>JZKD02S1909418.1:440299-450693 GCA_000966675.3 Picea glauca
AGGCCTGTGAGCAGCTCCCTCTAGGCGAAAGAGTTTCCTGGGAAGTGGTTTTCTCCCAGAGAGAGTCCAACACCAGCTATAGAGCTCTGAGACTTCCTGATCCGGCCTGTTGTCGAAACCCCAAGAGAAAGGTGAAGCAACCGATGGACTGTGTGACAATGAAAGTGTATACTCCAGGGTGGAACATGCATGTGTGGAATGAGAGTCCATGAGTAGTGGGCGTAAGAAGGCTCCTGGAGAGAATCCTTCCGGTGGCACTGCACAATTTTCCTTTAACCTCAGCCTAGTCTAGGATTCCCTTGCCCTGGGTGGAGCTTAGTCCCATCTCGGGGGTGACCCACTGCTGAGCGTGATGAATAGCGTGGTCTAAGGATGAGAGGTTTGTGGAAGGTCTGGACGTAGTTGGTGGTGTTACGCCAGTTTAAAAGATAAGTATAAGTCCGTGCTTAATTTGTACGTTATGCATGCTTGTGCTACTGATGCTTGAATGTTATCACGTGTTTCATTGCATGTGGATTTACTATTAATCTTGTTTTGAATCTGAATGGTAACAATAACTTTGTGTTATGTGTTTAATTTTCGAATAAAATGCATGTTATATATATATGTGAATTTTCCACATTGGTAGCATTGCTCGACCTATGGGTGGCTGGGGATGTTACAAGTGTGGTTTCTGCAAGATACACAACAACATTTGCTACTGCATGCTTTAGGTTTCCAAATTCCTTTGCTCTATTTCTGTGATATCTTCCTGTTGAATAATTAAAAGAATTTTTTGCTTGAATTTGAATAGAAACCACATAATAACATTGAGTGGTAAGCCATAATATTTAAATTTTGTGGAATACCTTCTTATTGATGCAAAAGAGCTGAGATCTAGCTCCATTACTATAATTTTTTCTACGAGAATCTCTTTCCGAATACAAGATTTCACATCTTCTATGGCTTTGAGATTCCTTGCAAGAATTATCAGTCTCACCCCTCATTTAGCCAATACTCTTGCTAGCTCCACCCCTATGCCAAAGTTGGAACTTTTACATCAAACAAATTTAAATTAGGATTCCTTGCAATATAAAGCTAATTAAATGAAGGAGATAATGCAGTTTATTATTTTAGAATGCAAAGCAAGGTATTAAAGGAAACTTAATATTACCAATGATTATTGTAGTTAAAGATTAAGGTTGCAAGCATAGGTGACATCTTCAATAGTGGATTTAGAGCCAAACCCACTAGGCCCTGTTGCACCACTTAGGTACTTTATTATGTCTAGCATCTTTCACGACCATAAAATTCTTATTATTTTACCACAAACACCTGGAATTGTTAGCCCTTGATGCATCCTACTACTTACCCATGGATTTCCTCACAAGGGATGCAATTTAAAGGCACAAACATATCTATATAGTTTCATTGTATAATTTTTGATCTTTTAACTCATAAATTGAAGGTCTAAGGTTACAAGACATACATGGTTTTTTTCCCAAGTTTATTCAACATCGACATTACAATGTAAAACAACTTAATTATCGGAATTTTTTGAAACCGATAAAGATCATATAGTTGTGAATTCTAGAGATAAGGTTCTATTAAAATACTGTACTAAAGACTACAAAGAAATTTGTTGGATTTACAGTATCATGAAATTGTAATTGAGAAAAGAGAAGGAAGAAAGAGGTTGTACTAGTGAAATCCTCCTCCCTCCTAGACAACTCAGTAATGGAGTTAAAATACTCCTTTATGGGTTGGTACCACAAATTGGTAGGTCAACCTTGAAAACGTTTCTACTATGTTCCTAACGATCGATCAATTACACCAATAAGCATGATTTCCCCTTGAGGCAGATAAGTTTATCATAAAACTTGAGGAGGCCAACATTCCTCGAAAAGAGACGAGTCTCAGCTCTAATAATACGAGGATACATATCCCTCTCCCTCTCATGGGTCTCCCATTCACATACAAAGGTATATGTCTAGACTTGACGCTGCTGCTACTACTCTTGCTACCATCATCCTCGTAATTTTCCTTGATTTATATGCAAATTCAGGGACACATATATCTATAAAATAAAAAAATCTATACTAAATTGCTGTTTGTAATGTTCATTAAATATTAAACTGTATTTTTTTTGTTGTTGCCGAAATAATGTGTAAAACTCATCGGTGCACCAAACTTATTACAATGCACTATTCATGGTGCACTGTAATATTTTTTAGTGCATTGGTTCTCAAGTAAAACTACAAACACCAATTAGCACAACAATATTTTTTAAATATTAGTTTGTCGGTGCTTGTCTTATGTACTAGAGCATGTCTACTAACAAAGCATCCTAAAAATTAAGAGTGCATCAACATGCCCATGAGTTTTTTTATTATAATATTTATCTTATCGGTGTGCTTAAGATGTGACAGATCATCGATAAAGGTGAATTAATGCATTTAATAGTCATCAACAAGCACGTGAAAATTTAATTTATTAAATTTTAACTCAACAACTAATATGTATTGGAGCATGGATGACGAGGCATCCATACATTTTTGAGTGCACTATCAAGCATGGTATTTTAATATATTAAATTTAACCCCACAATGTGTTACTTATGTATTAGCACATAATAAACGATGTAGCCTATAAAAGCACCAACCACTAGTGCGAGCAAAATGCATAGGATGCTTTTTGAAAAATAATTAGAAAATAGTCAAGTTAAAGCCACATTTTACATCGCTAAAAATGTAAATTAGGGGATAACAATAAACTTACATGGTCTCTTCTTGGTCAAGGAGGCATGGTTGTTGTGTAGAGAAAAAAACAAAATTTGGTACCATTTGCAAAATTCGAAAATGAAACGCAACCATCATGGAAGTGAGTGAATGGAAAACTTCGACAATATGGTAGTGTCACACAATGGGGAGGTCAAAGGTGGATAATGAGCACTTGTGCTTGATGACTTGAAGCATTGAAGAAATTTACAAATGAAATTGTACTTTTGTAAATTTTATTATATTCACCCTCAGTGCTCCTAATGATAACTTGATGCAGCGATGCATGTGCGGGTATTTGATGTACCAATGCTATTATTATTTTTTAAACGATATTTTATTGCAATTGATTACAAGGCAACAACAATGCACGTGTCTTCTGTATGCAATGATGCAATTATTATGTTAGCGCACTAGTGTGACAATTGTGATTTTGTAGAATGTATCGGTAATAATTTTTTTGTTATTATTTCATCTTTATTTTTCCTTGATGATGGGTGGAGTGTCCACTTGAAATGTTGGATGTTTCAATACTTTATATACACTTTATCTCTAGAAATCTCAAGCAACGCTATTTTTTTAATTATTTTTTAAAAATCAATATTTAATTCAAAATATTTAAACTACATTAGTGGGTCATATATAACAATACACTGGTACTTGTATGTGTATAACACACATCGATGAAAATTTGTTTTTAATTATATTTTATTACAAATTAGCACAACATGATGTCGATGCATGTGTATTAATATACACTAGTGCACTTGATGTTAGCACACCAATGCAACATATATGGATGAAGCACATTGAAAAAATGTCTGCTAAAACCTTTAGCCACTTACCTCTATTAGAAGCCTCCATTATAAATGAAGAAGGGGAATTTTTTTTGGGGTGGTTATGCAAAAACCTTCGTTAGGTAGTGTTTTCCTTGTAGTACTTTAGGCTAAAATGCACGATCTCTACTCAAATGTAAGTTATTTATATGATTTCTTATTTCATATATTTGGTTGTTTGTATAGCTTAAATGTCTAATGGAAGATCCTTTGGCACAGGTCACGAGATTTTTGGGTGGTGTGAATTGGGATTTATTAGTTGCTTGAATTTGTCAACTATATCCAAATGCAATTCATAATATGTTGGTTTCAAGACTCTTTCAAGTTTATCACAATGCCATTGTCCAAATACTGTGATGCTTTATTTAATAGAGGAGGGGATCTTGGGATTTCCTGTGTAAGATCCATGAAGAAACCCTCGTTACCACACCCATCACATGACCATCATAACTCCTTTATATCCATGTATGAACTCTAGTTACAATGTCTCCTCAAGCACACTTATCCTCAAGCACACTTCTTGTCATGACATAGAAATTTCAGGATGGAAACAAGATTTATGAGGTATGAGTTTGCAAACAACTTTATGTTATTAAGCTTTGTTTTTAATAAGCATGTAAAATGCACAACATTGACATGTAATACAGCCTGAGTGGGCCTAATGGTTAATAACATGTGTTTCCTCTTAAGAGGTCACAGGTTCAAATCCAGAGGGTGGTAGGGTATGTATACCTTCGTAGACTTTACCAGTCAAATCGCTGGGCGGAGGGGGGTCCCTTGTCCCACAAACAAGGGGGTCTCATACACCAATTTGGTGTGTTGGCTTGGCAATCACCTTAAAAATAGATTATTATTATTATTATTAAATTGATTTTGAAATGAATAAAATAGGTTGGATTTCTCTTTTTAGGTTTTATCCTTTCTTTAAGTCATACATAAATTATTTGCAAATAGACATTGTAGTTGCAAATTAAGATGATTTGAGGCATGGAAGGGATGGGTTGAGTCAAGTTATTAGGGCAATTTACTTTAAAGGTACGAATAATTTAGGCATTTATTGATAATCTTGTCCTTTGGATACCGGGAATGGACATATTTGTATCACATGTACACCATAGGAAATTCCATCATATGTCTTTATTGGTGGAGTATTGCCAATGAAAAAAAAAACTTTGGGAGTATTGAGTGTTTTATATATATATATATATATATATATATATGATTTTCATACACAAGGGGACATAAAATCACTACTTTATCAAAATTATTATGGACTCTTTTATCTCGATGCTACCATGCTATGTATTTGATATTAACTATTGGCTGCACATAATGTTTGTGTGTGTTTTGCTATGATATTTATATACAAGGTGATAAGACTACACTACATTTACTACTTAATCATATTGTTATGTGCTTTTTTATCTCACTGATAGTACCATGTTACTGCTTTAAATAATTTTTTTTTGAATTATCTATACAGTTTTAGCCTTCAAATGTTTAGAACAAAAATCAAGGAAAAGAGATGAGAATAGTTTTTGGCACTAAATACAGTCATTGTTTAAACTTACAAGTTTGAAATTATTTTTTAATTGATGTTATCTATAAGCTTTAACACTGTTATCTTCCATGTCTCTTTGTTCAACATGACTTATTTTGTTTCAATTTGTCGACTCAAACAACAAGGGCTAGGTTATTGGCAACCCTTATATTCTTAAAATTTTTTCATTAAAAATAAAATAGATACTCAAATATCAGGCAAAGAAAGCACATGTAATGTTTTGATTAAAAGACAAATGGAAAAAGCTTTTTTATGTTAAGAAAAGGTTCATGATCTTAGGTCTTCAATACATCATGATTTTAGTATTTTTTTCATATATAGATATATAAATATAAAGTTCAAGGGGTTAACTCAATTGATTGTCATCAATGTTGTTGGATATTTGACTAATTTACAAGCTCATCTAGAATGGATCATTATATAATTTTTCATCCATCTTGGTAATTTCTAGGTGGAAAAAATGGAGGATTGGGCTTGTAGGGCCCATTTTAGTAGCATGTCCCACTATGGAGATTTCAGGTGCAGAACCTTCTAGAGCCATTTGAGGCATCAAATGACATTTTTTTGGGTCAAATATTTGAGAGCATAGCTTCTAGCCCCTCAACATTGTTCTACACATTGAGACCTTTCCAATGATGTGAAAATCACCTCAATTGGAGCTCGTATGCAGAAGTTATGCCTCTCGCAAGTTGACCTACCTTGTCGACCACCATGGTATTGAGTGGATGCCACATCAACCCCCATTACTCACGTATGCGAGGCTAGACACATGTGGAATTTCAAAAAGATTCTAGAAGAGAAAAAACCCTAACTAATTGAGGGTTGAGGCATGCAAAAACCCATACCCTAGACAACTATGAGGTTATGCTAAATATTGAGCCACAAGGAGGAGAAGAGGTTCCTCTCTTTAGTATTGTATTTGTTCCATAGTTGAGAAGAGCATCTAGGAGTGGGATTTGAGAGCATAACAAAGGATGAATAAGATTCTATAACAACCATTCAAAGCATAGTGTCAAGGAGAGAGCAGAGCATATGCCTCACCTTCTAGTTGGATTTTTCTCCCGTATCAGGTTTGCCATGATACATCTTGTGTTCATTTGTGTGGATGGTGTGTTATTTTGCTAGTTCATTCATTTTCATATTTTTAGTTACCTTTCATAAATTTGAGCAATAAGACACTACTAATAAATTTGAGATGTAAGGAAATAAACCTACATAATAAAATATTTTAACATAATACAATATTTGTTGTGACTAACTATTCCAGTAGAATATCCACAACAATTTATAGATCACAAGAATGTGCCTGGTTAGAATCCCTTTGGATAAGGCACATTAATTTACAATAGTAAATTTACTAGGAATGCCATCCACAAATGCGGGGTTGGGTTTTCCACAATTTATATATTATTTTTTCCAAGGAAAATCTCACAAGAAAATCCTTTGACACTCTTCTTGATTTCACGGATGGTACCTAATGTAAACCCATTGACACTAATTACGATCCCTGACCTTGTAGGGACATCAAGTAAGGCATGCAACAAAGGCAACCAACTAAAGAATCGACCTTAAAACCTCTTGTATGAAGCTCAACGCACTCAACAACTTAAACTAGCCCATAAAACTAAAATATTTAAAATATCTTATTCTCACCCTCGAGAACTTAAAATTTTCTATAAAATATATCTATTTACAATATTAATTTTTAAATCATATAGATTTCATTAATCTTATAATGACAATATCATATAATCTATCATCCAGTGCTTTATTTCTCCATTAAAAACCGAATGGAATAAAAAAAATAATACTATTGGAGGATCGCTCCTCCTTTCTTTCATCAATTTAAAAAGGAAATGGAATAAAGAAGAGTTCTAAAGATTTTAAAGGATAGGGAAGCTATCCGTAGCTATTTCTATTGAAGCAAAAAATATAACGTAGACTACCATGTGTCGTTATCCATATTGTCAACATGAATAGGCATTGATTAGTCCAAAGGGAAAAGCATATAATTTATCAAGGAAATTCACAATATATTCTTTATCCAACCATTGCAATAATGACAGGCTTTGATTATTCTAAAGGGAAGAGCATATATTTTGTAATCCATTTATGAGGGAAATTCACAATATGTTAGCGACCGTTGTAAAATATATATGGGAAGATAATTTTTTTTTTAAATTATTGTAAAATTAGTTTCATAATGTATTTTATAAATATTTGTTTTTTATTTATATATACATATTATATTTTATATTTTAAAATTACTTAATTTAGTATTAATATATTATAACATAGAATATGTGTTAACATATTATACATTTTGAGTGGGTTTAATGGTTAAGAACATGTGTTTTCTTTTAAGAGGTTACAAGTTCAAATCTAGAGGGGGGTAGCGTATGTATACCTTTGTAGACTTTATCGGTCACAATAATTTAAAAAAGATACATTCAAATTTCTTTTCTAGGAACAAATGACTTCAAATTTCTTTTCTAGGAGGTCTAGTTTCCATTGGATGCCTTGTTGTTAGTGTCCTCTTTCCTCCACCACCTGGGCAAATAAGGCCTTGTTCAACCAATAGAGCTCAATGAGATTGAATACTTTAGTGTCTCTAGACCTGGAGAATCCTGTATCTGGCATCCACTTTGTGAATAGTGCCTACACCTAGGCATTTGATAGCTTCTTTCTCTTCTAATTGATTTCTTGCTCCATGTTGGCCACCTCATTCTTGGTGTCATTAGAGAACCAATGGTGGTAATCCTTTGCAGTTTCCATGGTGTCAGATTGTGGCTAGCTGATATGCTGGGAAATTTTCTAAGAGGAAGGGTTCTTGGTAGTGGAATTGGAGCTGTGGGTCAGGCCTTGCCTACTAGATTCAGGCCACTCCCATTTTCCAGCTCTCTTCATTGTTAACAACTTGTAGCCGATAAGGTATGTAGAGGGAGAGCTCAAAATACCAATAGTAGAGTGAGCTAGAGATGGGAGGTAGGGAGCCGAGGTGGAAGAAATGGCTGACGACTTGATGTAGGAAATTGATGAGAAAACCTTAACCTTCGCAGTAGCCTTTCCTATTAGAAATGTATTTTAGGTTCTTCCCTAGACATTAGATAGAACAAACAAAGACAAAGACAACCAAACCAATTAAAGAAATGGAACAAATGGAGAACATACCAGAGTATCAGGGGAGAGGAGCTTGCAGAGCAAACCCATAATGAATCTGCCAACATCCACTTCGTTTTAGAGCCCTCTTGAGCGTTATAATCCATAATCACTCTTAAACTCATAATGATGCATGAACTTGAATATCTTTACATTCTTTTGAATTTCAAAATAAGTGGTGTGATCATAAAGACCACTATACACGGTGATTAGCATTGCTTAAGCTTCATATTCTATTTTCAAACAAAAAAGAAATAGAAAAACAAAACTTACATTTTAATATACTTAAAAATGTTCACATGATACAATTATTTATTTGTTAAGTCAATAAAAGTATAATGTTCACATGATACAATTATTTATTTGTTAAGTCAATAAAAGTATTTAAATCATATCACAAATTTATAAAATAATTTAGAGTAAGCATTCAAAGTCTTATGTTGTTCCATGACTGAAAATACCTAACAATAATTTAATATTATTATTTTATTATTTTGAAAATAATTTATAATATATCATAGAAATATTTAATAATAATTTATAACAATGGATATATTCATTTTTTTTTTTACAGTGAGATACATACACACATCACAATGCACAAAGGAGAATAAGGAGGTACAACAGCTCATAGCAATATAATACAGAACCTTAGTACAACAACCCATAGTAATATATACAGAAACTTAGTACTACAACCCATAGTAATATATACAGAGTCTCAGTAAACTTGTCCAGTAAACTTGTCCATAGTAATATATACAGAACCTTAGTACTACAACCCATAGTAATATATACACAGTCTTAGTAAACTTGTGATTTAAACTGTTACAACCCATGGTAATATATACACAGTCTCAGTAAACTTGTCCATAGTAATATATACAGAACCTTAGTACTACAACCCATAGTAATATATACACAGTCTTAGTAAACTTGTGATTTAAACTGTTGTGCAATGCCAACAAATGATACAAAAAAATACAGAGACTTTGCGACTGAAAACGTATCTTTGTTTGAAATTTCAAAAGCAGTACAATGATTGGGTCTCTAAAATGGCGACAAACTGGCCCAACGGGCAACGTCCACCGCCATCAGTCGATGTGGATGTGTAGGTAAAGCTGTGAGATTAGACGACTTGATGTTGATTCCAGGCAAGCGAGAGTCTGTAATAATCACAGGAGAAGACAACAAACTGGAAAAAAGCTGTGAAAACTTGAAGTGAAACTCTGAACAAATTTGAGAGGGGAATCGAACTCCAGATCGACCATAGCAGGCTCCACGGTTTGTAAGTAAGTTGATGATGGGAAGTTGTCAGAAACTTGCGTGTTTTTGTTTATACTACTGAAACCCCGTCTGTGTGTATGTATAACTGTTTTAATAAACATATGATGCAGGTGAGCATATCGAGTTTCTGAGATCAGAGAAAAATGAGGTCAGCAGGAGCCCTGGTTTGCATTTTCGTGGTGGTTTTGGATGTGGTGGCTGGGATTCTGGGCATACAGGGAGAAATAGCTCAGAATGAGGTGACATTAATTCATTTTTTTTTGTTTCTTTGAAAGTTTTTGTAGGGAGAATTTAGGATCCTTTTCCAGATTCATGGTATTTTTAAGATCTATATGTAACAACCTGTTGAGCTACCCTTCTATACAGTTTAAAGAGGAGGGCATGGCTTGATTAGGAAACTGTTTTTAAAGGAATTTATTTGATGTTTGTATGCAGGTGAGAGGCTTTAGGTATCTGGTATTTGAGTGCAGGGAACCCAGTTATTCTGCCTTCAGACTGGGGATAGCAGCTGCTTGTCTTCTGCTGATTGCTCACTTCTTAGCAAATGTAGGTGGGGGTTGCATCTTCTTTGCCAGTAGAGATGACATGCAACAGTCACCTCTCAACAAGCAAGTTGCTGTTGTTTGTCTCCTATTTTCCTGGTAAGTGACTGAGGCCTCACATGGCATACATGATGTCGTTTGCTGTTTCTATAGATCTGGCCTTGCCTGTTAGTGTCTGCTAATTGCAATTGCAAGTAGATATACTTATTTATGCAGAGTTTGCAGTTTATAAGAAGTTATTTTTAATTTTTTT
>JZKD02S1909418.1:461137-482089 GCA_000966675.3 Picea glauca
ATATTGTTTGCCTACACCATTGGTATAGAAAAAATGAAGCAGATTTAAAAGTACTGTATAGAAAAAATGACACAAATTTAAAAGTACTGTTGTACTTATTTGCACTTCATATACACTAATGGCATAGAAAAAATGTCACATATACTCATGGCAGTCAATATCCACCTTGCTATGCAACATTCAATGCTGTAGCTGGTGGATAGTGTATAAACTATCGAATCTGAATTGCTTTCAGAGCCTAACCTATACACCACCCACCACAACATTCAATGCTGCATAACAAGATGAATATTGCTGAACATACACTCATGATATGATATCTACTAACTAGAGATAGAGAAACAACTATATTCTAGTAGCAGATATTTAAGTAACCTTCCACTTTCTTAATGTTTCCACCTGGAAGCTTATGCGCTATACCTAATTGTATTCAACAAATGAAACACAGTTCATACCTAATTGTATTCAACAAATGAAACACAGTTTATAGTGAGGATGTTACACATCTCCTCCAGTAAATACAGCTCTCTTCTCTCATACAATAATAATAGTTTATATCACAAACATTTTGGTAAATGGAGAGAATTAGAATCTAGATTTAACAAAGTGGTTAACAATGATATACTTTGGTTGGTGCAGGACGCTTCTAATAGTGGGATTCGGTCTGCTGATATTGGGGGCAATGTCCAACGCGAGATCCAGGGAATCCTGCAGCCTTACTCGTCACAACTTTCTGGCAATCGGAGGCGTTGTGTGTTTTATTCACGCGGCTTCAGGTGTTGCGTATTACGTGGCTGCCACAGCCATAACTTCAGAAGAGAAGCGCGCTGATATGGAAGGCGTGGCCATGGAAAATAGATGAAATCCTGATGATATTATTGTTCAAATTAAACCATACATCCATCCATCCATCAACTTCCTTCACACCAAAGTGCTCTTTTAAGACTGCCCAACCAAAGAACTGCATGAAGAGTTCAGGGACTCGTGTACTACTGGACTGGCTCATGAGTTGAAAGACAGTGAGTAATTTAAGTTGTTATCATTGCAGAAATGCAAAGCTCCCTGTACATGATACTAGTTTTGAGCAGAATTAAAGAAGATCTTGAAACCACCAAGTTCATAATGATTTTGTAATTTTCGCGGTTTTAAGTATATCTTTTCATTTCGTTTTGAAACACTAATACTGTTGTTTGGTTTGTGGCTGCAGTTGCAAGCCAGTAATTATATAACCCTAATAGAATACCGATATATAAAGAAACGGGGAAAATATCTTCTGTGTTGGGTCTGCATTGGTGACTAAGAGAGAATAAGAAAGGTAAACTCAGGGTTATCTCTCTGTGGAAGCATGAAATCACAGTATGTTTTCGGTTTCTGTCCCCAGGTGCTGTCAAAGAATTATGACCATTTCTCCGATAAGACGATTATACATTTATAATCATAGTTTTAAAAATAAATAATGTTATAATTTCGGACGGGATGATGATAAAAAAAAATATAGTAAACTGGCTTTGAAAAAAGATTCATGGATGGAGGTACCCAAGTTTATCGGTTCAATCAGTATTGCAATGAAAAATCTTCATAAAGAAGATGATATCTCTTAGTACCAAGCATGCAAATAACCATTATTAGTACCTAGAAAGTAAGCTAGTTCTATTTTAATAATAATTTTTTTTAATAATGTTTTCATGTTAAATTTAATATTTTGAAAAATATTAAATAAGAGTCTTATACATTAATTTGGTGTATGGTTTGGTTTTACTTTAAATAGAAACTCCAGAACATGAGGACACTTTATTTCGCTGGACAATCTAGATCATGCTAATATAAAGTTGTATGCATCATTCTTCAAAGAACTATTTAAGAAATACATGCTAGATGGAGAGAGTCGATGGAGAGAGTCATAGCCAGAGATAAGCATTCACAACAACGATCATAACATCTAATTGTCCTAGTTATTTGCACATTAAAACTGATTTAAATTTCTAATTGAAATTTGCACACAAAAAAAGAAAAGAGGGGCACATCTCTATATCTCTATAGAATCTCTATCATGACCTAATTGTATCTCTACCACGATCTAATTGTATCTCAATACACTCTATATGTTTATTCCACAAGCAATTTTATTGTTCATGGCATAATTTATGCTTGCGTTGTTGCTGAGTTGAGAAGGAAGATGTGCAAAATCGTTGATCCAACTGAGAAGGGTAGTTGGTGCAAAGACGATACCAAGTGGGTGTTATATTCTCCAGAGGATGCCAGAAAATTTTGAGAGAAAAGAAGAATGTCGACTCAAACATTACGTTGGGGTCTATTAAATCTGCTAAATACACTTTAGGAAAGCTTTATGTCATAGACCTAGTTTCTATGAAGCAAACCAATGTAAACATCGACTTCTCCAGTGATAATGAAATCATTCATCCTAGCCCTACTCATGATTAGGTGAGTATATAATCTTCAACGCTTTTGGGTAATGGATTCTGTGGAATTTTACAAGTGCTTTCTTAAGAACGATATCTTTGTATCTTGAAACATGAAGATGTAGATTTTGATGAAGAGGAAGAATTACTCACATCCTCATCCTCTCAAAAGCTCGCACCATAATTTCTTTTCACAAAAGCATTCATCAATGGTTTCAACAATGGATACTAGGAGTCCCATGCAAACATTTTAGCCCACTCTAGTTGTGAAGCATTTTCCTGTTTAGTAATCTCTCACCTCTAATTAGGATGATAGGGGATAAGGATCAATTTTTTCCTTAATTTTGTCATTTATGTTGTTATTTGCTTTTAAATTTCATTTAAAGGATATATGTAGTCATTGGTAGTATATTTATATTTGATTCACAAAAGTATTCATCTACACCAACACTATCGAGGTTGGTGTAGTTCTTGACATTTTTTGCGTCAATGCCATTCATGAGAAGCATGTTATACCTCAAAGATTGAAATCTCCCCATATCCAACATTTTGTCAATTTCTCAATCTTGCACATAAACACCAGTTGATCTGAAAATGAAAAGGCTTGAGTCTTTTAAAAATTGCAAGTGTATGCATTTGTTAATGTTGAGAATTTGAGATTGTATGAGCCTCCTTTGATTGATGATCAAGGAGAGCATGTTCATATTCCTTCCATAGATGATTTCTCGCCAGAATATCTTTTAGAATTGCACGAGGATACAATCCTTGACAGGAGGATGAGAACTTCAAAACGAGGGAATGTTGAATACCTTTGTGTTGGAATTCAAGGCATAAATCCAAGCAAAGACAAATGGATTGAGGTTGGAAAGGTGAGGGAACTGTACTCTCATCTTAAGATAGAATGAAAGTAGTCTTTTGGAGTGATCCAGGGGATCAAAATATGCTCTTGAAAATCAAAGTGCTTGAAATTTCTTGAAAATGGACTCGTGCATAGACCTCGTCCTCACGATCCCAACGCAACTTGAACGGGCTCAAATAGACATCATATGTGAGAGATGTCGCGTTCTGTCCACTTTGCCAAACAAACAATTTTTTTGCTAACTGTACAGTCCGTATAGGCCACGTGGCAGCTGACCACAGAGTCCGTATGAACCGTACAACTGACGTGGATTGCTGGCATGGAAGAGTGATTAGGTAGGTGAATTGACAAGTGTGACATGGACCTATCCGATGCTGCCATGTGTCATCAGGTGGATGAATGGGAAGGTGCCACGTGGCCTAGCCAGGGGCCACCATGTGGCACCCCGTCATTGGTTTACGATGTAAAACTTTGTTGGAGTCCATAAGGGTCAAACCCGGGGACCTCCAATATGGCATAGTCTTCACATAGGCCGGGCCACCAACCCGCCTATGTATTGGTTCTTAACCATATACTTCTCACATTGTATTTAAGTTTGAACCAAAGCTCAGTCGGGTGGAGAAAGGGTCGGGGCTTAGCCCCAACCCTTAGTCACACCACTCACCATTCAACCTTTGGCATGGGGTTCCAACTGTTAAGTCCGACCACATTACACTCCATTTGAACATACATGAAGATGGTCTATAAAATGGCCAGTCCATGAGCCCAAGATCCAAATTGCTTGAAAATGGACTCGTGCATAGGCCTCATCCTCATGATCCCAACACAACTTGAACGTGCTCAAATAGACATCGTATGCGAGAGATATCATGTTTTGTCTACTTTGGCAAACAAGAAAATTTTTTGATGACTGTACAATCCATATAGGCCACGTGGCAGCTGACCGTACAGTCCGTACAAACCGTACAACTAACGTGGCAGGGTGACGTGGATTGCTGGCATGGTAGGGTGATTGGGTAGGTGAATTGGCAAGTGTGATGTGGACCTATCCGATGCTTCCACGTGTCATTAGGTGGATGAATGGGAAGGTGCCATGTGGCCCAGCCAGGGGCTGCCATGTGGCACCCCGTCATTGGCTTACGGTGTAATACTTTGTTGGAGTCCGCAGGGGTCGAAATAGGGACCTCCGACATGGCATAGTATCCACATAGGTCGGGCCACCAACCCACCTATGTATTGGTTCTTAACCATGTCACACCACTCACTATACAACCTTTGGCATAGGGTTCCAACTGTTAAGTTTGGCTACATTACACTCCATTCGACCATACACGAAGGTGGTCTATCCAAGGGTTAGTCCACAAGTGCGGGATCCAACGGTCAGTCCACAAGTGCGGGATATAGGTCACCAGGGCACATGGAGGCCATGTGACCAGGACCTCCGCCGGTTAAGGCGCTTGGTGCACTAACCATTCGACATTATGCGACCAATTGTGGAACCGGTGCGCGTGCTGGAGTTTTATCACGTAAAATGCCTGTGAGCTAGGTTAGTCAAACACAAGTGCATTTTGGCAAGCATAGACAACAAGCTTGAATGAGACAACTTCCAAGAATTGATTTCTTCTTAGTTTTTGGCCAAACTAGGTGTAGGAAGAGCTCAACTAGGTGTTTTTGGACGTTCTGGAGCCATTGGAGCCATCTATTTTGCATTCTGAGCATTGTAAAGCACTTATTTTGATACTTTGAGAATTAATGAAAATGATCCATTGGAAGCTTGACCAGGAGATATATCCCAAGAGAGGGGTGAACTCCTTTATCATTTTGTTGTGTTAATGTGCTTGTTATTGATGGATGTTATGTCTGTTTATGCTGCTCATGTTTAAGTAAAAATCTCATTAAGTTTTTTATGTTTGCAACTTGATCCTATTTCTCAAGAACATACAAATTACACTTGCAATTTTAAAGAGACTCAAGCCTTTTCATTTTCAGATCAAGTTGGTATCAGAGCATAGGTTTTTGAAGGTTTGATTGTTTGCAAGTTTTTATTTTTATTTTTATTTTTTATTTATTTTTTCTGATGCTTACAAGGTTGAAGCTCACAAGAGGAGAAGGTCAACTTGTAGAGCCAAGTTCTCAACTTTCAAGAAGGAGAACTACACAATCACCTCAAGATTCAAGGAGATATTCACCAAATATGGCTCATGAGGAGAGTCATGAAACTCTTACTTCAGAAGATGAAACTTTTAGAAAATATTTTTATGATATGATAGAAATGGTGAAAGTTTTATTTGAAGAAAGAAATGCAAGGTTGCAAGGTGAAAGCTCAAATCCTGCAAGAGGTAATGAATATAGTGGTGATAAAACTCCAAAAGGAAATGGAGGGAATGGTGATACTCCACCTCCTTCACCTCCATCTTCCACTTATTCTACCATCTTACAACCACCTCCAAATTCTCCAAAAGAACATGGTAAAATTCCTCTATAAACTCCCTTTCTTAATCTTGATATTAAGTTTGAATTTCCTATGTACAATGGAGAGGTAAATGCTGAGAAATTGGATAACTGGATTCCTCAGATTGAAGTGTATTGTAGGATACAAAGAATCAAAGATGATGAAACTAAGATTCACCTTGATTCTCTTAGATTGGAAAGTGCATCACTCATTTGGTGGGAAGCAAAAACTCAAGAGGACATGAAGAAACATGGTAAAGTTTTATCCTCTTGAAATGATTTTATTGCTGCACTTAAAAGACAATTTTATCCATTAGCATACATGCATAAAGCTATTGTGGATTGGAAAATTTTTAGACAAGCTAAAGGGAAAAGTGTGCAAAGCTACACTCAAGAATGTAGAACAAGAGCTTTGATTTTGGGTATAGATTTATCTTCTCAATAAACTTTACTCAAATACACTGGAGGATTGCATAGTTACTTGAGGCACACAATACTTATGTTTAACCCTAAAAATCTAGATGACGTTTTTGTACATGAAACTCATTTGGAAGCAAGAGGGAGGAATGAACCTCAAGAGGGAAACACAAAGCCATTTGTTAAGGGAGACAAGGTAAAGAGGAAATTCAAAGAAAATGGAAGAAATAATGCTTCAGTCAAGAAAGAGGGAGAGAAACTCTCACGTAAACACTATTCAAAAGATGGCCATGATGAAGACCATTGATGGAAACTTTGTCCTGAAATGAAACCCAATAAGTCCAGCCATAAGGGGAAACCAAAGACCACTGCAACTACACAACATAATTTAGGTTATGATTTGGGAGATGAAACAAAAATTATAGCCATGGGTTTTGAAGGTAAGGATTCTATTGCAAGTACTAGTTCTTCAAGTAGTAGTAGCCTCAATGAAACTCAACATGAACAAGAAAGAATAGAGCTTTTCCACATAAGGGTTATTTCAAAGCATACCGAGATAGATACTCTTTTTGATATTGGATCTCAAACAAACATCATATCTGAAGACACTGTCAAGAAATTAAAATTGGAAACTACTCCACATCCTAAACCATACCCTCTAGGATGGATATGTGACAATGCCAAATTGCATGTGCAAGAAGATGTAAACTTAGATTTTCCATCACTTTAAACTTTATAGATGAGGTAGAGCTTGATATTATTCCATTGGATATTTGTGGTATTGTGTTGGGAATCCCATATTTATATGATAAGAGAGCCATCTTTCATCATCATGAGAACAAATATCATTTGTTTAAAAATGGAGTTGAGTAAATTATTAGAGCACATACAAAGAAGTTGAATTTGTCACTTGTAAATGTTGGACAAATGAAGAGATTAGTCAATGCTAGTAATAATTTTGTCCTTTTGATGATCAAACCCAAAGACAATGTTGAAAAGGAAACTTTCCAAGGTTGTGATGAAAAGTTGAAATCTGATTTATATGAGGTTGTTAACCAATATGGTGAGATGTTTCAGGAACCAAAAGGATTTCCTCCAAAAAGGGGTATCCAACATGAGATACAATTGCAACAAGATTGTCCTATTCCAAACATGGGTATGTACAGGATGTCAGTCATGGAGAATGATGAAATTAAAAAAAAAATCCAAGAGTTGCTTGGCAAAGGGGTTATCATGCCAAGCACATTGCCATGTGGGTCACCAATTGTTTTAGTGCTAAAGAAAGATGGTACATGGCACATGTGTGTAGATTTTAGAGCCTTGAACAAGATTACGGTAAAGAATCATAAGTTGGATTTGAGAAGTGGATATCATCATATTAGGATTGCTAAAGGAGACACATGGAAGACAACTTTCAAAACAAATCAAGGTTTGTTTGAATGGATGGTTATGTCGTTTGGGCTTTGTAATTCTCTTGCTACATTTATGAGAGTTATGAATGATGTTTTAAGCCCTTTCTCGATGATTGTGTGATTGTCTACTTGGATTACATTTTAATATTTAGAAAATCTCGTGAAGAGCATGTTATGCATGTAAAGAAAGTTTTGGATGTCTTGAAGAAAGAAAATTTGTTTTTGAAGATGTCTAAATGTGAGTTTGGAAAGACCTCACTTGTTTACTTGGGACATATTGTTCGAGGAGGAGAACTGGAAAATCGATCCTTCCAAGGTCAAAGTCATTTTGGATTGGCCCAAGCCCAACAATGTGACAGAGGTAATAAGATTTTTGGGAGCAACCCAATATTGGAGAAAGTTTATTTCTAACTTCTCTTCAATTGCAACTCCATTACATGCAGTGACAAGCATCAAGTAGGTTTTCCAATGGGGAGACAAGCAAAAACAAGCTTTTGATGCATTGAAGGAGAAGATTAGTTCAACTCCATTTCTTGCACTTCCTAATTTGAGACAACCATTTAAGATCCAAACAAATGCAAGTAATTATGCAATGGGAGCAGTCTTATTGCAACATGGTAAGCCCATTTGTTTTGATTCAGAAACTTTTAATGGTGCTGTGATTAACTATCCTACTTATGATAAGGAGTTGTATGCATTGGTGCAAAGTGTGAAAAAATGGAAACATTATTTGTTGGGAAAATAAACTATCATTCACATAGATCATCAACCATTGAAATACTTACAAGCACAAAGAAAGCTACAACAAGCAAGGCACTTCAGATGGATGGGTTTTCTACAACAATTCCACTTTGTTATAAGGTATAAGAAAGACATTTATAACAAATTTGCTAATATGCTTTCTAGGCCTGTTGTTAGTGCTTCAATTATTCTTAAGTATAATTATACCATTCATGAGAGGTATGTTGAACAATATGTTTTAGACGCTGATTTTAAAGAGGTTTGTGCAACTTTGTGTCATTCTAACCAAGTAGAGGAATTGGATTACCATGTGCATGATAAGATTTTGTATCATCTTGGAAAGCTATGTATTCCACAGAGTGAAAGAGTCAACACCATAAGGGAAGCACATTCTTCTCTTATTGCTGACCACTTTGGTGTAGGCAAGACGATGGCTAATTTGCAAAGGTATTACTATTGCCCCAAAATGAATGAAAATGTTTCAAGATATGTAAGAGGATGTTTTTTATGTGCTACAAGTAAGCCTAGCAATAGAAAGTTGGGTTTGTATACTCCACTTCTGGTTCCTTCTCGTCCTTGGAAAAGCAT
Organism: Picea glauca; assembly: GCA_000966675.3. Classification (NCBI taxonomy): domain Eukaryota; kingdom Viridiplantae; phylum Streptophyta; class Pinopsida; order Pinales; family Pinaceae; genus Picea; species Picea glauca. The sequence goes on from JZKD02S1909418.1 coordinate 470,026, forward strand.
TTCCATGGACTTTGTAGGAGGTCTACCTATGTCTAAAAAGAATCATGATTATCTTTATGTTGTGGTTGACCGTTTTAGAAAAATGTGTATTTTGATGCCTTGTAAGAAGTAGGTTACAGCTGAACAAACGACACAAATGTTCTTTCAGCATGTTTGGGTACATTTTGGGTTTCCCAAATCCATTATTTTTTATCGAGATTCTCGATTTATTGGGAAATTTTGGTCAAGCTTATGGGCACTCATGGATACCAAGTTGAAAAAGAGCACAAAATTTCATCCACAAATCGATGGTCAAACATAAGTGGTGAATAGAAAAGTAGTATATCTTTTTTGTGGTTATTGCAGAAAACATTCTAATCTTTGGGATGAGAACTTACACTACATTCAACATGCTTACAACCGGGCTAAGCACTCTTCAACTCAAACATCTCCATTTGAGGCATGTTTTGGTTATTTCCCAAAATATCCTTTAGATTTTATCTTTGGGAAGGATATTGCTATTGATGGTCATTATGACATTAGTAGAGAAAATAAGTTCATTGAAAAAATTCAGTTGGTGCATCAAATGGTACAATAACAGTTGGAAAAGAGCCAAGCCAAGTACAAGACAAGGCATGACAAGCATCGTGTTGATCACAGTTTCCAAGTTGGAGATGAATTTTGTCTTTAAATTAGTAAGGAGAGGCTTAAAGGAGAAGGTAAAAAACTAAAACCAATTAGATATGGACCTTTCAAGATTCTTGAAAATATTGGTAACAATGCCTTCCGTTTGGATTTTCCTCCTTATATTCAAATGTATGTAGTTGTTAATGTTGAGAATTTGAGATTGTATGAGCCTCATTTGATTGATGATCAAGGAGAGCATGTTCATATTCCTTCCATAGATTATTTCTCACTAGAATATCTTTCAGAATTACATGAGGATACAATCCTTGATAGGAGGATGAGAACTTCAAAACAAGGGACTGTGGAATGCCTTCGTGTTGGTCTTAAAGGCACAAATCCAAGAAAATCCAAATGGATCGAGGTTGCAAAGGTGAGGGAACTATACCCTCATATTCAGATAGACTGAAAGTAGTCTTTTGGAGGTCCAAAATCTTCCCAATGGGGAGGAGTGATCCAGGGGATCAAAAAATGCTCAAAAATCAAAGTGCTCGAAATTGCTTGAAGACATAATCGTGCGTAGGTCTCATCCTCACGATCCCAAAACAACTTGAATGGGCTCAAACATACATCATATGAGAGAGATATCACATTTTGACGACTTTTCCAAACATGCAAAAATTTTGCTCACTGCATAGTTCGTACATGCCACGTGGCAGCTGCCCGTACAATCTGTATGGACCATACAAATGATGTGGTAGGGTGACATGGATTACTGGCATGGCAGGGTGACTAGGCAGGTGAATTGGCAAGTGTGACATGAACCTATCTAATGCTGCCTTGTGTCATTAGGTGGACGAATGGGAAGGTTCCACGTGGCCCAGCCAGGGGCCGCCACATGGTACCCTGTCATTGGTTTACGATGTAAAACTTTGTTGGAGTTTGCGGGGGTTGAACATGAGACCTTCGACATGGCATAGTCTCCACATAGGTCGGTCCACCAACCTTCCTATGTATTGGTTCTTAACCATATACTTCTCACATTGTATTTAAGTTTGAACCAAAGCTCAACTGGGAGGAGAAAGGGCCAGGGCTTAGCCCCAACCCTTAGTCACACCACTCACCATACAACCTTTGGTGTGGGGTTCAAACTATTAAGTCTAGCCAGATTACACTCCATTCCACCATACACAAATTCCACGAGCGCAGGAAATAGGTTGATGTTAGGCCACATGGAGGCCATTCAACCAAGACCTCCTGCGGTTAAGGCACTTGGTGCGCTAACCGTTTGACATTATGCCACCAATTGCGGAATGGGTACGAATGTTGGGTTTTTGGCATGGAAAACGCCCGTGATCTAGGTTAGTCACACACAAGTGTGTTTTTGCGAGCCAAGACAACAAGCTTGAAGGAGAAAACTTCCATGAAGTGATTTCTTCTCAGATTTTGGCCAAACCAGGTGCCAGAAGAGCCCAACTAGGGGTTTTTGGACATTCTGGAGCCATTGGAGCCATCTATTTTTCATTATGAGCATTGTAAAGCAATGATATTGACACTTTGATCATTAATGAAAATGATTTATTGGAAGCTGGACCAAGAGATGTAGCCCAAGAGAGGGGTGAACTCCTTTATCATTTTGCTATGTTAATGTGCTTGTTATTGATGGTTGTTATGTCTGTTTATGATGCTCATGTTTAAGTAAACAAATCATTAAATTTTATGTGTTTGCAACTTGATCCTATTTCCCAAGCACACACAAATTACACTTGCAATTTTAAAGAGACTCAAGCCTTTTCATTTTCAGATCACCAGTTCTTATGAATCTTTGCACAAAGTAATCTATTTTTATTTAATGTAAGTTTTTAGGCATGATAGACTATATTAAAGCTTCAAATGTTTTTGAAACAAGAACTACTTGTCATAAAATAAGAATTTGTGTTTTCATAACTTGAACAAATTGATGAAAATTTGTAAATCTACTGCTTTCTATTAACTTTAGAATAGAAAACATCCAGGGTTTAAATAGAAAAACTTAGCACAAATATTATGTCAACAACCATTGTCTCTCGCAATTTTAGCTATTTAACCCAAAAATATCCAAAGAAACCTAGTTAATACCTTAATATTTTTGTAAACAACATTACCAAACTCTTACACAACAATTTCAAAGAAAATTAATAAACAATGCGATTCCCAAGCCTTGAAAAGTACTTTTAACACCTTTAAAGCATCGGTTTAAACAAGTTGAACCATTGCACACTTTCCTTACTCTAAAATTGGCTACATTAATGTCCCATGTCAAGATAAAAAAACATTGTAAAGATTAAGTTTGAACATATCTGAAAGGAGTCTTGAGCTACAGAGGGACAAATTCTTTGCTTGAGCATAGAATTCTATAATCTGAATCAACAAATTTTACGGAAAAAAAGATGAAAATTATTCATGTTTGATTACATATATCCAAAGTATTTCTCTTCAGACAACAATAGATCAATTCCTCACAAATGAGTGAAAACATATTGTTTTGAGATTTGTCCATCTTTCCTTCCCGGAATAAAAGAATGAGCTTCAATGCAGTGAAGGGGAGCATCACATGGCCACTGTAGCAGATTCTAAATGTGAATTTTTTTTCTTAAAATAATGGAGCAGTGAAAAATGACGATTTCTTTCTTTTCCTTTTGGGCTTTGGGTCGTGTTTTCCCTAGCTTTCTCCTTTGTTCGATCCAAAGCCTGAGAAGGGGTGATGTTGCAATTTATTATAACTCACGAGTTCCATAATCCATTCCCGCTTCCACTTTCACTTTTACTTCCACTTCCATAACCTGAAAAGAACTGCAATGTTTGACCAAAGCCTAGGTCTGTTGCAGTAGACGGAGACAAAGAATGTGCAGAGTTCACATATAGCTATTAATTGATTTACCTGGATTCACCTAGTCGTTGACCACTTTGAAAGGACTTCCTTCAAAGTGGAGGAAATTGGTAATTGGTATTGGTCATGGCCAAGGAAGAGGCTATAAAGGTGGTTGAGGTGGAGGATGAATATGACCTATTTCATGCTACAACTATATGGGTCATATTTTTAGGAATGTTCTTCTCCCTGAAAGGATTAGGTGTGGACACTACCAAGACACTAGCCACACTATTGAATATTTTCTATTTTTTTTTGGGAAAAAAGGGTATGGGGGTTCATGATCCCGCATAAATCCCCCCGCTTTCCCTCACTAGTAGGCTGGACTGCATGACCTAGCAATTTTCACCAATATACACTATTTTCAATTTTTTAATGAGTAGACATGAATCAATATTTTCTCAAGGAATTTAGGTACACAAATCACGCCAAAATCATTTCCTGATTGATTTCGAGTGGAATATCCCATGCTAGATACATATCTAAATCAATGAGTAATCCATTCCCATTCAAACGCATAGGCATAACAAGGATTTCACACATGTAATATTTCTTCCAAACCTCTTCTATCTCACCCCTCACCCAATGAATTAGGATAAGTCGAGCTTTTTTTTCACTAATAAGCTAAGCGAGCAACTCAAAAGGCTTTCAATTTTATGCAAGGGAGACAATAAATGTTGTTTAAAGTATCATAATGGTGCCTACTACTATTCACTAGCTGGAGGGACACTCTATTGCCCCTCAACTTAGATGCCTCATTAGCCAGAATTGTAGGCTAATCAATAACATTGAAAAGAGATACCTCTTGTAATATCACTTCTCTAGGAATTGTTTTCTCTAAGACCATTTAGAAGAGTTGTATGTTGCAAAGATTCCTTTTCTTGTGCTCAAGGCAAAGCTATTGTATCAAAATATCATCTACACCAAAACCATATGTTCAAAATTGGATGAGAATTGTGTGTTCCTTCTCCATGGCAGGTTACTGGAGGAAGCATACAAATGGAAAAATCCAGATCACATAGAGAAACTTCCATGGAATGTATGCTAACACACTTTTGCATGTGGATGCCTTGTGGATGATTCTACTCATGCATGATTTCCAATCAATGTATCTGGTGACCATTGGTATCCACTCATGGAGTATCAGGATCTGAGAAGGATTTTTATCATTCGTGGCAAAGACATGACTCTTCAGGTGTAAATAACACATAGAGGTGGCACCCTACGATTATTTCAACAATGCTTATATGTACTAATTGAAATATATGTTTGTTTTCTTTCATGCTTTTATTTGAATTTTCAACAATAATGTTCAATGCAATATGAAAATTTCCATTAGGAAGTTACAAAGTTTAGGAAAAACTCTCTACATTACAAAGGATATTAAAATAATCATAATTTATTGGAAGATGTTATCTCAGATTATTGTGTATTAAGCTGCGAAAAAAATCAACCTAAACAACTGATGAAAAATCTGAGTGATATGAGAACAATCATAATTTATCATAAGATATTATCTTGGATTATTATGTATTAAGTTGTGGCAACAATCAACGATTGATGAAAAATATGCATATTGTGGAATAAGAAAAATAAATAACACTTTATATATATATATATATATATATATATATATATATATATATCACAAAATTTTGTGTTCACATTCTCTTTTAATTGTCCATAGCTTTGTATATTTACACACATCCACTTGTTGGCCCTTGACCAAGTTTTGAGGAAATCTTGGTTAGGTTTGACCACTTTTTGGACTTCGACGCAGTGATCGAGGAAGGTGCGCCCAGGAGGAGTTGAGATCACGGATCTCACTTGTTTTGCAGGCTATGTGAACCCAAGAAGGGGTTCCTTAAGTTTTTTGTAATGGGTTATGGGATGTCGTCCCAGGGGTTTACCCCTGTTTAGGCCTTTTTGTAAAGGATTGTAAAAGTATAAATAAGTAAGATTATAAGGTAGAAGTAGTCGGAAAAGCAATGTAAGGGACTTAGAGAGCGAAGTATAAGTGGCTAAGTGCAAGTAGTTATGAGTTCTTAGTGCAACAGAAATTGTATGTAAGGCTCTGTGCTCAATAGAGGAGTTAACTTTATGCCTTGACCTAATTTTGGGAAGGAGGATCTGGTACTCAGTGCGCAAATATCTTGTCCTTTGCGAAGCTTGGCTCTGTGGCTTAGTGCACAAGAGTAGATGAATGTAAGAGATTGAAGAATAATAAAGAAGATGAAGCAGTTGGTGGACGTAGCCCCACACTGGGGTGAACCACGTATATCGTTTGTCTTTGGTGTGCTTTGTGCTATGTTGTGCTTGTCGTTTATTTGCTTACTGCTTTTCTCAGTATGTATAATGGATAGATCAGATGTTGTTTAGTGCTTACTTGTGATTTATAAATGAATGCTAGATCTAACTCATTGCTATGTGCTAAGTGGTTAAAGTACTTAATCTTGATTGTTACTGGACTGATCTATCTTAGGGTTTTGTTCTGCAATGTTAATGAAGCTAATGAGTTAATGAATATCATCTTGTAGTGTTATTAAAGTCCTTTGAGAAGTGTTGTTATCACAAATCTATGTCCCAGCTTGGTTACAAACATCTGAGTCCTGTAACCCCCTTGCCTCTACCTCAGGTGAGACTTCGTCTGCTTCGTAGGTGTTGCCCAAAGGGCCAGTAGTTAGGGTTTTTTTGGTGCACTGTTGAAGCATTGAACCCTAGCTCTGTCCCTGTGCCAAAAAATGGTTCTGTTTCTGGGACCTGAAACTGTGATTGCTAGGAACTAAAGTAAAGAAAAGAGAAGCTCTGTGCGTAGATCTGTTGCTGTAGTGCACAATACTCTACTTTACTTGAGAAGCTCTGTGCTAAGAAAGAAACTCGATCTAAAGAAAAGAGGTAAGATCTTAAGGGAAGTAAAGCTTTGTGCTTTGATAGAGTAAGATAAGTGAAATTTTTTGTTTCGAAAGCATGAATTTAGGTATGTTTAATATATTCTGTCCTAGTCTGAAAGCTAGGGCACGGTTGGAAGAAAGCGTTGATCTAAGTAAAGCTAATAGAAATGAAGAAAGATATGTTATTCCTATGCATAGAAATAATTTTTGGACTAATAAGTGGATGCAGGAACCTAGACAGAATTTTTGCAGATTGCGGGTCCAACACTGTGATCCCAGTGCGCAGTACATGAGAAGTTTGGAAACATATAAGAGAAAAAGAGGATTAACTTTGTGTTATAACTATAGAAGACCGAGACATATTTCTAAGGCATGCCCTGGTATAGGTCCTATTTGTCTTTGTTGTAAAATTGTTGGTCACGAGGTTGACGATTGTCCAAGGATGATTGCTAAAGTTTAAAGGATGAACATGAGACAAGAAGGTCTAGAGACTAAGAACATGTTAGAGAATCAGAGAGAGAACAGATGAGTGGAAGTTCGGACTACACTACTGCAGTTGAAAGAAATGATGGATGTTCATAAAGATATTAGTTTTTCCAGAGATCATGAAAGTAAAACAACACATAAGTACAAGAATATAAGACTTCGACATAGAATGTGTCTTCGATGAGGAAAAAGAAGTGAATATTATGACAGAAGATACTTGGGAAATTTTGGGAAAGCCTATTGTGATACCTTCATTGGGAAGGATATGCTTGTTTAAAGGAACGATGATAACCTTATGTGGAAGAATTACTAATGTACCTGTTATCATCCATGGAACATCGACTGAAGAGGAATTTGAAGTCGTTAAGTTTGTTGAGAACAACGCCCCTTTTCCACTTTTGTTAGGAAATACTTGGATTGAGAAAGATCAGATCCGAAGGAAAGCAGAGGAAGAAGCTACAGAAAAGCAAAAACAAGAACTAAGGGATTTCATAGCTAGAAAAATAGATCGACTGATAGAAGAACAAGAAGTTAAGTTGAAGCAACAAAAGGCAAGAGAATTAGCTGTCGAGGTTGAAATAACGCAAGAAGGTTTGAAGGACCTATCCATACAAGACAGAAGAATACCCACCCTGGAATTAATAAGAGAAGGGATATTAGCTTCGAAACCTTTGAGATCACATTAGTAGCATGAATTCACTACACTGGGAGAAGATAAGAATAAGAATGGAAAGAGGAATCCAGAAATAGTTAGAGAAATTCAAATTACAGGGAAGAAGGCAAGGAAGCTCAATAAAAAGAAAGCCAAGTTAGAAACACTACAAGAATCTACAAATAATAGATGGAATACTTCATATAATGGAACCTCGCAGGAGGTAGGTTCGTAGGATTTGAACCTCACCGGAACAACAGAACCGTGCAAAATGGGACTTCGCCCTGGCAAAGTTATATGACTATTGGAGATTCCTCGACCATTAGAATGACGCTCCGAAATGGCTAAGAAACACATTTATGGGCGAATAGACCTCATTTGGGACGTTGATACCGTGACATAACAGACAGATTCACATTGATGGAAGAATTCCTGGCCATTGGAGGAATCCGTTACAACGCTCACTTATTTAACCTGTCAGACGCTGCATCGGGACCACTTTTTGTCACCCATGATTATATGAGACAAGAAGAGAAGTGATTGTGTGTCGAGCTATGTTATCAGACCTTTCCATTCGTTTTTTTACCTTGCTTGTCCGTTCGCCTACTCGACCTTTCCATTTTAAAAGTGAGAATGTTGGGTGAACCCATTGAGTTAGAGAAGTTCATCAAAGAGGTTCTTAAGAAGTTCATGGATTATATAGCTATGTCTGAAGGAGTACAGGCGTCTTCAACTAGAGGGCTGCAGGATTCCCCTTCGACTGGACGTCATTCTGGTCGTGTTAACCTCGCGATCGAGAAGCGAAGTAAACATCGAGGTGATCTGGCTAATGCGAATAAGATCCCATCGGTCTTACCAGAGTATATCCCACCTTTGGCTGGAACGGTTAACCGCGACAACATCCCACGAGAATATGAATACATTTTGATCACCGCATACATCTCGAAAGGAATATGCATAGTTGGGAGCCATTTAGGATAGATCCCACTATTGAAGAACAATGACTTCAACCTTGGAGATAAAAATAACTACGCTATGCTCGCACCTCACAGATACTTGAAAAAGACAACTGGGAAGAAGCCTTGCTTGGTCTCCCAACCATGGATTAAGGAGATCGCACAATCCACTATACTAAATGTGATGAAGATTTCCCATTTTGGCTGTCACTAAGAAGTTAATTCTTGCGTTAAACTCCTCTTGTCTTGCTACCATGGCGAATACCTATGGCTCGAGTGTCGAATTACTGTGGATTCGACGTTGATCTACTTGATTACAGGATTGAGCATGAAGGGACCTGAGCCTCAACAGTTTTACCCAAGGAAGGCCTCAGACTACTCCTCGGCACAACACATCAAGGAGGCTTATGGCAAAGTTTAAAAGGGAAAGAGAGGCTGCAAGGTAGCCTCTATCTAGGATGGCACAGTGCACCTCGCTTTCCAACTCATAGCTGACAAGATCATAAGAAAGAATCACCCCACACAGGTCACCGGGTTTGTGGTGGACCTCACAAGAAAATGTGTGGAGGGAATGCATATGAATTGGGCGAGTTACCTCGTCAATGAGCTCGAGAAAGACTGCCGCGAAGCTCAAGATCAGGCATACGAGTTCCACTTTAGCTGGTTACTCATGTTGATTGCATTTGTCGCTTGGAAAATGCCTGAAGGATCCATCTTCCCGAAGAACGAACCATCGGAGTTGTTGGCCACTAGATTCTTTACCTTGTGGTACACCAACGACATGTTGAAGCAATGGCAGTCAAACGGTGTGTTCCATGCATATTATCAACAACTAAAGGTTTCCATTGAAGCATTTCCGTGCATGACACCACACACCTTGCACTAGTACATACTGATAACCAAGTTCTGCGCATATCGACACTCTATCTATCTCACTACGAGCAGAGATGAGAGCAAGGAAAAGTTACAGTCATATTACAAGATGACATACGAAGACATGGAACAGATCACAAAGGAGTGGCCGAAGGAGTTCCTTGTACTGGTTGATGATGTATGACTCTCCGACACTGATATCATAGGAAGCCCCCTTGTCACCCGGGTTGAGCATGCCGAACATTCCAGTGCGAAGAAGAAGAAGAAAAAGGAGGAAGTCCATAATATAGAGACTGACGAGGAGGACAACACCTCAGAATAAAATGGATCTGGCTCGCTAGGAGGAGGAAATGAAGTAAATGGACAAGGAGGAGGGGATGAAGGAGAAAAACAAGGAAAAGGAAAATCTACACCGCCAAAAGATGCCCCTGCTGAAACAGTAACTACGCAAAAGAGGAAGGTTTCTCTGCAGAAACCTTCAGCAAGAAAGAAGACGCATGCTAGCAGGCCTCAGTTAGGGGCCACACTTATAGAAGACGACATCAGTCTAGTTCGCGAAGCCATGGAGGATGCATTTGAGGATCTCTTGTAGAGATATGGAGCGAAGCAGGAGGATTTGTATGAGAGGGTTGAGAAGGAATTAAAGGAAATGCAACAGGTTATTCGATCTATCCACACAGTTCCTACTACGCCCTCTTCATCACAAGTTGCAGAATTGGGGGATGAACCCATTAAGAAGACTTGCAGATGCGACAGAGGCTCTAATTCAGAAAGTCCAAGAAGAAAAGGAGAAGGCTATAGAAGCCTTGAAACAAGAGAAAGAGGAAGTCTTAGAGCAACTATGAGTTGTGCGGTACTTTGTAACCGCCTATGAAAATGAGAGAGATGAGTTTTGGGCGATGCTCAGGGAGGAAAAAACAAAGATACAGAGATAATATGACCAACTGCTCACAGAGTAGACTGCAGTCAAAGAAGCGGTGAATAAAACACTTTTCTCTCTGCCAGCCTTGGCACAGGGGGAACATGAGTCGGTCAAGTTTCAAGTGGTGAAGCTCATTGAGACCATCCAACATCTTCAAACGAGGATAACGGAGTTGGAGATCCAAGCAGTACCGATAACTCTGCAGGAGGTGTGCGACTAGAGGGAGGAAGCCACTAAGAGGGCAGTTGGAAGGATCAGAGCCCTCGCTTCAGAATGCAAACAACTGAGTGATAAAAGTGCACAAACTTACGAATGCCTCATAGAAGATCCAGAGCTAAGGAAACTGGAAGTGCAATTACAGGAGGTGCAACAACAGGCACTGTCAATACAAGCGTAGATGAAGCTACTCACTATGGTAGAAGGAATGAAGAGATCTCAGGAACAATGTGCGGTACAACAATAGATTACTGCCATCCAGGGTAGAATAATGGAAGTCACACATAAGCTACAACCTGTGGAGGATGAATCCTGCAAGGTGTTTGAATATATTGAAGGACAAGGCTAGCAATTGGGCCAAGTGGTTGCGACAATAGAACAATGCCTGGAAGGGCCTCTTTCAGAGCATATGATCCAAAAGATCGCTGAGCAGAAGGCTCAAGCGAAGCAACAAGTTGAGGTAGCTCGAGTGAAGCTTGAGGCCTTTGAAGCAGCGTTGCCTAGACATGAGTGACTCGGGATGAGTCATAGGTGAGTGTTGGGGGCCTGTTGGCCCTCGACCAAGTTTTGAGGAAATCTTGGTCAGGTTCGACCACTTTTTGGACTTCGACGTAATGATCGAGGAAGGTGCACCCAGGCGGAGCCGAGATCACGTATCTCACTTGTTTTGAGGGTTATATGGACCCAACAAGGGGTTCCTTAGGGTTTTTGTAATGGGTTATGGGATGTCAGCCCAGGGGTTTACCCCTGTTTAAGACTTTTTGTAAATGATTGTAAAAGTATAAATAAGTAAGATTGTAAGGTACACGTAGCCAGAGAAGTGATGTAAGGGACTTAGAGAGCATAGTCTAAGTGGCTAAGTGAAAGTAGTTCTGAGTGCTTAGTGCAACAGAAAGTGTATGTAAGGCTCTGTGCTCGATAGAGGAGTTGGCTCTGTGCCTTGACTTAATTTTGGGAAGGAGGATCTGGTACTCAGTGCGCAGATCTCCTGTCCTCTGTGAAGCTTAGCTCTGTGGCTTAGTGCACATGAGAAGATGAATGTAATAGATTGAAGAATAATAAAGAAGACGAAGTAGTTGGTGGACGTAGCCCCACACTGGGGTGAACCACATATATCTTGTGTCTTTGGTGTACTTTGTGCTATGTTGTGTTTTTTCATTTGCCCGTTTAGGGATTTTGTTAGTATGTATAATGGATAGATCAAATGTTTCTTAGTGCGTACTTGTGCTTTATAAATGATTGCTAGATCTAACTCATTGCTATGTGCTAAGTGGTTAAAGTACTTAATATTTACTGTTACTGCGCTGATCTATCTTAGGGTTTTGTTCTGTGATGTTAATGAAGCTAATGAGTTAATGAATATCATCTTCTAGGGTTATTAAAGTCCTTTGCGAAGTGTTGTTATCACAGATCTGTGTCCCAGCTTGGTTACAAAAACCTGAAAACCTTTTAAGGGAAAACAACTAAAATCTTGTAGGTTATTTGCAACATAAAAAAATTAATAAACACTGAATATTATAATTGCAACTAGCAATACTATAATTGCAACTAGCTTGT
>JZKD02S1909418.1:488814-499755 GCA_000966675.3 Picea glauca
CGCCTCTACCTCGGGTGAGACTTTGCCTGCTTTGCAGGTGTTGTTGAAAGGGCCGGTAGTTAGGGTTTTGTTGGTGGGTTGTTGAAGCGTTGAACCCTGGGTCTACCCTTGTGCCAACACTACTTCAAAAATTTGAAAATTTCCCTTATTAATTTTTTTTATAAATATTGTCATGTTATTTTAAACATCACTGATTACATTTTACAATTTCTTTATTAAAAACAAAAAAAATCAGTTAAATTTCTTCATTAGTTGCAGTGTATATAGACTTTACATGTAATTAAATTTTATAATTACAAAACACCATAGTGACGATATAAATATTATAGTGTGAGAAATATTGTTTTCCATATGTAACTTCGATTTGAGTAGACTTAAGCATATTCGTAAAGTAGCATAAGTACTCTTGCTGCATAGTGTCATAAGTTAGCTTTAATTGACAAGAAAATAGTAAAGGCTTGTAACTAAAGCCACTAAAGCACGACTTTAAAAGTCAAATAGTAAAGGCTTGTAACTAAAGCCACTAAAGCACGACTTTAAGATATAGTTGGCTAGATTATTAAGTCTACACGCGTTATAGATATCACTGATGAGATTTGAAAAGTTTGGTTAAACTAAAAGAGTGTGATTTGAAAAGTTGAGATACAATGTTTTTCAACCATTTGATTTTATAAATGATCAACACCTTGGTGATCATTTTAAAATTGGTCTCTTGTGCATTGAACATTTCATTCCCATTTCATACATAAAAACCGATTTGTTTTCAATAACACTTTGGTAAATTATGTGTTAAAATGATTTTTTAATTATTATATTTATTATTAACTTCAAAGATTTAATAATAAATTATGTTTAATAAACAAAATTTAAATCCATTTTAAACATTACACTCCCATCCCCATTCAAATTGAGAATTAAAATGAAACATGAATAATGAATTATGTCCATTTAACAAAATTTAAATCCATTTTAAACACTACAATCTCATTTAAATACAAATTTGCTCATAAACTTGGTATGTCATTTTTAGAAAATTTCATTGAGAATGAAAAGTAATGTATATTCAGTATTAACATTGTACATTGAATTGAAATCATTTTTTATTAATATATTTTAATTATTTATTTTCCTAATTTCATAAATTTTGAAAATTTCCCAACTCTAAATCTTTGCAATGAGTTGGAATTGTCGAGAGATAAATCTCTTTTAAATATAACTCCCTTGCATCTTGCTCAATAACACTCAACGAACTGCTAAAAAATAGGTGAAATAATGTAAAGCAAATCTTCGTCCATGCAAAACATTGTCATAAAATAATCGAAAATTTTAATGATTAGGAAAACAAAAACCCAATAAATGGAAAGTGCAAGTAATAAACTTGCTATGAATCAAATCAATTTCATGAAGTGCCACATTGTTGAACTAAATACGATCCACATAATACAAACAAGTGTTGCATGGCAGCGGAGTCCCTGTCAGGTTGGGATGAGAGTAAATGTGAGGTAGTAGAGACACATGGGTAGAAAGTTGAAGTAGATGTGGTTTGCATGCAGAACATAGTAAAGTAAATATATAGTTTTATACATATGAAATATGTACTTATATATATACGAAATATATACTTGTATAAAGTATATATTTAGATTTATACATATGAAATTTGTACTTTTATAAAGTATGGGGATGAGATTTTATAGAGCATGCACGAAGCCCTCATTGCATACTTAGCCAGTTTTTGGATTGCGGGTTCTTGGGGTGGTGGGTTCAAAGTTGGGCCTCTTATGTTCCATGGCCTACAAATAGGACCGACAGTTCCGCGATATACAAAATGACAGGCGAAGTAGCGGACTATAGAAATTTATCGGAAATTAATAATGTCAGTTATACAATAGAATAGTAATAAGGTCTGTTACATAGGTTCGTGGAGAAAAACACCAAAAAATTAGCATTGTCGAACTATTTTGCTTTAAAACTAAGGCTTCTCTTGGAAAAAAGAGATATAGCGTTGCCCAATTGGTTTTCTTTGCACACGTTGTACAGAGCATGGACAGAGCGGTCATTCCATACTTAGCCAGTTTTTGGATCGCGGGTTCTTGGGCTGTCGGTTTCAAAAATGGGCCTTTGTTGTTCCATGCCCTATACAAATTGACAAGCGGGCTTGCGAACTATACAAACTTATTATAAAATAAATAATGTATGTTACATATCTCTGGAAATTACATCAACATTTAAAACATCAATGTCGTTGAAGACCAAAAAATTAGCATACAATAGGAATTTTGCACCCAACAATTCCGTCATATACATGAGACAATAATTTATAGAAGATTATAACATTATACGAAGATTTATAGTAATTTGTATAATGCTATAAAACTTCATACATTTTGTACTGAACAATTACGAAGTTGCGGGTTGGTGGAGTTCCGGGTTCACACTTTTCATGTACAGTGTGTTACGTGATATACATTTTGCATGAAAGACTTCCGTCATATACATTTTGCAGCGAACAATTCCATGATATACATGACATAGAGCAATTTGTAGAATATTATAACGTTGTATGGAGATTTAAAGTAATTTATATAATGCTATAACATGTCTTAGTTAATGAATAATATAAGCAGTTTTTTAAATTTTATTCAATATATATTTTTTATAATTAAGATTGTATAAAAGTCTATCAAAATGAAGGAGTACAGAGAATTTCTATGGTTTCAAGCTGTAAATACTGAGCTGCCCTGAGGGAAAACCAGCTCAGCCAGCCAAACCGCTTCATAACTTAAGTGTAGATTGTCACTGATACAAAAAGAGTTCAAAATTATGGTCTGTAAGGGTGGGTGCTAGAACTATGGAAAGTGTAGATAGCCTAATTATAATAACCATGGACAAATGCATGAAAGGTCTGCATGCACATGAAAAAACAATAGAAAAATCCAACAAAGATCACTAGTATGGGCTGTAGTGGGGAGACGCGACCATGTAGAAGGCTCGAAATGTCATGTCCACGAGTGGAGGCGGCTCCTTCTAGACTGGTGTGTGGTCCAGTTGCATAGCATTCTTCGTCTTTGATTGCATGTGCTCTTCCTTCTGGATGTCCTCCGGGCGTGATGGAAGCCTCTGGTCCTTGCAGTCTGCGTCTGCGTGGACCAAATTTTCCAGTGGAAACACTGGTGCCGAGGTTGCTGCTGCTTGGGATGTTGCTAATTGGGTTGCCTCTGGTGTGAGGAGATGAGCACCTTGTAGCATGGAGAGAAACTGCAGGAGTCGAGAGGCTTTGTCGTCCAGTCTCTGTAAGTGGAACCAGAGGTTGTCCATGTCTCGACGCAGGTCGAATACCAGGCTCTGCACCAGTGCAAGGCCTGTTTTCCACTCGCATTCTGGGTCAGCGTTGGAACTCGCTCGAGATTGGGGTTGCCGTCGCAAATTTTGACTGGCTTCTAGACCATCCATCTGAAATTGGGTGTCGTGAAGCTAGTCCTGAAGCAACTGGGTGGCCAGAGAGTTGGGAGGGGCCAAAGGGCCTGGGTGTGAAACAGATGCAGAATTGGCTAAAGGTCTTGGGTTTTTGTTTAGTGAGGCCCCTGAGTAGTCCAACTCCTCCATTCTATTGGCAAGGGACACAGGAAGGGGCAGGAGAGATACGAGAATTTGAGTCGACTGCGCCAGGGAGGAGGATAACAGGGAGGGAGCAGGCGGGGGATGCAGGACCAGGCGAGGTCGGTTTGGCTAGCAGGCTGGTTAGCCTTTGGAATTCCCTCGTAGCCGAGGCATCTCCGAGACAGTGGGAGAGAGAAAACGCGACAAGAACAGAGTAGGGAAGGACAAATGCAGAGCAGGGAAAAGTTGGGCAAGAAGCCGAGCTCTGAGAAAAAAAAGCAGGAAAGAATGAGCCATCTGGACCCACTGGAGCAATTGAAATAGGCCGGGTAGCTGGTGAGGTTCCATAAATGGCCACACATGTAGAGTAAAGGCCCAACAAGGGGGATGGTTTGTTGAAAGGATGTGAAGGAAGAGCAGGGTGCATTGAGAGTAATGGCGCCATGCCTCGAGCGAGCTGAACTTGAACTGATTAGGCAGTTGGGTGTGAGTGGAACGCGGTCGTCACATCGTTGGTGGCATGGAGTATCTCTCCTGGCTGCTCCGCTCGACACGTGTGCTCTACTAGCAACCCATTCGCAAGAAAGGGAATAAATGCAAAGGAGTATAGACACGTGGGCAAGAAGCTGAAGTACATGGGTACGTGGGCAAAAAACTGGGGAAAATAGTGGTAATGTGGGCTACATAGGTTTCTTGACAAAAAACAACAAAAAAAATTAGCATTCCTGCACATAATAGAAATAGAAATTTATGAAGTGAAACGTTCCTGAATAACATAATTTATACATACAAAATATGTAATTTTACAAGGAGGAGTCCTGATTCAATAGTTAGCGAGATTTTGGATGGTGGCTTCTCGGGATGTTTCTGTTCTTCTGTGCCCTACAAAAAGCAAGGATAGTTCCGCGATTTACAAATTGACAATCGGAGTTGCAGACTATTAGAATATTAGGGCATGGTGTCCCAAAAATTCAGCATTTCCGAAGTACTATTCTTTAGATATTCTTTGCATACGACCATGGAAAAAATACACATAAATAGTAGTAATGCGCTGGTGCGCAGAAATTCAGGTTTTGTTGTTCCGTGGCCTACAAATTGCACCTAGAGTTCCGCGACATACAATTTGACAATTGGAGTTGTGGACTATTTGATATTTAAGGGCGTACGTATGTTACAAAGAAGAGCTACTAGATACCAAATATGTAGTTTGATTAAGTAGGTATATAGACCATTGTGGATGTCGGGCTGGCAGGCTGAAAATTGTGCTCCCATAGGTTCGTGGAAAAAAGCATAAAAAGACTACCAATACTGAATTAGTTTTCTTTAAAACAAAGGCACAGGAGCTTCATTCCGGGTTGTCGGGGTGGTGGGCTAAAAATTGGGCTATTGTTGTTCCGTTATCTACAAATAGCACCGAGAGTTCTGCGAAATACAAATTGAGAAGTGGTTTTGCGGACTATTTGAATTTTTGGATCGCGGGTTGTCGGGCTGAAAATTGGTTTTATGTTGTTCTGTGGCCTACAAATAGCACTGAGAGTTCCATGATATACAAATTGACAAGTGGTCTTGTAGACTATTTGAAATTTTGGATCGCGGGTTCTTGGGCTAGGGAGCTGAAAATTGGCCTTGTGTTGTTCCGTGGCCTACAAAAATTAAATATGTAATTTGATGAAGTAGATATATAGAGCATGCACAGAAGCTTCATTTTGGGTTGTCGGGATTGCGGGCTGAAAATTGGGCTTCTGTTGTTTCGTGGCCTACAAATACCATCGATAGTTCTGTGATATACAAATTGACATGCTATTTTCAGGACTAGAATTTTTGAATGGCGGGTTCTCAGTCTGGCGGGATGAAAATTGGGCTTCTGTTGTTCCATGGCCTACAAATAGTCCATAGAGTTCCGCGATATACAAATTGACAAACGAACTTGTGGACTATTTGAAATTGAAGGCCCTCGTGTTGAACAAGTTTAGCATTTTCGAATTAGTTTTCCTTTTTACATATGCTGCTGGAATAAAAAATAAATAAATAGTACTGACGTCTGTTACATAGGCTGGTGGAGAAAAGTATGAAACAAATATGATTCCTGAATTAGTTTTCTTTAAAAAAGCAGCTTCTCGACTTAGGCATTTTTTTGATCGCGGGTTCTTGGGCTGGGGAACTGAAAAA
Source organism: Picea glauca (assembly GCA_000966675.3). NCBI lineage: Eukaryota > Viridiplantae > Streptophyta > Pinopsida > Pinales > Pinaceae > Picea > Picea glauca. Next base: position 494,584 of record JZKD02S1909418.1, read on the forward strand.
CGCGCTTTTGTTCTTCTGTGTCCTACAAATAGCACCAGCAGTTTCGTGATATACAAATTGAGAATCAGACTTGCGGAGTATTTGAATTTTAAGGAGCTTGTGTCCCAAAAATTCAGCATTCGCGAATTAGTTTTCTTTACATAGGTTTTACATACGTTGGTGGAAAATAGGGAAAAAAGTATAGTATCAGTGTCTTTTACATAGGGCGGTGGGAAGAAGGACAAAATAAATAGCGTTCTCAAATTAGTTTTCTTTAAAACAGGGGCTCCTTGACACAAGAAATTGAAATTTATGAAATTATAGGTTCATGGAGACCATAAACTATAGATAGCAAATACACAATTTTTTAAAGTAGACATTTACTTTTATAGATACGAAATATGTACTTTCATAAAGTATGGGGATGAGATTTTATAGAAAAACGACAGAGCCCTCATTACATGTCCTACAAAGAGCAAGTAGAGATACACGGTGTACAAATTGAGAAGCGGGCTTGCAGACTATTTTAATTTTAAGGGCCTTTGTGACAAACATTGTGCAAGACATGTTGCAAAGATGCAAGAAATGACAGTCTCTTTACGTTTGAGTAGAAAGAAAGTAGTGAACACAATTCTACGACATTTATATAAAAAAATAATAAAGTGTGTTACATATTGCTGGAAATTTAAAGAAACACACACACACACACACACACACACACACACACATACAAGTGAAATCTGATATCTGAAATTTGAGTAAGTGATTTATATCATAGTTCATTCTGAAAATGAAAAATCTAGGAACACATAAAAGCAGGAGGAAAACTTGCCTCCCCGAATTAGAGCATAGAAGGAACCCTCATTCCATACTTAGCCAGTTTTTGGATCGCAAGTTCTCGGGCTGGGGACCTTAAAATCGGGTTTTTGTTGTTCCATGAATTTCAAATAGCACCGATAGTTCCGTGATGTACAAATTGATAATGAGACCTGCAGACTATTTGAATTTCAAGGGGCTCGTGTCCCAAAAATTTAACATTCGGGAATTACTTTTCTTTACAAAGGTTTTACACACGGTGGTGGGAAAATGTACAAAAAAAATAGTACCAATGTTTGTTACATAGGGTGGTGGATAGGAGGACCAAAAAAATAGCATTCCTGAATTAGTTTTCTTTAAAATAGGGGCTCGTGGATACAAGAAATTGGAATGTATCAAACTATAGGTTCCTGGAGAGCATAAATTGTACATAGCAAAAAAGTAATTTTTTAAAGTAGATATTTACTTTTATACATACAAAATATGTACTTTTATAGAGCATGTACGGAGCCCTCATTCTATATAGTGTGACGAAGCCCAAATTACATACTTAGGCAGTTTTTGGAGCGTGGGTTGTCGAGCTGGTGGGCTGAAAATTGGAAAAAAATGAAATGTGTTACATATTCCTGGAAATTTAAAGAAACATATATATGTGTGAAATATGATATGTCGAATTTGAGTGAGTGATTTATTTCATACTTTATTTTGAAAAAGAAAAAAAGAGAATAGAGATAAAATAAACAGAATGACTTCACATTCAACATAGCTGAAGATAAAAAATACAGGAAGACATAAATATATAATGAGACAAAAGAATAGTTTTATTTGGAATATATGAAAAAAAAATAGTTTGTTACATATCCCTGGAAATGTAAATGTGTTTGTCATATATACTGGGATTGGGGCTCCCACGGACCATAACATAAATATGTACAAGAAATAGGAGTGTGGAAAGAAGTTGGACATGCTAGAATGTAATACCTGAAAAGTAGAAATAGGAAGATCAGTTTTTGCCTATAGATTTCTACTCAGAAAATGAATAACTTGACTGATAAAGAAAGGACTATCACTATACACTTACAGGGATGGTACATATAAGTAATTTTTGTGTTTGGTTGGTCATGCCTTTCCCGGTTGGTTTTTGTGGGCAACCCGTTTCAATAACTGGATTGATACACAGAGGATTTATGCAATTGCCTGTTGGATTTCGTGGATGATCCACTTCAAGTTCTCTTCAATATAGCTTCTCAAGGGGGCGACGTTGATGTCATTGCATATTCGAATGTTGAAAACTTCATTTTCTAATTCGCTTAGATCAATTGAAAGTTTACACAGACCTTCATGAATGTCTCCACTCTGTAGCGAATACCCGACTAGCCAGTTGTCCACCTCTTCTTCATCATATTCAACAATTATGTAAAATTTTTCTAAAGACAATGCCTTCAAATTATCAACTTGTTGATCAAAATCTTGCCTGGTTAACGTCAGGGAGTTAAGGATTAAGTTGGGGTCCTGGAAGCCGTTTGTCTTTCCTGCTAAGTCTATTTTGGTGAGCTTTGTGAATAATGTTTCTTTCTTTGATATTGCTTGCTCATACGATTGCACGATTAGGTACAGGTTCTTCACTTTCTTTTTCCAGCATGCTTCTAATTGAGTGAGCCCTTTTTTGGATGGGAGATCATGTTGTCTTCTTCTCATCTCTGGCATGTTGTTGACATGAAAGGCGAAAGGGATGACTGAGTGCACATAGAAAGTTTCTTCATTCTTTAAATATGTTTGCAGAAGTAGGAGTAAGTTATGTGCTCTGCTCCCCAGGGAATCCATATTCTGTGATGTTTCCCAGGCCTTGGTAATCAATTCTATTATTTCGTTGATATTTTTCTCCACATATCCTCTACAGGATGCGAGGAAGCTAGAGGACCCTTTTATATTTGTTGCAGGAGTGCACGTAGTTGCAAGCATGGCTATTTCCAAGGAACTACCAAGCAATGGCATAGGAAACAAAGCTTCCTCTAATTCTTTAATCCGGTTCTTTAGTCTGGCATTTTCGACTTCAATGACTCCAACAGAATCATGAAGAGAATCTTCGGTTGCCCTATGAAGTTCAGATATTTTGGATGCGTGCATACTGGAAAGGTCAAGTTCTGAACGGTGTTTTCTTTTCTTATTTTTTACATTTCTTTTTTCAATGATTAATTCTTTTGATTCGGTTTCAAAAACAACGCTCTGGAATACGAAGGATTCATCTTCGTAAAAAATTTTGGTACCAACCATGTCCATTGAGCAGGCATGTTGAATTGCGTGTGTGGGCTGATCAAGGTTGCATAATATGCTTTCCAGATCAACGTCAAGATCCATGTTTTGACGATAAATTTTGGGCTGCTCCGCCTCCCCTACAATTCTTTTTCCATTCTTCTGCACGGGAAGCTCTTGAGGAAGATGTTCACTGTATCTCTACAAACCTGTTGTGGAGCTGCTGGCAGTAGTTTATCAAAAGATTGGCTAGCTCCAGACGCTACATGAAATGAAGAAATGGAGGGGACAATATAACCCCCCGCAAACATTGCTTCAATGCGTGCGAATGGAAAATATCCTCATTAATGACAATATCTATGCATGTTGTATGGTGACCTATTAGAAGTAAAGTGTAGTTATTGCAAACTTAGAAGTGCGAAGGTGAGGGCTACAGTGAGGAAAATTTAAGGATAGGATGTTTCGTGAACGAACCAAGCTGGCGGCGTGCAAATGACATTGCATGGTATTTGAAATTAAGACTGGGAAGCGATTGAAGGTTTCGTGAAGGAAGCAAGCTGGTGGCGTGTGAATGACATTCCATGGAATTTGAAATTAAAACTGGGAAGGTAGAAGAAAATGCTTCGCAAAAATTGCATTAATGGCAAAACTTCTCGAGCCTTGCGCGCATTAATGACAACTTAGATGGTAGCTGCACGATGACCTGTTATCATTAAAGATTTAGAAAGAAGACATACATACACACATATATATAAACCATATTTTTTATCATGCACACGTGCGAAGGTAACGACCACGGGGAAGAGCAAACAAGGAAGGAATGGCCAAGTTTTAAAGTGCATGGTTCGAGATCGTGGGTTCTCGGGCGGGCAGGTTCAAAAGAAAGCCTCTATTGTTTGGTGTTCTACAAGTAGCACACAAAGTTCCGTGATATACAAATTGAGAAGCGGACTTGCGGGCTGGTTGAGATTTGATAGACCATCTACAGTTTCTAGATCGTGGGTTCTCGTGCTGGCACGGTAAAAAACGACGCTCTATTGTTCTGTGCCTTGAAAAGATATTATGATAATAAATTGAGAAGAGGATTTGTGAGGTGACTGCCTCAACATTCTACTCCAGGGCTGGTGGGCTCCCACAAACGAGAAATACATATTTGCGGGCTATACATTGGGATGATTTTTTCCATATAGAAATTGGGTTCTTGGGTTGGCGGGTTCAAAATTGCCTAAGCAAAGCAAAGGGCTTCGTTCGACTCCCACTGCACATTTCATAATTCATGTGCAACACCAAGTCTGTGATTACCAGATCAGTGTGTGTAGAAACGAGGAAAAAGTAAATATGTGCCTTTATAAAGTATGGACATGAGATTTTATAGATCGTGTACCGATATCACATTCCATACTTGCGGGTTCTCGGACAGGAGGGGTCAAAAAATAGGCCTCTATTGTTCTGTGTTTTACAAATAGCACATACAGTTCCACGATATACAAATTGACAAGAGGACTTGCCAGGTGGCTGAGAATTTATAGAGCATGTACAGTTTGTGCATTGCGTGTTGTCGGGTTGGCGGGGTTAGAAACAGGTCTCTATTGTTCGGTGCCCTACAAATTGCTTATGATGCATAGATCCCTTATTCCATACTTAGCCACTTATTTGGATCATGCACTTGTGAGCTGCACACTGTGCCTCTAATGTTTTGTGTCCTGCAAATAACAATTATAGTTGGGCGATATACATATTGACAAATGGACTTGAAGGCTGGTTGTCTCAACATTGCAGTCCTGCTGGATGGCGGACGTGCAGCGTAGCAGCTTCTCGACGCAAGAAAAAGAAAAAAAATAAAAAATACCTGCAAACAAGTTTGACAAATTCAGAGAAAGTAAAGGAAAAACTGTTTACCATGGAACACAGGCAGAAAAAGAATGAACCTTTGCATTGATTTGTGTACATCTATGGGTAGGAGTTCTTTGCGCCTTCTAGTTTTCCTTTTTGTTTCTATCAACAAAAGTACAAAACAAAATGGATATGAACATAATATCAGATGTTAAGAAAAATGAAACTACTATGTACATATACAAAAAAAAAAAAATGAATAAGATGAATAGAGTCACAAATAGTTTTTTT
>JZKD02S1909418.1:499765-523556 GCA_000966675.3 Picea glauca
AAGTATTTCTTTAACAAGTGTCACCCTTCCCCCTAAGCTTAACCATCTTAGGCTCCAATTTGCAATCATTTTCTCAAACTTTCTCACCAACCAATACCAATCAGCCTTATTATAAGAATTGGGCTTTAGAAAACAACCAAGATACTTGAAACCTGCATCTATTGATTTTACATCAAAAGGCAGAATCTCCTTCAACTAAGCTAAATCCTCCGTTGTCCATCCAGCTTCAAGAAACATTGATTTTTGTGTACTAAAGACCATACCAGTTGCTTTACTAAACAGTTCTAAGAGATCCTTATATAAATTCCACCAAATATAATAATATCATCAACAAACATCAGATGAGTAATGTAAATCCCTCCCACGGGAATACTTTCTAAGTTCTTATCTCTAACCTGCTCCTTTATAGCTCTGCTTAAGCCTTCCACAACAAGAAGAAATAGTAAAGGGGATAATGGGCACCCTTGTCTTAATCCCCTTGCACTTTTAAAGAATTATGTAGGATTTCCATTAATCAATACATCAAAGTTTGCAGAGGTTACACACCGCATGATCAAATCAATTGCTTCTAAGCTCATTCCCACCTGTAACAACACAAGTGTTATGAAACCCCAGTCAACTCTGTCATATTCCTTTATCATGTCTAGTTTAAGTAACATAGCTTTGATATTTTTAACCTTAATACTATGCAAAGCTTCCTAAACTATGCCAATAGCATCGGTGATTTGCCTGCCCTAAAGAAATCCAAATTGTTCCTTTGATATACCACGGGACAGAGAATATTTAATTATGTTGGCAATAATTTTTGTAATGATTTTATACATCAAGTTACAAAGAGAAATAGGCCTAAATTCCCCAAAATAAGAAAATTTGCATTCAATGCTCCTGATACCCTACCTTTCTTTCTTGATTCTTCAACCATCTCCACTAATTCATCACCCAGAATATCAAAAAAAGCCAGAAAAAACTCTATAGTCCATCCATCTGGCCCATTGATTTTTGAATCTTTAAAACCTTTGAGAATTGACAAAAACTTCTATTGAAGATAGAGGTAAGGTTAATCTTTGACTATCTTCTTCTATGATCATCCTTGGATAATTCCTTAAGATTGCAAGTTGATCAGTAATGGAAAGGTTAGGGTGGGCCAAGAAATTATTTCAAAAGAAACCAACTGCTTCCTTTTGTAGATCTTGATTACTAGATACCATTGTCCCATCCTCCTTGGTCATCTCCCATACAATATTGATTTGTTTCCTAGAATTAGCATAGGCATGAAAAAATTTAGTATTTCTATCACTTGAAGCGACCCAATTCAGTCTACTCTTATGCCCCCAGGTTTCCTCTTCTTGTCTCAATAGTACCATTTTTCTTTGCTCTTTTGCATCAATCAACTCTTTTTCTACCTCATTCTCAAATCCACCAGGATGATTTGAGTAACTTATATCTAACTCTAATTCCAGCTTTACCAATTCTTCCGTTGTTTTTATCTTTTTCTTTTTTTCCCAATTAATCATCATGGTCTTAAGTAACTTTAGATCTTGTACCAATGATTCCATAGGATTTAAGGTCTTTTTTCCCAACAGTCCAGCCCAGTTGGACCTGACAAAGTTTACAAACTCTGGTTCATCCAACCAAATAGAATCAACTTTAAAGGGGAAACTGACATCTCTATTATTTTTTTCCAAGTGTAGGATTACTTTCATATGATCAGAAGTATTTAGATTACACACTACAGATCTGTATCTAAATCCTGTGGATGCAAGGTCCTCAGATATCATAAATAGATCCATCCTTTTGGCAATAAACTCATGTCCTCCTCTATCATTTCTCCAAGTAGGCAACAATTTTAATGGTTCAACATCCACCATCCCCTCTTCTTGTATCAACTTACTAAAGTATGGTTGTAAAGGATATTGATACTGATTTTATGAGCAGAACGAAATGAATATAGATTCTTAACACAAAATAACAGATATACAGTAAAACTGGTTTTCTATTCAATAATGAAATAAGCTAAAACTGTAAAATGCAGCATAAACAAGCTTGCTGGAAAGGTGGTGGCTTATCCCTGAGAAGAGATGTGACGACTGCGCTCATTCGAAAGAAGATGATTACCATGAGGCTCTGAAGGAATTTTACAATAAAATAGAATGCCAAAACCCCTAGACATCCAAAAACCTAACCCTAGGAGATGAAGCGCCAAAAGTCATGTGGGCCCCGTTTGGGTAAGTTAGTACATTAACTTCCTGGGGTCATAACTTTTGCATACGATCTCCATTTTAGGCGTATGATAGCCCATTGGAAAGGTATCATTGATGATATTCATTTTTGGGCCTCAATCATGTTGTAGGCCATCATTGAGAAGCTCGATCTTGAAAAACCTTCATTTAGGCCCTCAAAATGGCCTTGGAAGTGAAAACTGCTAAAAATAGTAAATTGCCAAAATTGCCAGAAAACTGTTTTGAGCCAGTTGGAAAAGGTGGGTGACCACYGATATCCATCTAGTTTAATCCTCCCTCCTTAKTAATCAATKGTCTCCATTGTGTTRAGTTCCCCCATCAGATGAGGAAATTTCTGCTGAATTTGGCCCCGGGTGAGCCACTTGCCTTGGTGTAGGAGTTGCCCTGCTTTGACGACTCGATAAAGATGGATCCTTTGTTGTCAAGTTCCCTTGATATGTGTGTCCGCAATATAATTGTTTGATGCATGTTGGATGCAGTCAGGGTTGATCTCTATTGGTGTCAGTTGTTCTGCTACGTCTGAGGTGTCCAATAATGGTGGGAAATAAGGGCAAAGGAGATCAACGTTGAACACTGGGTCCAAGCCAAGGAAAGGAGGAATGTTGAGCTCAAAATAATTATCCCCCATGGCCTTGGTGATGGTGTATGGCCCATAATAGAGTGGGTGAAGCTTCTGATGGGGTCCTATAAGGCGTCCTTTCTGCAAGTGCAACCAAACTTTGTCTCCCACTTGAAACTTATGTGGCACCCAATGTTGATCATGGCGTTGTTAGTACTTGTCACTGGAATTCTGTAGGATATCTTGAACCTGTTGGCGGATGTGCTAGATCTGCTCAATGAACTGGGTGGCTTTGTCAGCTTCAGTTGGAACAAGAAATGAGTCAGTCGAGCTGACTGCAAGGGGAAGTGCAACATCTATGGGACCCAATGGTTGGAATCCCAACCCCACCTGAAAGGGGCTGTGGTCGGTTGAGCTATGAAGGGCTTGGTTGTAGCTATGCTAGACATAGGGAAGGATCTCATCCCATGTGCGAGGGTGATTTTAATTATACATGTGAAGGATATGCACAACAATTCGATTTATGACCTCAGTTTGGCCATCTATCTGGGGGTGGAAGGCCATAAATTTAGTTAGCTTGGTGTCCAGCAGTGACTAGAGGCTTGACCAGAATGTGCTGAGAAATCGACTATCCCTATATGAGACAATGGTTGCTTGGAGTCCAAAATGTACCCAGACCCATTCAAAGAAGAGCTTGGCAGCGGCCTCCATTGTGATGCTCTTCTTGCAGGCAACCAAAATTGCCATCTTAGAAAAGCGGTCAACAACCACAAAAACACAGTCATTTCCCCACTTGGTGGGCGGGACGCCCGACATGTATTCCATTAAGATGGATTCCCGTGGCCTGTCAGGAGTAGGAAGAGGGGTGTATAGGCCATGTTTCTTAGTGGTTGGTTTGGCAATAGCGCAGGCAGTGTAGGACCTGATATACTTGCTGACCTCATGTCGGAGTTTCGGCCAGTAGAAATGTTTTTGTAGCATCGCCACTGTCTTTTCTACATCGAAGTGTCCTGCCACTCGACGGTAGTGGGCTTCCCATATCAGCTTCGCTCACTCGCTTGATGGAACACAGATATGGCCCAGACGACACAACAACCCGTCCTGAAGATAGAAATTATCAACAACTATGTTTGCACCCAACTATGTTTGTACACCATGATGATCAATGATGTAGCCCAAATAATGGACCCTGTCCATGTCGAAGGAGCATTTTTCCAAGTTGGCGTATATCTTGTGCTACCGTAGGGTGTGCAGAACCTGCTGAATATGCTGCAAGTGTTAAGCCCAAGTCTTGCTATAAATGAGAATGTCATCTAGATACACCACTACAAAATTATTGGTGAAGGGTCGCAGGATATCGTCCATCATCCTCATGAAAGTGGCCAGAGCATTTGTCAAACCAAAGGGCATGACCAACCATTCAAAAAGGCCTTCCTTTGACTTGAAGGCGGTCTTCCATACATCTATCTGTTCTATCGAGACTTGGTGGTAGCCAGACTTCAGATCAATCTTACTGAATTATTTAGCCCCTGTGAGTTGATCAAGGAGGTCGTCGATTCAGTGAATTGGGTACCAGTTTCTGACTGTGATTTTATTTAGAGCCTGGTAATCAATGTAGAGTCGCTAAGTTCCATCTTTATTCTGTACTAGCACAATTGGGCTCCCACAAGGTTATGATATGGGATGGAAATGCCCCTTGTGGAGCAGTTCTTGGATTTGTCACTTGATCTCCTCGTTATTTAACAGAGAGTGATGATAGACTGGCCCATTGGGAATTGGTGCACCAAGGGTCAGATCGAAGGGGTGCTTGACCTGATAGTGCAGAGGTAACCCGGTAGGTGAGGAGAAGATATCCGAGTATTCTTCCACGATCTTATCTACTTTCTTCTGCTGTGTGGAGAGGTCGGCCACAGAGACCCTGGATGTGGCTGTGATATTTTTCTTATTCTGAGAGTGAATCATGAAGAAGACAAGCTTCCCCATCTGAGAGATGACCTTCTTGCATTGCTTAACAGAGATCAAGGAAATAGCACTAGGTGGGACTGCCTTGGGTATCCTGTACAATTTCCTGTTCAAAGTAATAATAACACTACGAGGCCTAGACTCATATACAACATGGCGTTTCCATAAATAAGGTTGGCCCAAAAGAACATCACAAACTTCGAGAGGAGCAACATCACACAATACCTCGTCTTTGAAGGGCTTGATGCCATATGATAGTCGACACTGTTGGTTGACGCAAATATCACTTCCTTGGCGGAGTGATCCAATGGTGTAGGGTTGTGGGTGAGGCGTTTTGGGCATGGCCAACCGCTTGACGACCTCTGCAAAGATGAGGTTCTTCTAGCTACCGCTATCAACGATGAACTGCAGCGGGGTGCCTTTTAACCAAATTTGCGAATGGAAGAGGCACTCTCCTTTTTCTGGATCGTCTGGTTCACCAGGCTGGAGCTTGGTGGTAGCAATGGTGGCACTGGGTTCTGCGTCAATGATCCATCTTCCCCTTTCTGGTTCTATCTCAGAGTCAGACTCCACATCTGATTCAAAGGATTTCTCTTTGGCTTCCAGTGATTTATTTGAGCGACAATCAACAGTGTTATGCCAAGGGATCTTATGGAAGTCGCACCACTTCCTGGTATCTTTCTTTGTCTTTCCAGTGTCCTTCTTTGCTTACGGCTTGGACTGGTTGTCCTGATACTGTCCATATTTGTTGTCCTTTGTTTTGTGGGTTAGAGCCGCCCTTTCCTGGCTTTTGTTGTGATGGGTTCCCAGGCCCAAATTGTCACATCTTTTGTTTGAGCTTCTGGTCGATTTTGACAGCATATCGGTAGGTTTCTCCCAAGGATGAGATGTCTAGAAATTCCATTTTGGTCTGAATGTATCTATGCAAAGCACTGCGATACTTGAGCACCATATGTCACTTTGAATCTTTGATACCTAGCTTGGTGCGCAAGGTATGGAAGATATTTGTGAAATCTGGCACTGCTTGGTCTCTTTCTTGCCACAACGTGGTCCATTTGGTATATAAGTCGTCATAACTTCCGACAAGGTAGTATTGTTCCTTAATAGAATCCCTAAAGGGATCCCAGGTGGTTGTGACTGTAAATAATGAGGGTTCCATTGTTTCCTTTTGCTCACAGAACGTTTCCCACCAATCTTTGACGTGGGGAATGACTTTAAGGAGCGCAAAAGTAATCTTTTCTCTATTCGAGAAGTTAAGGACAGAAAAATACCCTTCTAGCAGATTCAACCACTTGTCTACAACATCTGTTTCTATCTGACCTTCAAATATAGGAATATCGAAGTTTATTTGTACCTTGAAGGGGGTGGCGCCTCCACTCGAAGAAGATGCATCGCTTGTTGGTAGCCGCCGAAGGATTTGTGTGAAACTATCCATCATCTTGTTCGTCTATTGTGTGAGGGATTCCTTAATCAACAGTTTGAAAGGATCTCATGTCCTGTCATATTTATTTTCTCCTTCCATGAGAGGTTGCTTGGGCGTGCAATATCTTTTGTCCTCAAGAGAAACAAGCTCAAGACCCAACTCTTTGTACTCTGACTTCATTGGGGACATGCATTAAGACGACAAGGAGAAAACCACTCTGATACCACTGATACAGATTTTATGAGCAGAACGAAATGAATACAGATTCTTAACACAAAATAACAGAGATACAGTAAAACCGGTTTTCTATTCAATAATGAAATAAGCTGAAACTGTAAAATGCAGCAGAAACAAGCTTGCTGGAATGGTGGCGGCTTATCCATGAGAAGAGATGTGACGGATGCGCTCATTCGCAAGAATATGACTACCATGAGGCTCTATAGGCCTTTTAAAATAAACAAGAATGCCAAAAACCATAGACATCCAAAAACCTAACCCTAGGAGATGAAGCGCCAAAAGTCATGTGGGCCCCGTTTGGGTAAGTTAGTACATTAACTTCTCGGGGTCGTAACTTTTGCATACGATCTCCGTTTTAGGCGTATGATAGCCCGTTGGAAAGATATCATCATGGAGATTCATTTTGGGGCCTCAATCATGCCATAGGATATCATTTAGAAGCTCGATCCATAAAAAACTTCATTTAGGCCCTCAAAATGGCCCCAAAAGTGAAAACTGCTAAAAATAGTAAATTGTCAAAATTGTCAGAAAACTGTTTTGAGCCAGTTGGAAAAGGTGGGTGGCCACCGATATCCATTTGGATCATATATACTCTATCATGTTCACCCAAAACCTCTCTGAATGAGGTAGTGAAGTTGAGATCACCCCCCAGGATTAAATTTTGATCTTTAAAAATACCTTCACTCTTGATAGCCTCCCAAAAGACTTCTCTGTCAGAATATGGTCCGTAGCAATTGATCAAATTAAAATTTCTATCAAGCTTTTTAACACGTCCTTCCAACAAAATCCCTGCAGGAATCAAGTAAGAAAAAAAGTCATCTTTCCTTGGATTCCATGCTCAGAGCATCCCACCAGATAGTCTTGGGGAGTCCACTCCACAAAAAAACCAGTGTGGTAATAATTTAACAAAAAGATCCCTTGATTTTTCCACCCCAACCGTAGTTTCCTGTATAAGCAATACATCAGGTTTCACTAAATCTAAAAGTCTTTTTAGTGCTAAGTACTTGGAGCCTCCCCCCACTCCTCTCACATTTAAAGTGACCACAATCATTTTTTACTCTTGCCAGGGATTTTTGTACTCTAAGTGACCTCAAACCATCAACCACTATGATACAATTAAACTCACCAAGTTGCTTCTTGCTCCCTAGCTTCCTAACACTTCTAGTCTTTGAAGGGGAGAATTCCTTTTCGAGACCTCCACGAACAACCCCTTTTGTCATTGAATCCTTGCCCCCCGAGATGTGTGAGTTAAGTTTCAAAGGAATCCCCTCTTTACTCTTCTTTTCCATAGGATTTTGTAATAACTCCCCTCCATAAAAAATAGGCAAAGGTGTTCTGGAGATAATCTCTCTATAAGATGACACATGATCAACTATAGCTTCTTCTACCTTAGTCAACCCAATCAGGATATCCCTTCCTCCAAAGATCTATTCTCCCAAAAAAAGAGTATCCCCAGAATACAAGTGGTGACTCCCCACCCCCTACTCCACAACAACTACAGAGGACCCAGCCAGAGAAAAACTAGGGAAATACGGGGGATCCAAATGATCTGGGTCCCGTACATAAGCTACAGACCCTGAAATCGAGGCATTGGTAGCTATGGTGAAGCATTTGTTGGATTCCACAGGTTCTAAGTCAATCTGTGGAGAATTCCCTGATACACCAACCTCCATACTACCTCTAGTATATCTCCCTTTTGAATATTCACACCCCACACCCATAAGACCTCCTTTCTCAGCTGAGAAATTACACTCCCCCCAACCCCCCAAACCTGTAGACTATCATCCTCAACAAGTCGGGTCTCTTCCCCCCAATCACTAAACTCTTATCTAGCAAGTCTCCCAAATCCCTCCCTAATTCCTTCCTCCCTTCAGGACATAATGGTTGAGATACAACCTCATTGTCCTTTAGTTTCGGCTTCAAAGGATCCTCACACACAGGTGTAAAACCCGACCCAAGACCCTCTAAGGATATGTTGTCGCAAGAGTTGACTCTAGGTTGTAATAGAACCAAGCCTTAGCACATTTTGAATGACATAATAATTTGTTGATTGATCATTCATATGAGGATTCTAGAATTAGGTCTGAAACAAGCCTTTCAATCATTTATAAATCAAAAACAAAGAGGCATGACCTCGTTTGCCTAATTTAATTAAAATAAGGAAGACGGATAGAAGATAGGTGATGAAGAAAACTGAAACAAAGAGTTAGGTATCTAATTCCAATAAGTCTAATATTTATATCAACAGAGGAATGACAAATAGTTTCAAAAAATAACCGTGCATATATATAACTTGTAATCTACGCATGAACAGTTAAGCTACAGGTCTTATTTTGCTCACAACATAAACAGAGGAAAATTTGAACCTGACAGGCTTCCCAATAATTGACTAAAGTAGAGGTATTACTAAATTAGATCCATTACAAGATAAATATGTAAAAGAAGGAAGAAAGATTGAATGTAAATCTGAGAAAACAATATAGGAAAAGACATAATTACACAGTGACGAGGTATAGAATCTCTTAGCATTTTGTTCTATATTTGCTAAAAGAAATGGAATTACAAACCCAACCCCCCTGAAGCTCTCCGGTTGTTCCCCCACTAAATAGATCTACAATCTATTTATTTATACAAAATTTGTCTCAACTGAAAAAACCCTTGGGTTACCCACAACCTCTGCCTAAAAATAGAATACCATCTTAATAGTATGCATACGTTATTGGTTTTCAATTGGAGGTGTTGGCGCTTCGTATGACTCTTCGTTTGTTCCTGGATGTATTTACTATCTTTTGTTCAACATATATTCGTTACAATTACCATAATCATTTGCACTCTGAGTGTTGTTGCTGACTACTGTAACACTTTTCTATGTCTTCTAAAGCTGCCATGCTCTGTTTGTTTTCATGAGATAAAAATCCAGTATCCTTCGTATTAGTAATATAGATTTGTTGCAAAAAGAAGGATAGTTCTTCTTGTTATGTACTTATTGTCCAACAGTCTGTAATATGCCCTTGAGACATTCACCAAATAGCCCAAAACTACGAATTATGTAGCTCAAAATTCACAGATACAAGTCTACCTCTAGTCATTACTCAGATCTATCTCTGGCATCATTATCCATATTTAAATGCTTGTTGGATGGTCCTCGTTGTACTAGATGTTGCTCTGCATATGGGAAACAATTGGGAAAACAAAAAGTTTCCAAAGATTGTTAATGAACAGTACTATTTCCACTCGAACATGTCTATATCAGTAAACCTTTGACCCTTCTCTCTTGGCTTTCTCATTAAATATATGACATTGGGCACCACTATCATGAGGCCGCGAACCGGAACCATACAACCATGAAAAATTTGTTTCTCATTCCTTCTCAAATGCTCATCTACACCAATTACAACAACATCCTATGGATTCGTTACTACAGGCAATGGAATTATCATTTTTGTACCATTTTCACATTAAGGTATTGTTGCTAATAACCCACAAAAACTCTTTGACAATTTTTAGACATTTCTTTCTTGTGCGCATTTACCTTATACTCACAAATGTTTTCAATGGTGAACTCTATCCTCAGGACTATCGGCATCTGCTAGTACTTTGAAATTTTTATGGGTGCTTAGACACAGCTCTGGATGTGATTCTTTCTTGTAGACACTCTTGTGATCCATGTGTATCATTTTTTTATCATGACCAACATCTTCGACTTTAGATGTTATGGTGAAGTTCTTGTCAACGCTAGTAAGTATATTCAGCAATCCAAAACCATGGGCTGACACACTCCCAACTCCCCAAAATTTTTCGTGTCCTCACATATCAATGATACCAACCTCGCTCCATCGTATCTCCAACACACCCATTGTAATAACGTCCATGAAGGGAGCAATAAACCACAAATCGAATATCTAGAATTATAAATTTTCCAAAGAGCAATTATCGTGCAATGAGCTAACAAGGGTGAGGACGCCCATGACAATGGGTTTAGAAACCCATCCAAATATCTTATGTATCTTCTCATCAATGCTATTATATCTTCCTTTGCCACCTATGTGCGAACACTCAGAAGCTCGGCTTCTGCCCCCTTTTTTTTGACAGAGGGCGTTTTCATTTGACAACTGGAACGTTTAACCCATCGACGTTTGATGCGTAAGACTGGAACCCCGACATCGGGGGAAAGGAGGAGTGGCTTATTAGAATTCCTCCGATGATCAAAATATCGAAGAGGAACGTGGTTCTTGGGTGCTCAGCTTTGGTCCTCCCGTGGATCCTCTTCTTGGAATCTTGTGTGAGTTGTTTTGTGACTTGGCATGTGTGTGGATTTCGGTAGCTAGTTTAGAGATTGGGCGTGAAGGGTAGTTGACCCAATAAATTTTATAAAAGAGAATTGGTGCAAAGGTTTGGATAAATCAACAATTTTCTCTTTTTAACCAAACTTTAAAATAAAATAAAATATTAATTTAAAATTATATAAAATAATTTAAAAAAAAAAAAAACTTTGTAGTTTGTTTTTTTTTTGTAATTTGAAACTTTAGACTTATTTTGACAATCAAGGAATTGCGAACTAAGACCAATAAGAGACCTTGGGAAACTTTAAATCTTTGAGATTGTGACGGTAGAGAAGTTTGACGAAAATGGCGATAGGTTTAGAGTTTTTACTACAGCGGAAAGGTTTACGCTGAATGGTGCAAGGACTTAACGGTTACACAAGCTTACGCCAGGCGACAAGGTTCTTAAACTAACTGGCGCAACTAACATAAATTTTGGCGAAAGACACTAAGTTTAGAAATTTTCAATATTTGTTCCAACAGGAGACACCGACTGTCTTTAATGACTTCAATCCTACATTAATCTTACCCTCCTTTAAAATGACAGAAGGAGAATTAATGTCACAAGGTAAAGTTTTGTTGAGCTTACCCGCAGGAATATCACATTCCATTGCCGAAAAGGAATTGAGCTCTAGCCAACCTTCTGTAAGCAACTTCGAATCAATAGCGTCATTTTCGCCAGGATCTGCAAAACCATCAAAAACCTCTTCCTTGCTTTGTCCCCAGCATTGGTGTCATAAATGGCCTATCTTTTTGCACACATAACACCTAAACGAAACCCCCAGGAAATCCAGGTGTTGCAGCACCACAATACCGCGCCACTCAAGTTCTATCTCAGTCGGCAGACCTTCATGCATATCCACCTCCACTAATATTTTTCCCATGTGCCTATCAGAACCAGAGAAAATTTTAGGGTCTACCCATAAAAACCTCCCTATCACATCACCTATCTCCTTTGGCGCTTCCAAATTCCACAAGGTGAGCAACCATCTGGGAAATAGAACCCAGAGATGTCTATATCGTATAATCTCCTTCTCTGTATTAAACACGCAGTGCCATTTTTTTATCATAAGGATTCCTCCCTTGACCAACCACACCTGCTTTTGAATTTTCTCTGCATCCTCGAAGGAATTGAAAATGAAATAGAACCACCCTTTTATCAGGAATATAACCCAGAACTGGATACCAGGTACCCTCCACCCAACTATGTATTTCCCGAGTGGCCATAGCCCTGTATTCAGGTCTACCTACAAGCCCACACGTAGAGAGTAATATTATCTCCTTCATCCCTATGTCTCTTCCAAGTGTGACCCTTGGCTTAACCTTCTTAACTTTCAAAGCCTTTGCAGAGGTTTTGTATAAAACCTTCTTTCCATCTTTGTGCGCCACACCAATTCCCATAGCCTCCTTCCTCCTAACTACCTCCACCACTTGACGCAGATCATATGCCTCCCTTAGCATCCGTTCTTCTTCCCTATTCCTTACCTTTTTAGGTATGTCCTGTAATCCCCCTCCTACACCAAAAGAAACTTTTGGATTGTTGTCTACTAGGGACTGCCTTCCATTACCTCTCGTTGCCTCCCTGCAAATCTATCTGTCTGCCAATTCCTTCAGTGTAGTGTCTGAGTGAATGTTAGTCGGCGTACATCCCCACACCTCACCCTTCTCTAGGTTGGATTTTAATGCACTCTTAGCTACTCCGTCCATAAGTCCATTCACTAAAACGCCATATGTCCTTATCGAGGTTTGATCCTCCACTTCAGCCATGTAATGACCACCCCTTACATCATCCAGTACTCTTACATGTATGTACCATTGAAGATCGGTCGTATAGACTTCGTCAGGTTATAGGATTCCTCCCTAACTCCACCACTTATCCTCTACTAATCGGTCAAGAAGTACCGCCACTTCACAAGCCATCTTAATCCTAGATACAATACCTCCTCCAGAGCATTAACAACCCTACTCTAATACTTTTACTCTTCTCATTATGGAACAACCCACCTACTCCATTGTCTCACCCACTAGGCAAGTGTAGAATCCATTCTAAACCCAAGGATCCTAACTAGGAGTTAGCCCTAGCCTCCATCCTATGGCGACTACCTAGTTCAGAACCCTAGGTTGTAAGCGACCCAATCTACTCAATGGAGGCTCTCTAATAGCACTACCTCATACAAACAAAACGACCTAATGTTTTATTAATTTGTATGGATTTGATTGAATTAGTTTTATTGACAATATATTTTAGGTGGTGGATTATTGTTTTAGTTAATGTTTAAGGTTATATGGTTAAAGTATAAGACAATATATTTTAGGTGGTGGATTATTTTTTTTAGTTAATGTTTAAGGTTACATGGTTAAAGTTTTGGTAATTTTTAAGGGAGTAAGATAACTTGGGAGCAAACAAACCGCTTTTTAAGTAAAAAAAATGGGCCTGAATCCGACTAGATTTTCAGGGGTAGTTTGAGTTGGAAACTTGGCCACCATTAATTTGAGTCAAAACCTTACCCCAAGGGTTTTCCCCCATTTAAAACCAACCCGGATGCTTAGAAAATCTATCAGAGTTATGGATTGGTCGGAAATTTAAAAGTTGTCCGCTAGTGGAACTGCCGAAAAAGTAACTCGGGAGGGAGGATTGCTCCAGAGTTAGCCCACTCCATTTTTAAGGAGTTAATTGGATTTGAATCTATGATTTATGATATTTTTATTGATAACATATTTTAGGTAGTTAATATTGATTCAGTTAACTAATGTTATTAAGGTTATATGTTTAGTTAATTAATATTTAAGTTTTTTTTCAAAGTAAATTTTATGAGGAAACCTAGGAATTCTCCCCACATTTGTGAATGTTATCTCTAGTAAATTTGTCAATATAAATTAGAGCACTTTACATAAGGAGATTCAAACAGAAAAAAAAAATAGCCAAATCCATAACAAAATTGTCACAATCATTAAACTAACCCCTTAGACTTCCATTTATACAACTTATAAACCACATAATCCAATTTGATTGATTTCGTGATTAACCACATTGAACAACCAACTCTATATACACAAAATATCTACATTAACATCTATAACATTTTAAAACCTATAACATTTTTTCTTTTAATAAATTTTTTAAACTTTATATATAACTTCATAACATCATTTTCCCATCTCAGTGTCCATTTTTGGCCACTCTTAGAGACATATACCCCTTTGCATCTCCCTCATGCATAATGGATACATCATTCACAGACTCATTAAGGAAGTTGTTGAAATCGATATTCATTATGAAAATAGTTTTTATTTTATTTTATTTTATTTATGAAAATATTTGTATCTAAAGTTTGTGTTGAGATTTATCATTAAAAGATATTTAAAACCAAAAAAATGTTTATAAAGATTTTATTTTATTTTAAAGTATTTTTATAATTAGATATTCAATTTATTTAATTTTTACAATATGTTTTATTTTGGTGAGAGACGTTCTACATCCTAGTATGAGAAATATGTTCATGTAACATAATGCATTAAAATAATAATAAATAATACAAATTTATGCCAACTCATATATATATATATATATATATATATATATATATATATATATATATATATATATATTATTCAGAAAAAAAAAAAAAAAAAAAAAAAAAGGTAATTTGATTTCATCCGATGAGAAAGAAAATTACATTCTATAGAAATACATGTTTGTTTCCATGTATTTTGTTGATCCATTAGGACAACCCATGTCCCATTAAAAAAATGATCATAGATATGTCTCTGTATGTAACAACCTATGTTCTATTAATTACAGGAAATTCCAAAAAAATAAAATAGGTTTGAAAACCTTTACAGTGTATGATCAAAACATGTGTGTCAAAATCTAACTATATAAATGGCATCATATGAGAAGCCTGAAATATAATAGTTAAGTACAAAAAAAGGATCATGAAGTTGTTATAGCCATTGTGGATTGTTGATCTTCTATAAATGGCCTATGGTAAAACTCATAGATAGTTTTGTTGGTGTCTTCTGAAATCATCCACGACCCATGGCCCATCTATATACCTTCTTTAGAGAGTTGATCGACGACCATATTCCATTCCTTGTAGACTTGGTGGACATAAATGGAGTCAAATGTATCCAAGGTTATTTGCACTTCTTCAAGTACAGGAAGCAAAAGTATGTTATGACAATGTTGTGCTTTCCAGACCCAATTTATGACATTTAGAGAATCTCCAAAAATATGAATAGATTCCACCTCTTTTTATTTGGCAAAAAGTAAGAGCAATTTTAGGGACATTAGTTCTACATAATTATTTGTGCCTAGTCCCAACTCCATTTTTAATTTATAGGAATTATTCTCTGAAAGAAATAACATTGCACCCCCTCAACATGATTGATTTTTATTTTGGGAGGCACCATTGAAAAAATCCCAAGGTCTGGTTTGGTCCTCTAATTCCACCTGAACAGGCCGAATTGGGCCCATCTCTTTTTCTTGTGGAAAATGTGAAAATATGTTAAGTATATGTGTTTCAATGACTTCTGGTGGTATGGATTTATCACGGAAGATCACAAAATTTATTTCCAACCAGCTACCCCAACAAAGGACCAGAGGGAGAGCCCAATGACTACGAGTAGTAGCATTGGTAACCCATGATTTCCACACATCTTCTATAGAACTTCCTTGCCAAATGCACTCTCGGCCTAATAAGGTATAGAACTCCTACCAGATTAACTTGATATATGGGCACATAATGAAAATATGGTTCGATGATTCTTCACTCGCTTTGCATAGGATGCACCAGCCCGATCCTTCAATTTGACACTTTTTCATAACCTTCCAAGTGGGTACTTTTTTACGATCAAACACCACAAAAAAATTTGGGCTTTGAGAGGGCAACACACTTTCCATAATCCTTTCCACCACCAGGAAGGATCCCTTAAATACAAATCTATATTTAGTTGAATGTAGCCCCATTTTGGATTATAAACTCCATGAGGAGCATGTTTCCATACCAATTCATCCTCTCTATCCAAATGACGAATATGTGCCAACTTTAAGGCTCTAATATAGTTTGAACAAGGGACAACAAATCCCTCTCCTAGTCCCAATTAAATAGATTCCTTCCACTCCTAGTTCCATAAATAAGTTCAAATAGGATCTGCAACATGATTTAGGAAGAAAACTCCTCGAGTGTGAAGACATTGGATCAAATATACAGGGAGAATGTGGTCAACACCACTTCCCGGACAATGATCACTTCCATTGCACACCCTATTTCCATTTCCAATGTGCCAAGCAAGTCCTTCACCAACCACCTCAAAGGAAGTGATGATTTTTTTCCATATGATTAAGCACATGGATTTTTTCTTAAGAAGATTTCTTATACATTCCTAGATAGATTACGGATTGATATATTTTTGTATGTTCACTTGAGTCTAGAGGCTGTTAGTAGTGATCATTCTCCAATATGATTTCGTTGCCAGAGCTTTTGAGAAAAGAAAGATCTTTTTCAATCCCCATCCTCTTAAATATTTTGGCATAGCCAAAGAGTTCCATTTTACCCAAGGAAGAACAACTTTACCCTAAGTGCCTTCCCAAAGGAATTTAAAACATAAATTATTTTCCTATTCGAGAACGCCTTTGGGAATCCAATCCAAAGACATATAATAGATTGGTATTGCTTCCAAAAATGATTTTACCAATATCAACCAACCTGGACAGTAGAGCCACCTGAAACTCCAACTGGATAACCTTTTTTCTAGCTTTGCTATCAGCCAAAACCAATCTTCCTTTTTGTAACAAATTGTCTTTACACGAAAACCCAAGTATTTAAGACCTACATCAAAATCCTTTATTTCATATGGATATAGTGCCCTATAAATTGCTATCTCTTCATCCACCAAGTTATGAACTGATACGGTGCATTTCCTTTCATTCACTAGTATAGTGTACCCTTTTTCTGATGATGATTTTCCACCAAGTCCGCAAAATAAGTGAGATCTCACGATCTCTGCTTCGCTTGGGCGCTCCATCTTCGACCAACCTATTGCAGTTCCAAAATGGTCAAACACAACCAATGTTTTCTCAAAACTTGGTCGAGGGCCAATAGGCCCCCAACACTCACCTGTGACTCGTCCCAAGTCACTCAGATCTGGGAAAGGATGCTTTGAATGCCTCGAGCTTAGCTCGAGCTGCCTCGACTTGTTTCTTTGATAGATCCTCCTACACGGAGAACTCCTGAATGAATTTCTTAGTAACAGACCCTTCTAGGCATTGTTCCACTGTCGCAACCAGTTGGTCTAGCTTCGAGCCTTGTCCTTCAACTTCTTCAAAAATCATGCAGGCTTCGTCCTACACCAATTGGAGTCTTTGTGCCACTTCCATAATCTTTCTCTGGATAATTGTAACCTGTTGTTGGACTGTGCGTTGCTCCTGCGACCTCTTAATCTTCTCAATGGAAGTAAGCAACTTCAGTTGTGCTTGTACAGTGGATGCCTTACTTCAGTTGTGCTTGTACAGTGGATGCCCGTTGCTTCGCCTCCTGGAGCTGTGCTTCCAATTTCCTCAGCTTCAGATCTTCTTCAAGGCGCTCGTAGGTCTACACACTTCAATTACTTAATTGTTTACACTCTGAGGCCAATTCCTTGATTCTTTCTACAACATTCCTGACATCTTCTTCCCTCTGATCACGCACTTATTGCGGAGTGCTCGACACTGCTTGGATTTCTAGCTCCATTACTCTTGCTTGAAGCTATTGAATGGATTTAGTGAGCTTCCCCACTTTTATATTAGTAGAATCTGGTTCCTCCTGTGCCAAGCCCAACACAGAGTGAAGTGCTCTAGTCACTGCCTCTTTGACCACAGTCTGCTCTGCAAGCAACTGGTCTTTTTCTTTCTGCATCTTCTCTTTGTCCTCTTGGAACTTCGCCCTAATGTCATCTTTCTCTTGTTGCGCAACTCGAAGTTTCTCTAAGGCCTCCTCCTTTTCTTGCTTCAAGGCCTCTATGGCCTAATCCTTTTCTTCTTGGACTCGACGAAGTTGAACTTCAGTTGCATTTGCTAGCCTTCGTAGTTGGGTGGGCTCATCCCCCAATTCTGCATTTTTTTACGATGGTGATGAAGTAGGCACTGCATGGCTCGAATGGATAGCTTGTTGGATGTCTCTAAGATCCTTCTCTATTCTTTCATACAGTGTTTCTTTCTTCGCTTCATGTCTCTGCAGGATATCCTCTAAGGCATCTTCTACAGTTGTGATGATAAGATGGATATCGTCCACTGTGAGCACATTCTGGGACTGAGGCTTATTGTCTTGGGTCTTTTTTCGTGCTTAGGGTTTCTGCAGAGAAACCTTCCTTTTCTTTGATGTATCGGCCTCTGTAAGTGGATCCTTTGCCAGTGTCACTTCGCCTTTATCTGTTTTGTTTCCTTCTTCCCCTCCTTCCTCTTGGTTCACTTCGTCTCCTCCTCCTCCTGCAAGTGAGTCACGCGCAGTTTCCTCCGATGCGTTGTCCTTCTCATCACTTTCTATGTCCTGTACTTCCTCCTTTTTCTTCTTTTTCTTTGCATTGCTCTGTCCATCATAATCAGTCCGGGTGACCAAAGGACTTTTGATGATGTCGGGGTCGGAGAGTTCTGCATATCCGACCGGTACAAAGTATTCGACAAGACATTCTTTGGTTATATCCTCCATATCTTTGTTAGTCAACTTATAATAAGACTGCAGCTCCTCCTTACTTTCATCCCTACACACAGTGATGTAGGTGAAGTGTCAGTTTACGTGAAACTTCACTAGCGGTCTGTATTGATGGAGTGTATTCGGTGTCATTCGGGGGAATGATTCAATGACGCGCTTCAGTTGAAGGTAGTAGGCGTGGAACACAACATTCGATTGCCACTGCTTCACCATATCACTCGTATACCACAAGGTGGAGAACCCTGCGACCAATGGCTCTGATGGCTCGACTTCTGAGAAGGCTACTCCTTCCGGCATTTGCGAGGCGACAAATGTGATTAAAATCAGTAACCAAGTGAAGTGAAACTTGTACCATTGGTCTTGTGCTTCATGAAAGTCCTTTTCCAACTCATTGACAAGGTAACTTGCCTAGTTCATCTGCATTCCTTTGACACACTTCCTTGTGAGGTCCACTACGAACCCTGTGACTTGTGTCGGTCGGTTCTTTTTTACAAGCTTGCCAGTGATCAGTTTCCAAGCAAGGCACATTGCGCCATCCTGGATGGAGGATACCTTGTAGCCTTGCTTCCCTTTCTCTACACCTCCATAGTCTTCTTTTATATGTTGAGCCAAGGAGAGATCTGACGTCTTCCCTGGGTAGAACTGGTGAAGGTCCAGTCCTTGTATGCTCAATCTAGTGATCAAGTGGATCAACGTTGGATCCATAGTCATGCACCTATCAATCCACAAATACCATCCATGGTAGCACGACAGGAGGATTTTGGCGCAAGCGTTAACCTCCTGATGTTAGCCAAAGTGGGGGATATTCATTATGTTCAAGATTGTGGATCGCTCGATCTCCTTAATCCACGATTGGGGAACTATCTTGGGATTCTTCCCAGTCTTATTCATCAGGTACCTATGTGGCGCAAGCATCACATAGTTCTTCTGGTCTCTGAGGTTGAAGTCACTGATCTTGAGAGCTAGGATCAATCCTAATTGGGGTCCAACTGCGTGTATCCCCTTCGGGAGGTACACAATGATCAATGTGTATTCTAAACCACGTGGGACATTATCACGCTTAACCGCACCAGCCAGAGGCATGATATAGTTAGGAAAGACCGACGGGATCTTCTTCGCGTTAGCTAGATCGTCGCAGTGTTTTCTTTGTTTCTCAGCAGCGCAGCCAGAACGTCACCCAGTCGATGGGGATGCTTGCAATCCTCCAGTTGATGATGCCTGTATTCCTACAAAATTGACTTTCTCAGTCATGAGGTCAACAAGTATCTCTTCCACAGACTTCTCTACTACGCTACGCTTGCCCGACATTCACACTTGTAATAAAATAACTCGAGTAGGAAAATGGACAAGCAAGGTAATCAAATGAATGGCGAGGTATAGACAACACAATGCGATATGCAATCAATTCTCTATTAGCTTGGATATCTCAATTTGCAAAAATTGGTCCTGGCGCAACATCCGACGGGTTAAATAAGAAACATTGTAACATATTCCTCCAACGGGTAGGAATGCCTCAATCAATACAAATCCATTTGTTATGGCGCGGTCTCAGTGGTCCAATGACGATATTTCCGTCAATAACTGTGTTTCTAGCCATTCCAGAGCATCATTCTAATGGCCAGGATGCCTCCAACGGTCATATAGCTTCGTCATGGCAAAGTTCCATTCTGCGTGTTTCTACTATTCCGGCGAGGTTCAAGTTCTACAAGCCTACCTTCTGCAAAGTCTTCTCCAGAACTTCCCGTAGTTTTTCTAGCTTTGCTTTCTTCTTACTAAGATTTATTTCCTTCTTTCCTGTGATCCGAGTCTTTGGATTCCTCTTTCCATTCTTATTATTACTTTCTCTTAGTGTAGTAACTTCTCACTGTTGACGTTCTTTCAGAGGGTTCAAATGTAATACCTCTTTTCTTACTATTTCTAGGGTGGATGCGCTTCTTTCTTGCATGAACAAGTTCTTTAATCCTTCTTGTTTTCTTTCAACTTCGAAAGATACTTCTCTTTCCCTTTGTTGCTTCGACTGATCCTCTTGTTCTTCTATTCGCCGCTCTATCTTTCTAGCTATGAAGTCCCTTAATTATTTCTTTTTATGTTCTGTATCTTCTTCCTCTGCTTTCCTTCTGATCTGATCCTTCTCAATCCAGGTCTTTCCTAACAAAAGTGCAAAAGGGTCGTTGTTCTCAACAAACTCAATGACTTCAAATTCCTCTTCAGTTGATGTTTCATGGGAAATCATAGGCACCTTAATAACTCTTCCACAGAGGGTTATCATCTTTCCTTTAAACAATCATATCCTTCCCAATGAAGAAACCATAGTAGTCTTTCCCAAAATTTCCCAAGTGCTTTATGACATGATATTCGCCTGTGTTTCCTCATCCAAGACACAGTTTATGTCGAAGTCTCCTATTCTTGTTTATATGGACTGTTTTTCTTCCAAGATCTCTAGTAAATTGAAGTCTCTATGATCATCCATTTCTTCTTTTAACTGTAATAGCATAGTCTTCTGATTCTTTCTAGTTTTCTAACATATCCTTAGCCTCTTGACCTTCTTTATAGTTTTCTTGTCTCAGGTTCATATTTTCAACTTTAGCAATAATTCTTGGGAAATCCTCAACCTCATGACCAATATCTTTACAACAAAGACAAATAGGACCTATACCAGGGCATTCCTTAGCAAGATGTCTCAATTTTCTGTAATTGTAACATAGTGTCAATCCTCTCTTTCTTTTAAACGATCCCCAACCTTTCATGTACTACACACTGGGATCGCAGTGATGGACATGCAATCTGCAAAAGTGATTTCTAGGTTCCTGCATCCACTTGTTAGTCCAAAAAAAAAATTTATGCATAGGAATAACATATCTTTCGCTATCTCTATCAAATTTATTCAGATCGACTCTTTCTTCTAACTCTTCCCTAGTTTTCAGACTAGGAAAAAATCATCAAACATACCTAGATTCATACTTTCGAAGTAAAAATTTCCACTTATCTTACCTTTACCAGACCTCAAAGCTTTAAGATCTTACCTCTTTTCTTTAGATCACGTTTATTTCTTAGCACAAATCTTCACAAGTCAAGTAGAATATTGTGCACTACAGCAACATGTCTATGCACAAAGCTTTCTCTTTTCTTCAGTTCTCAGCAATCATAGTTTCAAGTCCCGACAATCACATTTTCAGGTCCTGACAATCACAGTTTCAGGTCGCCACAATCACATTTTCAGGTCCCGAAAATGGAACCATTTGTTGGAATAGGGGAAGACCCAGGGTTCAACGCTTCAACAACGCACCAACAAAACCTTAACTATCGGCCCTTTTGGAAACACCTGCTAAGAAGATGAAGTCTCACCCGAGGTAGAGGCAGGGGGGTTGCAGTTAGGTGTCTACAACCTAGCTGGGACACAGATCTGTCATTACAAAACTTAACAAAGCGCTTAGCCAATAACATGCATTAGTTCTTAAACCTTATTCACATCGCAGATTAAACCCTTATTACAGATCAACATAGTAATAATCAAGATTAAGCACATCCAATCATTTAGCACATAGCATCAACTCAGATCCAGGATTCATCATACATAAACACTAAGCATCCATAGATCTATCTATCATACATCAAGATCAACGCACTAAGTAGGTAAATACATAAACAACATAACATTATTGCACAAAGCATATCAACACAGGATATACATGGTTCACCCCAATGTGGGGCTACGTCCACCAACTCTTCTTCTTCTTTATTACTCTTCAAGTCTTCTACATTCTTTTTCTCCTATGCACAAAGCCACAAAACTCAGCTTCGCACTAGATAGGTGATATGCGCACGACACACTAGATCCACCTTCCTCAAAACCAGATCAAGGCACAGAGCCAGCTCCTCAATAGCACAAAGCCTTACATACAATGTGTGTGCACAAAGAAACTTAGCACTTAGCCACACTTACAACTTATTGCACTAAGCCGATCACAAGTAACTTGTCTTTCTTGCACAAATCCACAGGCGGCTTCTTACATATCTTAGCTATCTATTTATACATTTACAATGAGGCCTAAACATGGGTAAACCCATCGGCTGACATCCCATACATGTTACATAAACCCTAATAACCTAAAAAGTCTGCAAAATAAGAGAGATCCTGCGATCTCTGCTTCGCATGGGCACTCCATCTTCGACCAACCTGTCGAAGTCCCAAAAATGGTCAAACGCGACCAATGTTATCTCAAAACTTGGTCAATGGCCAACATTCTCTAAACGTGAAATTATTGTTGAGGCAATAGAAACTTGTATTTTTGGGTGCATAACATGCTCAAGAACATGCGAGTTGGTTGAGGAAGAAGAAGAGGCTATGAAATAATTGATTTCATCATCCTTTGTTTTCTCTTTGATTGCTAGGTACTGATCTATAGAGAGGACTTGATGAATTTCTCCTTCTTCATCGCTATCTTCTATGTCATCACATAGTGGTGTTTCAAAATCTATGTTGGGTTTGGCAGGAGGATATAGGGTTAATTTTTTTGTAGAGGTTCCATGGGAGATGGTCATGTTGCCTAACCTTCAATAGATGTAAGCATTTGCAGTGGCTAGCCAGGGCCTTTCTAGGATTAAAAAGGATACCCCCAAAGAGGTTTGGGTTATAAGACCATAAATTCGACATGATATTCTCATGAATCTACGTAGATCACTACATGAAGAAATTAAGCACAATAATATTAAGACAAGAAGATTGGCGGAAAAGGCCTCAAGCCTTCATTCTCAACATTGTATTCATCTTAATGATAAAAATATATAATACAATAATGAAACCACCTCAACTAATTGGATAAGGTCTTGTGTGTCACAAAATGCATCAACCTTTTTTATAAACTCGTTTGTATCACATTCTGCATCAACCATTTAGATAATCTCATTTGTAGCACATGTTGCATCAATCTTCGCTATTAGATCCTCTGTGTCACAACTTGCATCAAACTTCTCTATTAGATCCTCTGTGTCACAACTTGCATCAACTTTTAGAGTTTCTTCAGATGTTGCATCAATCATGTCATCAATTTGATTCTGCTTTTCACTTAACTTTATCTAAAGTGAATCAATCAATTGATTCTTCATTTCAATTTCATCTCGAAGATCATTTATTGACTGCATTGTATCAACCATGTGATCAATTATGTTTTGGTTTTGAATTAACTTCATCTCAAGTGTTTTAATCAATTTATCTTTCATATCAATTTGATCTTGTAATTCATGATTGTACTCTTGCAACTCTTTGATTTCTTGAGAGGTGTTCTGTAAACGCTTTCCTCCTTTACCCATTATTCTTTCACTCGTGCTTGCTTGAACTCGCTCGCTTGAACTCTTCTTTA
>JZKD02S1909418.1:531129-545532 GCA_000966675.3 Picea glauca
TGTGTATCTTTTATTATCTCAAGGTAATACAATCTTTTTATTTAAAAAAAAACATGTAATTATTATAAGTTTGAAGAATGGACTTAACCTATAGTTAATACATTTTGGATTAGGTTACAATTATAAGTTCAAGACTAAGTATATGTCAAGCCAATTATAAATATCCAATGGAGAAGTATCTTTACCTCGAAAACATATTCATGAATTTACCTTGAAAATTAATTAGTATGTATATTTTTGTTCTCTCTTTAAACACTAAATTAATTGTTTACTTATTAAATGTGTGGAGCAATGTCAATTTCCCTTTGTATCATTTAAATGGTTGGAAAAGACCAATTCATAACATGCTTAAACTATAAGATTTAAAAATGACATAAATGATATTTATTCTTTCTCTAATTTTGATTCATATTATTAACAATTAAAAACCACAAATTACATTAAAAAAAAAAAAATCATATTTTATAAAACAATTCTTTTATTTATAATCATTATTTATATAACATTAAAATTATTATTTAGTTAAGGAGTTAATTGAATTTATTGTGGTTAACGTTGTTGAATATTTACATGACATTAGATTTATTATTTAATTTAAAGAATTAATTTTATTTTATTTTTACTTTAGCACTAAGTGGTGGATTTTGTATTAATAAAAAAGGGTGCAAGCACGCAGAGTTTTACAAGATGATAAAAAATACCATCTCCATGTCCCACCACGATCGTGGAGAAAGTGTGTGTGGAGTACATAATGTCGAGCAATCCATAGCAAATAATGTGTAGGTAAGTTGTGAGCTGATGTGTTCCTCTTTAATTATGGAATGGTGATATGGGAGGATCTCCCATTGATGCGAAGAGTTCCTTTTGCTTTCAACGCATGCCTAAGTTGGCTTGGTTGTGAGGCCATTGTTCACTCAAAGGATATGTAGGTATGTGACCTAGGGGATGGCTATGAGAACGTGTCTAATTTTTCATACTATATTTTTCAATTGAACATCCTTTTATGTGGATATTTTTATTATGCATTGAATTGTATTCATTAACTTAACTTGTCTAATATGATGATGAGCTTTTGAATCTGCTTCTCTTTGGCCAGCAAGATGCTTGGGAGGACATACTCTTCGGCTTGATTATTTGTGGATTTACTTAGGCTCCAAACATGAATTTACCTAGACTCCAAGCATAGCATATCTCAATATTACTTCTGGAATCAAATATGATCCCTCCTGCACCTACCACCCTGAAGAATTAGTTTAATTTATAATATTATTGGGCATTTTTTTATTTACATTATAGACACTTTTAAAAAAAATTAAAAATAAACAAAGAATAATATAGTGTTCCCACAAATTTGAAGCTTATTAACATAAAATTTCATTGTTATGATATTTTCTAGAATTGAATCGTGTAAAAATAAATTTTGAATGATTAAAAAATGTTTTGTGGAATTGAATGATTAAAAAAATAACAACATTAACCTATTCACATATAACAACATTAACACACTCGCAAATTTTTAAATTAGACATATATAATTGACTCTCCTCAAGTAAAATAATTCAAATGAATGTGATATGAATCTCTAATGTGATAGCAATAGTATTGTACCATATTCAAATTTAGGTACACAACGTCAAAATTTGAAGAGGACTTTCATAGAGATCTAGGTTTATTCAAGTTGTCTTATTAGTCCCTGTCATAGGCATAGAGGGACTATAGCGATCGATAAATCGTTGACCCGGCATTAGCTTGTGCGTTGACTAGAAATATTTTGCTATTGTCTATTGTTGGAACAAGGGAAGTGAAAATATCGATTTTTATATAATAAAAAGTATCATGTTTGTCAAGATCTGATTAGACAACGGATTGGAGGTCTTATTGCCGCCTTTGCTATTCCCAATGTAAAATATGTTTGCATTTCCAAAGTATTTGGTAGTATATGGTATTTTTGAATCATAAATTTTGTTATGCATTCGTGGAACGTGGATTAATTCTAGCATTAGTTTGAATGTTTCCCCTTAGCATTTTCTGTTGGGTTGAATACATTCTCCACGGTATTTTTATGTTTGATTTTTGTTTTATTGTTGTGTGCTTCGAGAGAATAGTCCTTCCACGCTGCATCTTTTCTTAAATGCTTGCACAGGCCTACACCCTTCGATGGTCCTTACTGTCTTAATTATTTACCTAAGAGCTCTGCCAGTCTTAAATGTTTATTGTACAGATGCCTTGCAATACAGTTTTGTTCATGTCCGACATCCCTGCTCTTGTGCTCCATCCTTGTTCATTGTTTTGTTCCATGATTATGGTTCTTGTTTGATTCAACTTTGCAAAGTTGAGGTCCTGCACTTGCAGTTTGAGCTCTTCGCGGTTGTTCACTGGTTTGTTGTTCTTCAACTTTGCAAGCTATTAGACATGTTGTTGACGGGTAAGTTTCCTTGTTCTTGGTGATTTTCAATATTTTGTTCCAGGCCATTTTTGTCTGTGCTCTTAGTTTTTGTTCCTGGAAACAATGCGTCTTCATATGGCGGATGTCACATCCATAGTTTTTCCGAAAATTTCAATGCAGAGGGCCTTACCAAAAGTAGTTGGTAGCTATCAGAAGAGGGAACCATCGGGCGGGGTGTAGACGTAGTGTATGCTTCTACTCTGTGGGCCGGAAAACTGCGTCTGCCTGTTTTCTTTCTACTGAGTTAAGTTATGGTTTTATTTTTTTGCGGTCTTTCTTCTGTTTGGTTCAGTTTCCAGTGTCAGTCTGTTTTCTTCTCATCTGCTATGGGCACTAGAGGGTATTCAAGTTGAGAAGAAGAAGGTTTAAATATACATACGGGGATTGGTGCGTTATTTTTCTTTTCTTTTTTATTTTTCTAGTTTTTATTTTTTGCCTGTGCTTTTCTCTGTTTTGATAGAAACTAAAAGTATCTAGAAAACAGCTTGAAAATGACAGTTGAAAAGATGAAAGAGGTAATAGATGTTGAGTCGTATGAAAAATATACACAGTCCATTGTACATGACAACATTGACGTGGTTTTGCATAGGAATGGCCTTTTTAGATTTGATGCATTCTTGTATACTATTGGGGATTGCCTTTTTGATGCATTCCAGGTTCTATTGCATTTTCGGTAGTCGTCGACCAAGCTACGCAATGGATTGATAGATTATTTCTTGGCCTGTTTTAAAAATGGCGATGTTGAGGCTTTGCAGTCCTATGAATACGAACTGGAATATGATTTTCTTCAGCAGTTGCATGGAATACATGATGTGGCTACGTATTTTTCAAAGATGTGGTTGTCTACATCTCCAGTTCTTCCTGCACATCAGAGGGGACTTTGGGGAGATACATTTTGTATTCGGTGGTTGTCTAACTGGCTAAATATATTAGTTGGCATATGGTCATTGACAAGAAAACAATATATCTACTATTCAACAAAATTGCATCTGACAATCCATATTGCATCTTGTTCCATGATGTTGATGCCCTCAGTGGCCATTATGAACCATTGTTGTACAAAAAAATGTCCATATGCAATATAGAAGGTCCTCGTATCTACTTGTCTGTTATTTGCAAAGACCTTCAATCGCAATGGAAACAGATTTTGGATGGCATAGATGGTTATGGTTTATAGCTGGCAACAAATGTTGTGTCTAGTTGTGGAGATAATTTTTTTAATGCAATTTGTTTTTTGGTAGCAGCCGAGTTCGATGTTCAGTCGTTGCATCTTTACACTGTACAGTCCTTCTACAATGCGATTATAGGTGGCAACGAACAGGCTTTTAGGTGCTTGCATCAACACCTTTGCCCATATCTCGTGGAAAATATGCTGGCAGTTGGAAGTTGGCAGGAATACCTTGTGAACATGGTGCTTCCATATGAATAAGGGAATATGGAGGGTTGCAGATTCTATTTGCAATGGTTGTCTATGGTATTCAGGGTGAAGATCCAGGTTTGGTCGGCCTCGCCAGCTGGCACTGTCCATTCCTGGGTTACCGATTCAAATTACGATCGAACAATTCACATCCTGTCGTTGAAAAAATATACAACACATATCCATTATGAACCTTTGTTTGGAGATATCGGTAGTTCAGGGTTGAGTGTGCATGCCACCCAAACAACATTGAATCTGCATATGCATGGAATGTTTTTTAGTGAAAACGAGAGTCCTCTCGGTTGCGATATGGGCAGACAGGGCTTGAACAAAAAAAATATGTGTAGAATTCATTTCAATTGTGATGAGGCCATAGAGGGCTTAAAAAAAAAAACGTAGAGTACGTTATCACAATTTGAAAAAAATTATTCATCAAATTCGTCCGACTTTTGATAAGCAAATAGAGGCCTTGAACAAAAAATGTAAAATAGTTTCTGAGAAACTTGGTGAGGGTGAAATTCATCCCAATTGCCACCAGGTCATCCCACCCTTGGGCAAGAAACATAGAGTAAGTTATCACAACTTGAAAAAGGTCATGCGCTAGAGAAACAAATACATTGCTACACTTCCTTTTAGAGAGAAACTCACATATGACAATGTAAAGAAATTTGTTCATGCAGAACAGAACATAAACATGTGCGATTGCATATCCTAGAATGGTCATGCAACTGTGGCAGTTCGTGGTGTACATGAAAAATAGGAAATAGTTTCTACCCATACTTCCCTGGGGAAAAAAATGCAAGAAAGACCTACATGAAACAAATGAAACACTCCTTCCATTGCATGTGCAATTTGTGAACAATTGAATTTTTCAAAAAATAGTAAGTCTTTCACACCTGATTTGCAAGCAGAATACCTCCGGCTGATAGCCCACGATAAATCATTTTCCACTGAGAAAGTTTGTCTTCCATGCAAACGATCGCTTGAAAATGGAAAACTGCCACAGTTTGCAACCCTTGACCGAATAAGATGTAATACACCACTAGCATATGTAAGTGCACTTACGGAACTTGAGGAGAGACTTGTCTCTCTGCGAATTGCATTTTCTCAAATCAGACCTTGGGGCTATAAGCGACCCCAGATGGGCTTAACATGATCAATTATTAATGTTCCTATTTAGCTAGATGTTGTGCAAAAAGCATTGCCACGGTTCATTAACAATACAATTAAAATCGTTGTGGCTCTGAAAAGACACTTGCAATACAAAAATGTGTATCAGACAGGCAAAGTGTGTGTACATTTTGTTATGAAAGAATTAAAGGAATTATGTTCCAGGGCCCTGTACAAAGCATAGAACATTTGTATAAATGCCAACTGGAACAATGTTCTCGCAGAAGAACCTGGCAACTCTACAGAGACTCTCGAAAATCCTAGTGATTTTGATACAAGTGATGAATCGGAGACTGAAACACCTGCTAAAGCATTGGTCCATGGATTCACTGATTCACAGTGCATTCGTGACTTGCAAGACAAAATTGTCAAAATTGCACCTGGCGAGGGGAAGCATCCACTTGGAATATTCAAGGACAAATTCGCTGAGGAAATGAACTTTCCAACACTTTTCTATGGATATCCACGTGGCACTGATATTACAGAATGATTCAGTTATCATAAAATAGTCCGATGGGAGCTACTACATTCAAGCGATTACTTCTCCTGTCACATAACAAAAAAAAATTTCAAAACAATGCGCATAATAATAGAGCAAGTTATGTCCTGCATGTGGGTCCGAATAAGAAAAGGCCAGTTACAAGGAAGAAAGTTGTTGGCCAAGGATGTGATATTCAAAGTAAACCTAGAAAATATTCTGAAATCTGATATTGGATACATAAATTTCAAGAACATCTGCACCTCTCCTGACTATTTGAAAAAAAAAAAAAAAAAAAATTGCAATGATCCGGCAATTGGGGCCGCCAACATTTTTCATCACATTTACAAGTGCAGATCATTATTGGGATCCATTGGTAGCTGTCGTTTCTGACCTGCATAGTAACAGGAAACGTAAAAAAAAGACCAATACACTGGAAAATAACGACATTGACTACCTCATAAGAAAAGACCCAATGACATGTACTCAATACTATAGACATAGAATAAATGCTTTGAGACAATTGATATGCCATGATGAAACGTTTTTTAGAAAAATATCAGACTACTTTTTTGCGACTGAATTCCAGAATAGGGGAAATGAGCATGACCACACACTGTTGTGGATAAAGGGTGCACCAGTCTATGGAGCTGATAACAATTCAGAGACATGGATGATTTTATGGGCTAAATTTTTCTCATGGGCTAATTTTCCATGGTTTTTCCAAAAACGAGATTTGCTATTTTAAAAATAATTCGCCCAAATTCTATAGGATAAAATTATTTTACCTTAGAAATCGCCAAAATTTTATAAAAACTATATAAAATCATTAGAAATTTGAATATTTTTACAAAAATATCGCCAAAAATTTATAGTTGGCATATGAAGGATTAGTAGGATTTGCCAAGGTTTCTACATTTTAAAATAAATTTCCATCCTTAAAATCATCCTTGTTCAGAGATCGAACAATCTGTGGATAAATACATAACATGCAATATAGATCATTTGGAACCAGACCTTGCGAAATTTCATAGACATTACCATACATGAAGTTGTAAAAAACGAAAAAAGCTCGTATTGCAGATGCAACTTTCCCATTCTGCCAATGAGAGCTACAAGAATCATAGAGCCAGTTAGTTTAGAGGATAGTGTTGTCGTTGAGAAATCTAAATCCTTGTTCGCATTTCTAGAACAAGGAGGATTTAACGAAATGATGAGCTTTGATGCCTTCTTGACACAAGTAAATCTATTAGAAGATGAGTACATCCAAGCCATACAAATAACACTTAGGCAACCAACACTTTTCATTAAACAAAAAATCTCCCATATTTGGAACAACAATTTCTCCAAGAACATGTCAGTTATGTGGAAAGCAAATACAAATGCACAATACATGTTGAATGCATATGCTGCAACATCCTACTGCACCTCGTATATGACGAAGATTGACAAATCTATGACATTTGCATTCAAAAAAATACGCAAAGAACATGAAAGAAGTCATATTGATTCCATACAAATGATACGCACCCTTGGAAATACATTGCTTAATCTTCAACAAATATATGTTTAGCAAGCAGTTTATGTTTCCCTTTCTTTGCCCCTCACTTGTAATTCAAGAAAATGTGTCTTCATAAACACATCTCCACTTGAAAAACACACATTTATGCTTAAACCACCGGTTTTACTGCAACAAGAACCTGACAATTCAGAGGACGTCATATGTCACTCTATTATTGATTATTACATCCAGCGTCCATATCCTATTAGGCATATCTGCTTAGCAGAATTCGTATCACATTACAAAAAAAATGGTACACCCATATCAAAAAGAAAAAAAACCCTCTGTTATACGGTTTGTCAAATATAATAAACATTGTGACTATGAAAACTATTGTAAAGAAAAAATGTTACTGTACGTTTTGTTCCATGAAAATGAAGAGACATTAATACATAACTCCTTTACATGGGAGGCTGCGTATGTTGCCTTTGAGACTATAGTGCATATCAATGAAGCTAGATTTACCTACAATGTTAATCCAACATGGGGCGATCTAGAAGTTGCACTTAATGACCTAGAAAACCCTGGCGATCAATATGAGACATTCAAAAACCCAAAAACAACCAGAAATCCTTCCGATTCCTATGACTTACAAGCAGATTTTCCTCATCCTCCAGCGGATGAAAGTGAAAAATGTATCAACCTTGGTTTTCAAGTTACAAAACAACCTTTCCTGATTGAAAATAATGAATGCCATAGAATAAGACATCTATTGAATCACGAACAACAAACAATTGTAAAGGACATTGCCCTTAAAAGCGATTGAACATGAACAATCATTTGCACGTGTTCCTTACAGGCGGAGCAGGAACAGGCAAGACATTCACAACTAAAGCATTGTTCCAAATGCTTATACGAATATATGATTCAAATAATTGCTCTGATCCTATGAAACCAAAGGGCCTAATAGTTGCATACACAAGAAAAGATGCATACAATGTTGGTGGAACAACAATCCACTCTGTATTTTTAATGCCTTTTAACAAGTCATAGTTTCTTCCACTTAGCAAGGAAATGTTGGATACATTATCTAAGCTTTATGAGGAACTCCAACTTGTCTTTATAGATGAAGCATATTTGATTGGCAGTCGGTTCTTGTATTCCATTGACAGCCGGCTAAGAAGCATAAAACATGTGCAGACCAAATACTTTGAAAACATTGACATGATCTTCTGTGGTGATCTTTACCAGGCACAACCCATCCAAGATACTTTGATATTTGAACAACCTATCGTTAACATGGAAACAGTGACCCGTGACTTCTGGAGAGACAATATTAAATGCTTTGAGTTGCATACTACAATGCGCCAGATAGATGAAACATTCATTGCAATTCTGAATAGAATGTGCACAAAGAGCCAAACATATGATGACTTGACCTATATCAATTTGAGGTGATTACGGCCTGCACCAACAGATCCAACATTCCCTTACCTGTTCTACAGAAATAAGGATGTTGCAAAGCATAATAGCCACATGTTGGCGCTCATGCCTAGCGATGATATCATCATCAATTCAATTTACTTGGAAGAAGAAAACCATGGCAATGTCCCGCGTCATGAACATTCAGTCACTTTACCTTTGCACCTTGCACTGAAATTAGAAATGCTAGTTGAAATATATGCCTGTAACTATGATTCACGGGATGGCTTGGTGAATGGTGCAGATGGAATACTGAAAGGCTATACGAAGACAGAAAAAGTAGATATCCTTTGGATTAAGTTCCATGAACCGCATATAGGCAAGCAACAAGCAAGCAATTTGTCTTATCTATATAATTCAAACACTGCAAGTGATTGGACTCCTTTTTTGTGAATATCAAAGCCAGTATCGACATCAACAAAGATAGGTCGACTGAAGATTCGCAAACAGTTTCTGATTAAACTTTCATGTGCACATACATTCCATAGATCACAAGGACTAACACTTGATAATGTTTCATTTCACCCTGCTGGAATTCAGATACATGGACTTGTATACACAGCATTATCCCATGTCAGAAGCATAGACTCCTTGTATTTACTAAGCCCTCTGAAAAAAGATAACTTCAAAGTGAAACAGAAAGTTGATATTGAGATGGAACGACTCAGGACCACCGCAAAATGGAAACTGCATTATGATTACCAATCCATACAAACAAATTCATCTGTATCAATCTCTCGCTTAACACACGTAGCTTAAATGCACACATGGATGATATACTAAATGACTATGATTTAATGCAATATGATATTCTGTGCTTGCAGGAAACAAACATGGCATTATGCATGCAGAACAAACAATTCCCAAATCACAATTGCATATCAAGTTACATTACACATGGGGGGATGATACTGGTGAAAAAACATGTACCAATTTTGGACCACATACATATCGAAGAAAAGAATGTTGAACTGGTGCTTGCCAAAAAAAATTCCCATGGAACAGAAGTTGCAATACTAAATCTGTACATTGCTCCCCATGTAGCATTCTCCAACATAGTAAATGTTATTTCCAATGCATTGGACCATTTCCATCTGAACGGATGCATTGTACTTGTAGGAGACTTCAATATTGGCATGCTACAAAATACTAGTAGAACAAAAGAATTGCAAAACTACATGTGCAAATACAGTGTGCGCTTTATTCTGAATAACACAGCCCATATGAAAAACACACTTATTGACCATGTCTGGTCCAATGTGCCCATTTCTCAATACAATATGTTTGTCTTAGACACATATTGGTCTGATCACGATACAATTGGTATTGCACTTGAATTATGACATATACATCAAACTTATTGCAAACTCATATTTCTATGTTTCAAAGCATATCTATATCCCTGATTTCTACACATAGCGTTCTGGTGAGCATACAGATGGTCTTCTACTCTAATTATAAAATATACATTGTGCAAAAAAAGAAAAAATAAGGTACATCCTAAAAAAAACTATTTATGACTCTATTCATCTTATTCAATTTTTTTTTTTTTGTATATGTACATAGTAGTTGCCATTTTCTTAACATCTGAGCTTATGTTCATATCCCTTTTGTTTTGTACTTTTGCTGATAGAAACAGAAAGGAAAACTAGAAGGTGTAAAGAACTCCTACCCAGAGATGTACACGAATCAATGCAAAGGTTCATTCTTTTTCTACCTGTGTTCCATAGTAAATAGTTTTTCCTTTACTTTCTCTGAATTTGTCAAACTTGTTTGCAGGTATTTTTTATTTATTTTTTGTTTTTCTTGCATCGAGAAGCCACTACACTGCACACCCGCCATCGAGCAGAACTGCAATGTTGAGAGAACCAACCCGCAAGTCCATTTTTCAATATGTATATCACCCAACTATAATTGCTATTTGCAGGACACGGAACATTAGAGGCACAGTGTGCAGCTCGCAAGTGCATGATCCAAATAAGTGGCTAAGTATGGAATAAGGGATCTGTGCATCATAAGAAATTTTTAGGGCACCGAACAATAGAGACCTGTTTCTAACCCCGCCAACCCAACAACGCACGATGCACAAACTATACATGCTCTATAAATTCTCAGCCACTTGGCAAGTCCACTTGTCAATTTGTATATCATGGAACTGTATGTGCTATTTGTAAAACACAGAACAATAGAGGCCTATTTTTTGACCCCTCCCATCTGAGAACCCGCAAGTATGGAATGCAATATCGGTACACAATCTATAAAATCTCATGTCCATACTTTATAAAGGCACATATTTACTTTTTCTTCATTTCTACACACACTGATATGGTAATCACAGACTTGGTGTTGCACATGAATTATGAAATGTGCAGTGGGAGTCGGATGGAACCCTTTGCTTTGCTTAGGAAATTTTGCACCCGCCAGCGTGAGAACCCAATTTCTATATGGCGGAAATCGACCCAATGTACAGCCCGCAAATATGTATTGCTCATTTGTGGGAGCCCACCAGCCCTGGAGTAGAATGTTGATCTGGTCACCTCGTAAATCCTCTTCTCAATTTATTATCATAATATATTTTCAAGGCACCGAACAATAGAGCGTCGTTTTTTACCCCGCCAGCCCGAGAACCCGTGATCCAGAAACAGTAGATGGTCTATCAAATCTCAACCAGCTCGCAAGTCCGCTTTTCAATTTGTATATCACGGAACTTTGTGTTCTACTTGTAGAACACCAAACAATAGAGGCCTTCTTTTGAACCCACCCGCCCAAGAACCCACGATCCCAAACCATGCACTTTCAGACTTGGCCATTCCTTCCTTGTTTTCTCTTCCCCGTGGTCGTTTCCTTCGCACGTGTGCATGATAAAAAAATATTGTTTATATGTGTGTGTGTGTGTGTGTGTGTGTGTGTGTGTGTGTGTGTGTGTGTGTATCTTCTTTCTAAATATTTAATGATAATAGGTCATCGTGCAGCTACCATCTAATTTGTCATTAATGCGCGCAAGGCTCGAGAAGTTTTGCCATTAATGCAATTTTTGTGAAGCATTTTCTTCTCCCTTCCTAGTTTTAATTTCAAATGCCATGGAATGTCATTCACATGCCACCAGCTTGCTTCCTTCATGAAACCTCCAATCACTTCCCAGTCTTAATTTCAAATACCATGCAATGTCATTTGCACGCCGCCAGCTTGGTTTGTTCACGAAACCTCCTATCCTTAAATGTTCTTCACCATAACCCTCACCTTCGCACTTCTAAGTTTGCAATAACTACACTTTACTTCTAACAGATCACCATACAGCACGCATAGATATTGTCATTAATGAGGATATTTTCCATTTGCACGCATTGAAGCAATGTTTGTGGGGGGTTATATTGTCCCTTCCATTTCTTCATTTCACGCAGTGTCTGGAGCTAGCCAGCTTTTTGATAAACTACTGCCAGCAGCTCCACAACAGTTTTATAGAGATACAATGAACATATTCCTCAAGAGCTTCCCGTGCAGAAGAAAGGAAAAAGAATTGTAGGGGAGGCGGAGCAGCCCGAAATTTATCATCAAAACATGGATCTTGACACTGATTCAGCATGCCTTCTTAATGGACATGGTTGGTACCGAAATTTTTTACGAAGATAAATCCTTCGTATTCCAGAGCGTTGTTTTTGAAACCGAATAAAAAATAATAATCATTGAAAAAAGAGATGTAAAAAATAAGAAAAGAAAACATTGTTCAGAACTTGACCTTGCCAATATGCACGCATCCAAAATCTATGAACTTCACAGGGAAACCAGATATGCTCTTCATGATTCCGTTGGATTCATTGAAGCCAAAAATGCCAAACTAAAGAACCGAATTAAGGAATTAGAGGAAGCTTTGTTTCCTATGTCATTGCTTGGCAGTTCCTTGGAAATAGCCATGCCTGCGAATACATGCACCCCTGAAACAAATCTAAAAGGGTCCTCCAGATTCCTCTCATCCTGTAGAGGATATGTGGAGAAAAATATCAACAAAAGAATAGAACTGATTGCCAAGGTCTGGGAAACATCACAGAATATGGATTCCCTAGGGAGTAGAGCACATAACTTGCTCCTACTTCTGTAGACGGATTTAAAGAATGAAGAAACTTTCTATGTGCACTCGTTCATCCCTTTCGCCTTTCATGTCAACAACATACCAGAGACGATAAGAAGACAACATGATCTCCCGTCCAAAAAAGGGCTCACTCAATTAGAAGCATGCTGGAAACAAAAAGTGAAGAACTTGTACCTAATCGTGCAATCGTGTGAGCAAGAAATATCAAAGAAAGAAAAATTATTCACAAAGATCACCAAAATAGACTTAGCAGGAAAGACAAATGGCTTCCAGGACCCCAGCTTAATCCTGAACTCACTGACATTAACCAAACAAGCTTTTGATCAACAAGTTGATAATTTGAAGGCCTTGTCTTTAGAATTTTTTTACAGAATTGTTGAATATGATGAAGAAGAGGTGGACAACTGGCTAGTCAGGTGTTCGCTACAGAATGGAGACATTCATGAAGGTCTGTGTAAACTTTCAATTGATATAATCTAATTAGAAAATGAAGTTTTCAACATTCAAATATGCAATGACATCAACGTCGCCCACTTGAGAATTTATATTGAAGAGAACTTGAAGTGGATCATCCATGAAATCCAACAGGAAATTGCATAAATACTCTGTGTATCAATCCAGTTATTGAAGCGGGCTGCCCACAAAAACCAGCAGGGAAAGGCATGACCAACCAAACAAAAAAATTACTTATACGTACCATCCCTGTAAGTGTATAGTGATATTCCTTTCTTTATATATCCAGTTATACCTTTTCTGAGTAGAAATCTATAGGCAAAAACTGATCTTCCCATTTCTACTTTTCAGGTATTACATTCTAGCGTGTCCAACTTCTTTCCACACTCCTATTTCTTGTACATATTTATGTTATGGTTCGTGGGAGCCCCAATCCCAGTCTATATAACAAACGCATTTACATTTCTAGGGATATGTAACAAACTATTATTTTTTTCATATATTCCAAATAAAACTATTCTTTTGTCTCCTTATATATTTATGTCTTCCTATATTTTTTTATCTTCAGCTATGTTAAATGTGAAGTCATTCTGTTTATTTTATCTCTATTCTCTTTTTTTCTTTTTCAAAATAAATTATGACATAAATCACTCACTCAAATTCGACATATCATATTTCACACATATATATGTTTCTTTAAATTTCCAGGAATATGTAACACGTTTCATTTTTTTCCAATTTTCGGCCCGCCAACTCGACAACCTACGCTCCAAAAACTGCCTAAGTATGTAATCTGGGCTCCGTCACACTATATAGAATGAGGGCTCCGTACATGCTCTATAAAAGTACATATTTCATGTGTATAAAAGTAAATATCTACTTCAAAAAATTGCGCTTTTTGCTATGTACAATTTATGCTCTCCAGAAACCTATAGTTTGATACATTCCAATTTCTTGTATCCACGAGCCCCTGTTTTAAATAAAACTAATTCGGGAATGCTATTTTTTTGGTCCTCTTGTCCACCACCCTGTGTAATAGACATTGGTACTATATTTTTTGTACATTTTCCCACCACCGTGTGTAAAACCTATGAAAAGAAAAGTAATTCTTGAATGTTAAATTTTTGGCACATGAGCCCCTTGAAATTCAAATAGTCCACAGGTCCCATTATCAATTTGTACCTCACAGAACTCTCGATGCTATTTGAAGGTCATGGAACAACAGAAACCCGCTTTTCAGGTCCCCATCCCGAAAACCTGCGATCCAAAAACTGGCTAAGTATGGAATGAGGGTTTCGTCTATGCTCTAATTCAGGAAGGCTAGTTTTCCTCCTGCTTTTATGTGTTCCTAGATTTTTCATTTTCAGAA
>JZKD02S1909418.1:551107-563020 GCA_000966675.3 Picea glauca
TATAGGACCCAGGTGTCTGTAACCAAGCTGGGACACAGATATGTGATAACTACACTTCGCAAAGGACTTTAATAACACTACAAGATGATATTCATTAACTCATTAGCTTCATTAACATTGCAGAACAAAACCCTAAGATAGATCGGCGTAGTAACAGTGAAGATTAAGTACTTTAACCACTTAGCACATAGAAATGAGTTAGATATAGAATTCATTTATAAAGCACAAGTAATCACTAAGCAACATTTGATCTATCCATTATACATACTAACAAAATCAC
Organism: Picea glauca; assembly: GCA_000966675.3. Classification (NCBI taxonomy): domain Eukaryota; kingdom Viridiplantae; phylum Streptophyta; class Pinopsida; order Pinales; family Pinaceae; genus Picea; species Picea glauca. The sequence continues at coordinate 551,388 of JZKD02S1909418.1, forward strand.
TAAGCAGATAAATGACAAACACAACATAGCACAAAGCACACCAAAGGCACAAGATATATGTGGTTCACCCCAGTGTGGGGCTATGTCCAACAACTGCTTCATCTTCTTTATTGTTCTTCAATCTCTTACATTCATCTACTCCTGTGAACTAAGCCACAGAGCCAAGCTTCGTAGAGGACAGGAGATTTGCGCACTTAGTATCAGATCCTCCTTCCCAAAATTAGGTCAAGGCACAGATCCAACTCCTCTATCAAGAACAGAGCCTTACATGCACTTTCTATTGCACTAAGCACTCAGAACTACTTGAACTTAGCCACTTAGACTTCACTCTCTAAGTCCCTTACATCACTTTTCCGACTATTTCTACCTTACAATCTTACTTATTTATACTTTTGCAATCCTTTACAAAAAGGCCTAAATAGGGGTAAACCCTTGGGCCGACATCCCATAGCCCATTACAAAAACCCTAAGGAACCCCTTGATGGGTCCACATATCCCAAAAAACAAGTGAGATCTACGATCTCAACTCCGCTTGGGTGCACCTTCTTCAATCACTGCGTCGAAGTCCAAAAAAGTGGTCAAACCTGACCAAGATTTCCTCAAAACTTGGTCAAGGGACAACAAGCCCCCAACACTAACCTGTGACTCATCCTGAGTCACTCAGGTCTAGGCAACGCTACTTCAAAGGCCTTAAGCTTCACTTGAGCTACCTCAACTTCTTGCTTCACCTAAGCCTCCTACTCAGCAAGCTCTTGAATCATCTACTCTGTAACAGGCCCTTCCAAGCATTGTTCTACTGTCACAACCACTTGGTCCAATTACGAGCCTTGTCCTTCAATCTCTTCAAAATCCTTGTAGGCTTCATCCTGCATAGGTTGTAGCTTCTGCGCGACTTCCATTACTCTTCCATGTATGGTAGTAATCTGTTATTGTACCGCACGTTGTTCCTATGATCTCTTCATTCCTTCTACCATAGTCAGTAGCTTCATCTGCGCCTGTACTGACAATGCTTTTTGTTGTGCCTCATGTAACTGCGCTTCCAATTTCCTTAGCTCCAGATATTTTGTGAGGCGTTCATAAGTCTGAGCACTTATATCACTCAATTGTTTTCATTTTGAAGAGAGGGCTCTGATCCTTCCAACTGCACTCTTAGCAACTTCCTCCCTCTGGTCGCACACCTCTTGTGGAGTGCTCGGTACTGCTTGGATCTCCAACTCCATTATCCTCGCTTGAAGTTGTTGGATGGTCTCAGTGAGATTCACCACTTGAACCTCAACCGACTCATGTTCCCCATGTTCCAAGCCTAGCATAGAGCGAAGTGCTTTATTCAACGCTTCTTTGATCGCAGTCTTCTCTCCCAGCAAATGGTCCTTTTCTCTCTGTATCTTTGCTTTGTCCTCCTCGAGCATCACCCGAAAATCATCTCTCTCATTTTCATAGGCGGTTACACAATACCCTGCAACTCGTAGTTTCTCTAAGACTTCCTCTTTCTCCTGTTTCAAGGCTTCTGTAGCCTTCTCCTTTTCTTCTTGTACTTTCTAAAGTCGAGCCTCTATCGCATTTGCAAGTCTTATTAATTGGGTGGGATCATCCCCCAATTCTGCAACTTGTGACGAAGAGGACACAGTAGGCACTGCACGGACAGATCGAATATCATGTTGCATTTCCTTTAATTCTTTCTTGACCATCTCATACAGCTCCTTCTTCTTCACTCCATATCTCTGCAAGAGATCCTCATATGCATCCTCCATGGCTCCGTGGACTAGACTGATGTCATACTCTATAAGAATGGCCTCTAACTAGGGCCTTCTAGCGTGCATATTCTTTCTTGCTGAAGGTTTTTGTGGAGAAACCTTCCTCTTCTATGGAGTTATTGTTTCAACAGTGGATATTTCAACGGTGTAGCTTCACCTTCTCCTTGTTTTTCTCCGTCATCCCCTCCTCCTTGTCCATTTACTTCATCTCCTCCTCCTAGCAATCCAGATCCATTTTATTTCAAGGTGTTGTCCTCCTCGTTAGTCTCTATATTTTGGACTTCCTCCTTTTTCTTCTTCTTCTTCAAACTAGATTGTCCCACATGCTTGACCTGGGTGACGAGGGGGATTCCTATGATGTCAGTGTCGGAGAGTTCTGCATCATCGACCGGTACAAGGAACTCCTTTGGCCACTCCTTCATGATCTGCTCCATGTCTTCGTCTATCAACTTGTAATATGACTGTAACTTTTCCTTCCTCTCATCTCTACGCACAGTGAGATAAATAAAGTGTCGATCTGCATAGAACTTGGCTATCGGTTTGTATTGGTGCAAGGTGCACGGTGTCATGCGCAGAAATGATTCAATGGAAACCTTCAGTTGTTGATAATATGCATGGAACACAACATTTGACTGCCATTTCTTCGACATGTCATTGGTGTACCACAAGGTAGAGAACCTAGCAGCCAATGGCTCTGATGGTTCGTTCTCCGGGAAGGTGGCTCCTTCAAGCATTTTCCAAGTGACAAATGAAATCAAATCATATCCCTGATCTTGAGCTTCATGATATTCTTTCTCGATCTCATTGATGAGGTTAACTCTCCCAATTCATTTGCATTCCCTCCACATGTTTTCCATCAAGGTCCACCATGAACCCGGTGACCTGTGTGGGGCGATTATTTCTTATGATCTTTCTAGCTATGAGTTGGCAAGCGAGGCGCACTACACCATCCTAGATAGAGGCTACCTTGTAGCCTCGCTTTCCCTTTTTTACTTCACCATAAACGTCCTTGATGGGTTGTGCTAGGGATCGGTCTGAGGCCTTTCCTAGGTAAAACTGTTGAGGATCGAGTCCCTTCATTCTCAATCCTGTAATCAAGTGGATCAGCATCAGATCCATAGTAATCTGTTGGTCGAGCCACAGGTATCCTCCATGATAGCACGACAAGAGGAGTTTAACACAAGCGTTAACCTCCTAGTGATGGCCAAAATGGGGAATATTCATCACATTTAGTATAGTGGACTACAAGAGCTCCTTAATCCATGGCTGGGAGACCAGGCGAGGCTTCTTCCTAGTTTTCTTTGTGAAGTATCTGTGAGGTGAGAGCATAGCATAGTTCTTTCTATATCCAATGTCGAATTCATTGTTCTTCAATAGTGGGATCTGTCCTGTAGAACTACTTTTCACTCACTACTATGTAGGTGTTACTATGCGAAATAACAACATTCTCACTCACAATTAATCACATGCATTAAAAAAAAGTTAAACACATTCAACACAGAGTAATCATACGAGTTACTTATATGATTAATTGTAGCATGCTAGACCCATAAAAGATCTAACTTCCGCCACATTCCTTGGCGCTGACCATTCTCGAATGGCCTCAACCTTTTCAGGATCCACAGCGATCCCTTCCTTTTATATAATGTGCCCCAATTAATGAATCTACCTTTGATAAAATGAGCACTTGCTCAGTTTTGTGTACAGCTAGTGTTCTCTCAACACCTGTAGCACCATTCTCAGGTGTTGCTCATGTTCTTCCTCTGTCTTGGAATACACCAAGATATCATCCAGGAAGACTATGACAAACTTGTCCAAATAATCTCTGAACACTCCATTCATTAAGCACATGAAAACAGCAGGCGCATTGGACAGCCCAAATGGCACCACCGTGAACTCATAATGACCGTACCTTGTTCTAAAGGTGGTATTGTTGATGTCCTCATCATTTATTCTCATTTGGTGATATCCTGATCGGAGATCTATTTTTGAAAATATTTTCGCATCCTTCAACTAATCAAAAAGATCATCGATCCTTGGCAAAGGATACTTGTTCTTGACAGTTACCTTATTCAACTGTCGGAAATCAATGCAAAACCTCTACGTCCCATATTTCTTCTTCACGAATAGGACCGGGGCACCCCACGGTGACACACTGGGGCGAATGTATCCCTTCTTTAGTAGCTCTTCGAGTTGCAATTGCAACTCTTTCAGCTCTGTCATACTCATTCTATAAGGAGCCTTTGAAACTGGAGCTGCTCTAGGCATCAAATTTATAGAAAATCGATGTCCCTCTTCGGAGGTAGTCCAGGTACCTCTTGAAATACGTCCTTGAACTCTTTGAGTACCTCGTGGTCTTCCAGATTTGAGACTACATCTCGGGATGCTTCTTCCACCCGAGCTGCAAATAATTGGTAGCCTTTCCAGTAACATTTCTTCATCTGCATGGCTAAGAATTCCCTAACAGCCACGGCTCTAGGAATTCCTTGGACTGTTACCTGATTTCCCTCTTCGTTTAGGCATGTAAACCTCTTATTACGACAGTCCAGAAGGGCATGGTGCTGGTCCAACCATTCCATCCCAATTAAGCAATCGTATGAGCCTAAAGGTAGAATGTTCAATTCAGCCTTAGTGCTCATTCCTTTCATGTCTACTGAACATGACTTAACCAATTCAGTGACCGTCCTTTTGGTTCCTGTGGCCAACTTCACTAGCCAAGACTTTTCATGTTTGCTTCTTATTAAATGCAAACTTTCCACCACTCTAGGATCTATATAACTATGGCTAGCCCCAGAATCAATTAAAATAACAAGTGGTCGGTTGTTGATCATACCTTCCACTTCAATCATGTGCGATTGAAATTATTCTTGTTTGTTGTCCAGGGATGCGTAGATCCTCGGCATTTTGTTGCCCATATCCTCCATTGTTTCATCTTGCTGAACAGTATGGACAGTTCTTGCTTTATATTTTCTGTGGGGGCAGTCTCTGTACCTATGATTCCCTTTACAGCCCCAACACTCCATAGGTGGCGGTCTTGGCATCTGCTCACTCCCTTCAACTTTCCTGGGCTCTCTAAAAGATGACTGTCCCCAAGGGCTATTCCTGAAAAATGGAGGCATGTTTCCCTTTTGCCTTTGTTCTTTCTTAAATCTCTTCTAGTCATCCCAAGCCTTCCAAAAGGTAGGATTTTATCTTTGTTGTTCATATAAGCATTTCTCCCTTCTTATGGTTTCTTCCATGGTCTTAGGATCGTCATATTGAATCTTGTCACCAATGGAAGGTGGCAGTGCACTCAGATACCTCTGAATTTTGACAGCCTCATCTTTGATGAACAGAACATATTTCAGTAGTTCTAGAAAACTTCGTTCATACTCATCAATGGTCATGCTGCCCAACTTGAGTCTGAAGAACTCCTTCATCTTTCTATCATAGTATCTTTTGGTCAGGTATTTCTTCTCGAAATACCTCTTAAACGTCTTCCATGTGACCTCTTTCTCTCTGATGTGTTGCACCTGCACCAACTGATCCCACCACATGGATGCTTTTCCTTTCAGTTGGTACATTGCAATTCTTCCTTCTGCATGGGCAGAATAATTATGCAGTTGGAAGTATTTATTCATACCCAACAACCATGTTTCGGCATCTTCTTCCTTCTTATATTCACCATCGAATGTAGGCGGTTTAATCTTGTTGATTTCCCCATTCAATTCATCCCTTCCAGATTTTCGGTGTTTTCTGGTAGGGGACAAGCTTGAACTATTGTGTGTCTCCTTGCCAGAATGCTTCGGGGAGAGACGGTAATGTCTACTACCACTCCTCGATCTTCTTCTACTCTCAGGGGTTCTGACACTTATTGATATGCTTGTGTCACTCTCTTTTTCCAATTTCTTTTCTATTCTTTCCAGGCTCTTCAACATTTTTAAGTTGAATTCACCCTGTCGATCCCTGATTTTCATGAGCTTTCGGCTATCATCTCGGCAAGCCTGGGCATCTTTCTGCAATTTTTCAATGAGTTTCATCATGCGTCCCTCTTTATCTATCTCTTTTATGTGCCCAATAGAGTTTGTTCCTTCGACTCCCAAGTTGACATCCTTTCCTTCTCTTTCATCTTCTATTTCAGAGGCAATCTGCACCTCTTCCAATTACATACTTGGCGTCAGTTTTCAGCGGTCCTAACACTCGTTGAACTCTACACACACAGTGTGCAGTCAACCGAAGTTTGTCAGGCCCTTAAACCTTCAAGAAAACTTACAACATTCATAAGCCAACGTAAACAAGAAAAATGTTTTGACTTCACAAAGTTTTCTGAGCTCTATCCAGCTCTGCAAATTCTAGGACTTCGGAACTTCGGAATCTCGGTCCACGAAGATCCAACAGTTAAATCTTCGTAACCAAAGTCACCCTTTCGCAACTCGCGATCTCGCGAGTTCGTGAGTCGAAGACGCTTGACTCATTTCCTCCAAACACCGATACCCGAGATGCGATACAGGTATGGATCCCTCCTCGCTAGTGCCTGCTACACATGACCGTAGTCTAGGGCTAAGTGCTCGCACTTCTTCGCCAACTCACGACTTCGCGAGTTGGAGTGTTGAACCTTCGTGCTCCTCCTTTGCGAATTCTGAAATCGTGAATTACTTTATTATTCGGGCCCACAACATATTTGTTTCCCTTCACCATAGTGGCACGTGGTACATTCAGAAGGGTCCACGTCACCTTCGGTGACGTCTTCTAGTCCCACCACTCTCGCCCATATTCTCGACTCACTCGCACGTGGTACACATTCATGCGCCCACATCCATTCCAAGAAAATCCAATGGTTAGGTCCCCTCTCAAATATACGGCGCAGATCTTTTCGACGTTTCAGGGTTTTCGGGCATCGGGAGTTCGTGCACCCCACATATCGAACTTCCATCTGTCGAAATCCCCAAAAAAGTATGGTTTACTCCTCCGCTGAATCGAACGGTCAACTCCCTTCCTACAGTCTACGGTGTAGATCGTTTCAGGATTTCGGGTTTCGGGTTTTTGGAGGTGTTCACCTCCCTCACTTCCCATCTCCCAACTTTGTGAAATCCAAAAGGTTTCACGACTAACTCGAGCGCGACTCCGCCAGATCTAATGGTCGAGCCTTCCTCCCAGATCTACCACGTAGATCTCCATGATTTTTTGGGTTTTCGGGATTTCACGTATCGCGATTCCCACACTCCTGTGCATTTCAAAAGGGATTTTAATCCCTGCGCACATTTTCCAGATCCAACGGTCATGAGGGTTCACCTTCCCTCTCGAACAGATCCTAAGGCTCCAGCACTGTTGGTGTGGATTCCTCTCTCCCTGTGGCCATAGACCACACCGGCTGCGGTTTCGCACACCGCTATACCTCCTGATCTTACCAGGGTCCGAAATTGGTCCTCCAGACACAATTTCTCCTCACACCCTCGGTCCAAAGACCACTCAACTGGCCCATCTAGGCTCAGTGTCAAATCCTTGGCTCTGATACCAAGTTGTAGCACCACTTTTCACTCACTACTGTGTAGGTGTTACTACATGAAATAACAACATTCTCACTCAATTAATCACATGCATTCAAAACAAGTTAAACACATTCAACACAGAGTAATCATACGAGTTACTACCATAATCAACAATCAATACTATAACATCAATTCATATACACAACAGAATACATGATGATTATAATACACAGAGATACAGAAACATAATTAAAGAATCATCTGGTACTTATCTTTGAACAGTGGTAGATTCCACCAACCAAGTATAGGCCTTCAACGAACCTCCCAGCCTTAGACCACACTGCTCATCAGCTTAACAGTGGGTCACCCCCGAGCTAGGACTAAGCTCCACCCCAAGACAAGGAATCCTAGGCTAGGTTGAGGTTACAGGGAGATAGCACATAGCCACAAGAATTGGATTCTCTCCCAGGAACCTCTCACATTCACTGCCCATAGACCCTCATTCCCCACATGCTTGTTCCACCCCAGGAGTATACACCTTCTATGTCACCTGGACAGTCCTTCGGTTGCTAACCTCCCTTGCCTTGGGTTACAGAAACAGGCTGGACCGAAAGTCTCTGAGCTCTGTGGTAGCTACAAGGTTCCTTCCAGGAGTTCTCTCCTTCCTCTGTACACTCTCTCTCCTGGAGAGAGTGTTGGGCCAACAAGCCACACGCAGTCCAGCACTGCGTGGCCACAACAATCAACAGGGAAAACTGATGCGGCTTTCCTAGAGGCTCAACAATGGTCGAATGGCTCACAGTCACGACCTTGGGATAGAGACCCCACACACAAGCTCGATCTCAGATAGAGGATACACACGGATTCTCCAGACGAACACAGGTTTTTCAGTTCAGAATTTGTACGAGGTTTTTCTGCAGAGGTGGGATCCGTCGTACCGCTCAGAGGTCGTATGCACTCAAGCCGTCGAGTGGAATGGAGGAGAACTCCCATCACGTCTCATCTTTGCCACGTTATTTTCATGGGTCGGGGCTGACACTTGTCGCCCTGGAAACTGCATGCATTTACCCAGCATGCATCACCTTCCTCATGGTTAGGAACTTAGGATAAAACATGAAATGCTCATGCCTTTTTGGAATAATATTAAAATATTATTCCCAAGGCTGAAGCCCCCTAGGATTAACACTTAGCCCCTTTTCCCACCTTCCAGCCCCTAATTTCTTTCCTTCTCTATGGAAGCTCAGTCCCCCTTCACTCATTCATCATGGTCGGTTTACACCTGGCGATGTTTACAAATTTTTATTAATTTGTTCTGCGTGATTACATATACAACAGCAGGCTCTTGGCCTTCAACACTTAGGCTCCCTGGCCTAACAAACACATAATCCACCAGCTTATAAAAACTTGGCTCACCAGCCTATAAAACATAATTACAATTCCTTTCAGAACATGATTTACAACAGGGCTCGGCCTTGGGGACACTACATGTCCTAACGGGCTCCCAACTATGCATATTCCTTTTGGGATGTACGCGGTGATCAAAATGTATTTATAGTCTCATGGTATGTTGTCACTGTTAACCGCGCCAGCCAAAGGCGGGATATACTTTGGTAATATCGATGAGATCTGCTTTGCATTAGCTAGATTGCCTCGATGCTTACTTCACTACTCGGTTGCGAGGTTAACATGGTCAGAACGACGTCTAGTTGAAGGGGAAGCCTACAGTCCCCTAGTCAACGACACCTGTACTCCTTCATACATAGCTCTATCATCCATGAACTTACTAAGAACCTCTTCGACGGAATTCTCTAACTCAGTGGATTTGCCCAACATTCTCACTTTTAAAATGGAGGGGTCAGGTAGGCGAACGGACAGGTGGGGTAAAAAAATGGATGGCGAGGTCTTATAACATATCTCAACACACAATCACTTCTCTTCTTGTCTCAGATAATCACGGGAGGAAAAAACTGGTCCCGGCGCAGCATTCGACGAGTTAAATAAGCGAGCGTCGTAATCGATTCCTCCAATGGATAGGAATGATTCCATCAATGTGAATCTGCTTGTTATGGAACGGTCTCAATGTCCCAAACACCGTCTATCCACCCATAAATTCATTTAATATCCATTTTGAAGCATCGTTCTAACGGTCGGGGTGCCTCTGACGATCATATAACTTCACCAGGGCGAAGTCCCATTCTGCGCGGTTTTGTTGTTCCGGTGAGGTTCAAATCCTGCGAACCTGCCTCCTGTGAGGTTCCAGTCTGTGAAGTCTTCCATCTATTCTCTATACATTCCTGTAGCTTTTCTAACTTGGCTTTCTTTTTATTGAGCTTCCTTTCCTTCTTCCCTGTAATTTGAGTTTCTCTAATTGTTTCTAGATTCCTCTTTCCATTCTTATTCTTATATTCTCTTAGTGTAGTGACTTCACACTGCTAATGTTCTCTCAAAGGGTTTGAAGTTAATATCCCTTCTCTTATTAATTCCAAGGTGGGTATTCTTTTGTCTTGCATGGATAGGTCCTTCAAACCTTCTTGCATTCTTTTAACCTCGACAACTAATTCTCTTTCCTTATGTTGCTTTGACTTAACTTCTCGTTCTTCTATGATTCGGTCTATTTTTCTAGCTATGAAATCCCTTAGTTCTTGCTTTTTTCTTTTCTGTAGCTTCTTCATCTCCTTTTCTTCAGATCTGATCTTTCTCAATCCAAGTCTTTCCTAATAAAAGTGGGAAAGGGGTGTTGTTCCCAACAAACTTAATGACTTCAAATTCCTCTTCAGTCGATGTTCCATGGATCATAACAGGTACATTAGTAATTATTCCACATAAGGTTATCATATTTCCTCTAAACAAGCCTATCCTTCCCAATGAAGATATCACACTAGGCTTTCCCAAAATTTCCCAAGTATCTTTTGTCATAATATTCACTTGTGTTTCCTCATCCAAGACACAATCTATGTCAAAGTCTTTGATTCTTGTACTTATGCGTTGTTTTACTTTCATGATCTATGGTAAACTGATATATTAAAGAACATCCATCGTTTCTTTCAACTGCAGTAATGTAGTCTAAACTTCCTCTAATATGTTCTCTCTCCGATTCTCTAACATGTTCTTAGTCTCTAGACCTTATTGTCTCATGTTCATCCTTTCAACTTTAGCAATCATCCTTGGACAATCCTCAACCTCATTACCAACAATTTTACAACAAAGACAAATAATACCTATACCAGGGCATGCCTTAGCAAGATGTCTCGGTCTTCTGCAGTTATAACACAAAGTTAATCCTCTTTTTCTCTTATATGTTCCCCAACTTCTCCTTTATTGCGCACTGGGATCACAGTGTTGGACCTGCAATCTGCAAAAATTCTGTCTAGGTTCCTGCATCCACTTATTAGTCCAAAAATTCTTTCTATGCATAGGAATAACATATCTTTCTTCATTTCTATTAGCTTTACTTAGATCAATGTTTTCTTCCAACTGTGCCCTAGCTTTCAGACTAGGACATAATCTATTAAACATACCTAAATTCATGCTTTCGAAACAAAAAATTTCACTTATCTTACTCTATCATAGCACAAATCTTTACTTCTTTTAAGATCTTACCTCTTTTCTTCAGATCGGGTTTATTTCTTGGCATAGAGCTTCACAAGTCAAGTAGAGTACTACACACTACAACGATAGATCTACACACAAAGATTCTCTTTTCTTTACTTCGGTTCCCAGCAATCACAGTTTCAGGTCCTGGCAACGGAACCATTTGTTGGCACAGGTGCAAACCCAGGGTTCAACGCTTCAACAATGCACCAACAAAACCCTAACTACCAACCCTTTCGGCAACACTTGTGGAGCAGGCAAATTCTCACCCGAGGTAGAGGCGGGGGGGGTTACAGGACTCAGGTGTCTATAACCAAGCTAGGACACAGATCTGTGATAACAACACTTCGCAAAGGAATTTAATAACCCTAGAATATTATATTCATTAACTCATTAGCTTCATTAACATCGCAGAACAAAACCCTAAGATAGATCAGCGCAGTAACAGTAAAGATTAAGTACTTTAACCACTTAGCACATAGAAATGAGTTAGAGCTAGAATTCATTTATAAAGCACAAGTACGCACTAAGAAACATCTGATCTATCCATTATACATACTAACAAAATCCCTAAACAGACAAATGAAAAAACACAACATAGCACAAAGTACACCAAAGAAACAAGATATATGTGGTTCACCCCAGTGTGGGGCTACGTCCACCAACTGCTTCATCTTCTTTATTATTCTTCAATCTATTACATTCACACTACTACATATTGTAAAAATTCTGACGTTTTATTTGCGGCGTTATGGACAAAATTGTCCATATTGTCGCAAAATAGAGGAAATTTATAAAAAAAAAAAATCATGTTGCCCGA
>JZKD02S1909419.1:15270-39142 GCA_000966675.3 Picea glauca
TGTGTTTTTGATGTATATTAATTTTGTTTCATTTCTTCAGCTACAAAATCACTTGAAATGTGAATGAATTGAAGAAATTAACTTATCTAAATTAATTAAAGAAATTTTTAAATGGTAAATTGTGAATGGCCTTGGGCGGATTTTGCGGTTTTACCTCTGCGGTTAATTGTCTAAATAACACTTCCATTTACCCATCGAGTGGCAGTGATTTGTTATGGTTGAGATGTCATATTGGAACAGTAATGGCAGTGCGGCTTCCCTTGATTTATGCTCTGCGCTTTCTAAGCATGGCAGTGGCGGTTTTGGGACGAATTTCAATTACTGGCAATCGATCTTCTAACTAATTCTAATCCGCCATTCAAATATTTATTATTCTCTTGCCTTGAGAATCTCCTTTTACAGACAGTTAACAAGTGTAATAGTTCTAATTCCGAGACCCTTGGGTTAAGTGCACCCAACTCTTGACATCCTGTGAATAAATACAAGCAATTTATTAAATACGCGGAGAAATAATTAATTTTCAAATTATATATGTTTTCATTGTGTATGCCAACCCAATGCACAATATTTTCTCCACTTGCGATAGATGCGCGTTCAGTTGTAGAGTGGCCATGGCCACCTATTTTCTCTCGGGTTAGTCCACGGGAAGCGAAGGCTCTTCAATGGCTGCCTGTTTGTGTCAGATTTCCCTTCAAACTTGTATTTTACGAACCCGAAGCCTAATGAGGGGGGCGTGTAATGGAAAACTCTACAACTTGCATCTGTTTGTTGTCTCTTAGCAAAACCTCTCATCATAAATGGAATGGTAGATGTAGGTTGCTTTAGTCCATTATGAAAGAGATTGTAATGTTTTGTTATTCATTATCTTTATTATTAAAATTAAAATTATTCATTAATATCTTTATTAAAATCAAAATATTCATTATCCTCATTATAATCAAAATTTTTCATTCATTATCTTTATTATTAAAATTAAAATTATTCATTAATATCTTTATTAAAATCAAAATATTCATTATCCTCATTATAATCAAAATTTTTCATTCATTATCTTTATTATTAAAATTAAAATTATTCATTAATATTTTTTTAAACAATGCGTTACTTGACCTAATTGCCTTGGATTTCAAGGTCGGTAGCCGTTGTTCTGAATATCACCAGGAGAATTAAATAAGCATATAATTATAACCAGTGTATAATAAAGATGAGGTGATTTAGTGGTGGCAGCTCCCGACTGTGCGGTAATTAATACAACGCATGCTTGGAACGATTAAAACAATGGTGTATTTACCATCTTATTTACCTTCTTAGTGTTTAATTGTTTTAATTGTGTTAATTGTGTAATTACTCACTTATTGTTTAAATAGTTGGGCATCAACTTACATGGTTCCATTTTAACTATGATTATAGTAGTTATATATAAGTTTAAGCGTGAGTAACAGTTTAATAGTTTAACAATTTTGCATCTGCTTATTAAGTTCAGTTTCAATTGTTATATAACAATTTTATTGTGGAATAATTATATGGAAATTATCCTTTCTAATAGATTGATTGTTTTCATCAGTTTATTAAGTTTAATTGTGATTGAGTTTAGCGCTTGTAATAGCTTTTATTGCCTTTACAACAGGGAATTAATAGGACTGGTTGAATTCACTAATGTTGTTAATGGAACCCTTATCTGATAGATTGTGATTATAATTATTGAGTTGTCTTTTTCAGTAAATGATGTAAAAGGGTTGTAAATGAATGGAATGTAAATGTTTGCTTGATGATAGATAGGTGCCCTTACTTTAATATGGTGATTGGTTACTTATGATGTGTAGTAGTCCTTATGACGATGAAAACAAATGAGTTGCTTCTAGATGTTGTGTCAATTTAAATGTATCGAAGTTAGTCACTTTGCATCCATTTTTGCTTGATTGTTTATAGTGCCTTCGTCTAACGGCGTCGTATATTGTATGTCAGTGCCAATTGGATTTCAGGCATGTTGGATTTTATGTTGGGTTTAAGGTTTAGAAGTATGTGTTTGTGCATGGGTCCCTAACACCTTTGTCGCATAGTGGCGACCTGGTACCTTATGATTGGGTCATTGCACACATTGATCAATAAGCGCATATGAAACCTGACTTAAGATCATGCGCCTCCCGATGTGGATGATGTTGTTGTATTTATGGTTGTACTTGTTTTTGTAACTTTTATTGCGATTGTCTCTCACTCGCCGGGAAGGTTCTAGTGACTGGTCGTCGAAGTTGTTGTGTTGGATTGATTGATGTTGTCTTTTAGCTTAGTAGGCGTGATCTTGCATGTGTTGGGTAGGATGTAGACACCCACTTGTTCCTCGAAACAGTCGCCAACCTTGAGACCTTAAATGGTCACAATCAATGGGAACCTGGGCTTGAGCATTGCTTATGTGTCCTGGAGGTCCTAACCTTGCAGGGTAGGACGGGTGGGTAGTCGTTTTTATTTTGTCTAATTGATTTTCGCATGTTGCTTCTAGTTGCATGATGTGCTAGTATGTTGGGTCGTTATGTTGTCTGTTGCCTTGATTGTGTGCGTTGTGTTTTTCATCGAGTTGCGTTGATTGACTTTTGTTGTTGTTACTTCCCTGCTTTAAAAAAAAATAAAAATAATTTTCACTTGTTATGCGTCATATGTTGTCGTAACAACAGGGGTTTTTACATATGGTATCAAAGCCGATTCAACCCGCGATTTGGGATCACTACGACTTCCTTTGATTAGATATTTGATTATAATGTCGCTAATTAAATTGATGTGTATTCGTGCAGGTAATCACGGTTAAAGGACATCGCGGAGGCAAACAACGGGGTGCTAAGGGAGGAGGTGTGACGCCCCCAGTAGCATCCACGGTCGAGGGGTCTAACCCCCAGGGAGACGTATAGGTTGTCGAGCAGGAACAGATAGTTTTGTGTGATGTGGTTGGGCTGATGAGGTCCTTCCAGAGGATCTCTGAGGCACTGATTAGTCGTTTGGATAGACATGAGGCCAGGGCACCGACACCTCTTGAGGGTCCATCGCTCACTTCGGTCAGTACTGGTATCATTCACCATGAACTCGAGAAGGTCAAATTTCCCGAGTTCTTTGGTGCCTCGGATGGCGCAGCTGCTGAGGCATGGTTGGAGAATATGGTGATGTGATTTGCACTTCGTGACTATACCTCCAACATGAAGGTCCACATGGTTGTCTTTCAGTTGAAGGGGAGCGCTCTTCTATGGTGAAAGACACTCCTGCTGCATTTGAACATGGCAGTCGAAGATGTGTCATGGGAACTATTCGAGGAACGATTGTAGGAGAGGTATCTATCTTAGGAATTCATTGAGCGTGAGCTCAACGAGTTCAATGCCTTGCGACAGGGCGGTTGTACGGTGTCCGAGTACGAGGCTCGCTTCATGGAGCTGCTTCGGTATGCTCCGCACCTGAATACCGAGAAACTTAAGGTCAACAAGTTCGTGTTCGACCTTAATGTCAACATTTGTGCAAAGGCGAGGATTATGATGCCTCAAACCTTGCATGATGTTGTCCATAAGGCCCTCATAGCAGAGGAGGAGCTTATCAGTGAGGGTCAGAGCAAGACTACAGTGAGACCAGCGGGACAGGCGTCGTCTAGTGCACTGCAGCATCAGACACCAACTAGACATTCACCAAGATTTCAAGGCACTTAGAGAGGATCCAAATACACTACACCATAATGACTGGTGCCTCAGCAGCAGACTCCTTACAGAGGACCACAACACCAACAACAGTGTCAATCACAACAACAACAGTTTAGGCATGTTCAAAAGAAAAGACTAGGGTTCCAGGCCGGTGGGTCGTCAGCTTCTACTTCGGGTACCAAAAGTACTGGACCAAAGAAAGGGTGTTGGACATGTGGAGAGCCACATTACCAGCGTGACTTCCCAGTGGAGAGGACCAAAGCATCTGGATCAATTAGACCCACTACCATGGGAGATTTGGGCAAGGCCCATCGAATTCATGCAATGGTGAATAACCGCTAGGCAGAGCACCAGTCGAATGTACTCGAGACGTCAGGTACCGTCGTTGACCAGACCCTTAGTATTTTGATAGATCCAGGTGCTACAAAGAGTTTTATTTCTGGTGCCGCACTAAAAATAATTAAGGTAAAGGCAATTGAACATGACAAGTTTAGCTTTGTAGAAATGGCTTCAGGAGCCAAACAAAAGGTTGGAGGGAAGGTTACGGGTTGTAGCCTTAACCCGGGAGAGTTTGTCACGAGCGCCAACCTGTACATCACGATCTTAGGATCTTATGACATCGTGATCGATATGGACTAGTTGGAATCGCATGAGGCAATACTCAACTGTAAGATGAAACAATTGAGCTTGGTCGATGATGAGGGACAAAGACGCGTGATTGTAGGTTGGAACGAGGGATTTTCCCTGAGGTTCATATCTTCCTTGCAGCTATGGAATAGCATGTGCAAGGGATATAAGCTATATGTGATCCTTGCGTTAAATGAGAAGGGCGTAGCAAAAGGTCTAGAAAACCTTCCGGTGGTGCGAGAGTTTGCGGACGTCTTCCTTGAGGAGTTACCTAGGATGCCGCTAGAGAGGGAATTGGAATTTACCATTGACCTAAAACCGGGAACTGAACCAATAGCGAGAATGCCTTATTGGATGTCAACCCCGGAGTTACAAGAGTTGAAAATGCAACTGAAGGATTTGTTGGACCTAGGACTTATACATCCCAGTGTATCACCGTGGGGTGCACCTATTATTTTCATACAGAATAAGGATGGGTCATGGAGAATTTGCATTGACTACCGTCAATTGAACAAGGCAACGATCAAGAATCAGTATCTGTTGCCAAGGATTGATGATTTATTTGATCAGATGAAAGGCGCGACGGTGTTTTCAAATATCGACTTGAGATCAGGGTATCACCAATTACAGATCAAGAAGGACGACATCCATAAGACCGCCTTTAAGACAAGGTTTGGACATTACGATTTTATTGTTTTACCGTTTGGACTGACGAACGCCCCAGGGGTATTTCTGAGTTTGATGAACGGGGTGTTTCGAGAATACTTGGACAAGTTCATCCAAGTATTCATTGACGATATTTTGATTTACTCTCAGACGATGGAGGAGCATGATAAGCACTTGCGCAGGGTACTATAGTGTCTACGAGAGAGTAAATTGTATGGGAAGTTGTCTAAATGCTCGTTTTATCAATCAAAGTTTCATTACTTAGGGCATGTCATCTCCGGTGAAGGTATCGTTGTGGATCTAGCAAAGGTCAAAGCTATTATGGAATGGCATGCATCGACGAATGTCCCAGAAGTGCGTAAATTCATGGGTTTAGCAGGATACTATCGATGGTTCGTCAAAGGTTTTTCGAAAATAGCAAATCCAATTAAGGAATTGCAGAAGAAGAACAAGAAGTTTGTTTGGACTAAGAAATGTGCGGAAGCATTTCAGAGGCTCAAGGAGTTGTTGACGACAACACTAATACTAAAGGTCCCTGACATGGACGAGGATTTCTTGGTATGCAGCGACACATCCAAGGAAGGCTTAGGCAGAGTCTTGATGCAAGATGGTCGAGTGATCGCCTACATATCGAGAAAGTTAAGAAGGCATGAGGAGAACTATGTGACGCATGATTTGGAGTTGTTAGCCATTGTATATGCCTTGAGAGTTTCGAGACACTACCTGATCGGACGAAAATTCGAACTAAAAACAGACCATTGTGGTTTACAACACATCTTTACGCAAAGTGACTTGAACGCGCGACAATGGCGTTGGTCGAAATTACTTAGCGAATACGATTTCAAGATTACTTACATAAAATGAACAATGAACAGAGTGGTTGATGCGTTGAGTCGGAGACCACGCATATTTTTGGTGATGCCTCTTCAGATGAATCTATGCGAAAATATTCTAACTTTACAGCGTGACGATGACTGGTACAAAGAGCTCGAGGATTTTATAGGACAAAACACAATGATGGTACCAAAATTTGAGGGATTTATTGTGGACAATGATGGATTATTGAGATTTAAAATTTGAATTTACGTACCTCCCAATGACGAGTTGAGGAGTTTGATCCTAAATGAGGCTCATAGAGCAGTGTACATGGCTCATCCTGGAGTCATGAAGATGAGGGTAGACCTTAAACCCTTATTCTTCTGGAAAGGAATGAAGGCAGACATAGTCAACTATGTGGCAAGAAGTCCAGAATGTCAGCAGGTGAAGGCTGAACATAGACATCCGACATGATTACGACAACCACATGATATTTAGAAATTGAAATGGGAGGTCATTTCGATGGATTTCATTGTTGGATTGCCACTGATGGTGAGGAGACACGACTCGATTTTTGTAGTAATCGACACTTTGACGAAGAGTGCACATTGTATCCTTGTGCGTACGACGTATCAGGCACCTGACATAGCTATATTTTTCATCAATGAGATTGTGAGGCTGCATGGCATGCCTAAGAGGATTATATCTGATAGAGGATCATTGTTTACAGGACGATTTTAGACTAGTTTCCAAGAGGCCTTGGAAACCCAACTTAACTTCAGTACTGCATATCACCCAGAGATAGACAGGAAGACCGAAAGAACAAACCAAATCTTGGAGGATATGTTTCGTATGTACGTGATGGACCAACAAAAGTGTTGGGAAGAGTTCTTGCCACTGGTAGAGTTTGCATACAACAACAGTTATCAAAGCACCATTAAGATGGTGTCATTTGAGTTTCTTTATGGGCGACTGTGTCAGACGCCTTTGAGTTGGGATCGACTTGAGCATAGGGTCCTAGTGGGGCCATAAGTGATCCAAGAAATGGAATATCAAATGCAAACAATAAGACAATGTATCAAGGAAGCGCAGGATCGATAGAAGAGTTATGTAGATGTGCATCGTGTCGACCGTAGTTATGAAGTTGGTGATCGAGTCTTCTTGAGGGTGAAACCGCATAAGAGTTCGATCAAGTTCAGAAAGGGTGCTAAACTCTCTCCTAGGTTCATGGGACCCTTAAAGATTGTGGAAAAGAAGGGGCCCATGGCCTATCGACTAGCCTTGCCTGATTGTTTGAGGCGTATGCATGATGTTTTTCACGTATCTGTTTTGAGACATTATGTTAGTGATCCTACACATGTTATTGACATGAGTTCCTTCCAGGTATCAGACAAGGGTGCGCTCAGGGTGAAGCCAATCCGCATCCTGGACCATCGCATTTGGCAACTACGACGTCGAACAATAGATCAGGTCAAGGTCTAGTGGGACAACTATAGTCCACACTCGGCGACCTGAGAGGACACATATGATATGTGTCAGCAGTTTCCATTTTTGTTTTATAGCTAGACATATGATACTGTGATACACTTTATTTCGGCACTTACATACTGTGAAACTTTGGGACGAAGTTTAAAACAAGAGGGGGTGTATGTAACATCCCACTCTTGCATGCATTGAGCGGACTTATTCTTTGAGGACACTTGCGTGCAAGTGATCTGGGTCATTATACTATTGGTTATTTTGATTATGACTATGAGATATTGTGGATTTGATGATATGTTATTTTTGTTTTTCTTACATCGACATGATCTATTGGTTGGGTTCTCCTGAGTGTGTATGACTCTGGATGTTAGAGGATGTCAAGGCATTGCTGAAACTCCTTGGACTTCGGATCGAGTCAGGAAGTGGACTGTTAGGGTTTGAATGTTGTTGATGTGACATATGTACATATGATTTGACATTATGGTGTGGATAGTTATCGTTGACATGTTTCGTTGATAGATGCAGGATGACGATAGCTTGTCGACCAAAATCACATTTGGAGTAAAGGGGTCACGCATGAAAACCAGAGACATTGAGGGAGAGGTGTAACAGCATCCCTACACAACCTACTAGCACTCCTGTCGTGGCTCAAACTGTAGCTTAACGATTACCTAGTTAGAGAAGACCCACGATGTCATGAGGGTAGACAGTGACAGACGCTCATGATGATTCTAAGGGGCGCACAATAAGGCAGGGTCCTTATTCCTTAGAGGCCCTTAGTTTCCCACAAGATCGCCTGACGGATTATTGACTCCAGGGGTTTGACGTGTACCAAATGCAGTCAAGAGGCGAGTGGAACCCTTGGAGCAGGTAGAGCGTCTTAAAGGGCACATCGCGCAAATAAAACGGAAAGAGGTGAGTGGCACCCTTGGAGCAAGTAGTGTGTCCTGAAGGGCACATCACAATTTTAACTATGGTAAGTTAATAAACCTAGTGCCTAGAAAACTATGCCTCCTTAGGACCTGGTCGGCCTTGTTGAGGAAAAGATATGAAATGATCTTACTCAATCATTTTCAGATCCTGCTTGGCTAAAGAAAAATAAACGGGAATATCACCCTATGTTTATAGCCATCAAAATTGGTATCCTAATTCACAAGTATTGATTACAAGTGCTTAGGCTAGTTTTTTTATAAATAAAAGCTTGCTGAAAAATTCATTATTTATGTGATTTTTTGAACATAACAGATGTTGAAACAATTATAGAGATAGAAGTAAAGACACGAAGTCAATTAATCAATACAGATGAGACATAAAGAAATCGTTTATTTCATTCCAATTCATCAAAAGAATCGTTCTCTTTACAAAATTCCCTAAGGAAGTTTTGGACCAAAGTCAAACTTAGATGTCCCCGATGAAACATACAAAAGGACTTCTGACAGAAAGTAAAAGACTGAACTTTAAAAGTTGGATTAGCTTGCCACAAATTGTTGTCCACTTGACTCTGCACAATATCCTTTGTCAATCATGAAATCTAATTCACAAATAGACAAGTTTACATAGACTATCAAAGATAGATCAACACCTCTAAAAAACAAGTGTCTGAGTGATGTAATTCAGCCATGAATCTTGTTGTCTACAATAGGACCCTGCTATCATAAAAAATAATTAGGCTTCTAATGAATTAAGGAATGAATGAAAATTGAATTATCTCAACAAAACTCAAAGAGAAAACCTTAGTATGCTTCTCCTTCTATTCTCCCATTGTTCCTCCTTTTCCTTTTTCCTTTAAGCAATTTAGAATTGGTTGAAGTAGTTGAACTACTTCTTTAGTCAAGTTAAATAAAACTCAACCAACTTTTTAGTTAAGGGGGAAAAGTAATAAAATCATAATAAGGGTTTTCAATAAATAATAACTAGTAGGTGGGACCCCTTGTGACTCCCTTTAGTTATTTAACAATCATAACAGAACTAGTTAATCAAACAAAACATCCCTCCTTGTGACTCCCATCATCAATTCATATTTGGCAATTTATATCAATGATAATTAAAATTATTTCCAAAAATATATTACCCATATATCCAAAAAAACAATGTGTTGTACAAAATTTCAGAAATCAATTCTTCTCAACAATTAATAAACAAAAAAAACTTAAAAACCATATTTGCCACTCTGGGAGGCAATCTTTCCCTTGTTGTTGTTGTCACCTTTCGAACTCTCTGAATTTGCCTTAGGCTATGTGGAGCCTTTAGGCCTAATATCATTGATCACATGACAACAATCATCTATCAAATGCATGTGGGAGGACATGGATTTATCATAGTCATTTGAGGGTCAGGAAGGGGTAGCAGTGGCTTTTCCTTTGTCAGGGGCATGGTGGGCCTCAGTTTTCAACCTTTTTCTTGCATGGGAAGACTGAACTGGTGAGTGAACAGGGGCAGCTTGGACAATTTGATTAATAGGTGGGGGAGTAGGTAATGACAAGTTAGGCCAACCACAATGTTGGGAGACTATCTGGTGGACAATCTCTTGCCATCTGTCACTTTCGAGGACTTCAGGTTGTAGTGAGACATGAGGAGGCACTGGGATACTAGGGACCTAAGGAGCTTGGAAGGGAGGCCTTTCAGGCCTAGGTTGAACCACTCCTTTCCCAATCCAGTTAAAAAATCCAGCTTGAAACAACTGGCCTAACTCTTGTGAGTTTGCATCAAAGTGTATAGAGAATTTTGGCCTTCTAGGGCCACTGTTCCAATTTCCTCTACCTCGATTACCCTAGCCATGGCTACCTCTGCTGAAAAATCTCATTCATGTATGCATAATTGATTAGCAAATAGTTTCTTTAACAACCATACATGAAAACTCTTTTAAATATGAAATAAAATTTGGCTCAACAACATATCAAACTCATGCAATCCAATCCATACAAATCGTTTAACAGTTGTCAATGAGCAGGGGGTGAACAAGGGTTATAGGATATGTGAGGGGTTGTATTGAGCAAAAAATGTTGAAATGAGGGGGAAAAGATCATGATTACTGCTCACAGACATCAAACAATCAACTGTATCGTAAACCGAAAGAATATATCATTGTAATTCATCCATGCGATCCTTTGACTGTCATAATACAAAACTTATCTTAACTATAATTAAATTTTAGGAACATGGAGTGGATAGTATATGGGAAGGCGAGGGGAATTGTAATGAGCGAAAAGTGAAATAATGGTAGGGGAAAAGAGCGAATATTGTTCGAAAAACGAATAAAGTAATCCATAAAAATAGTTTTTTATTTAATACAACTATTCCAACACCAATTAAACAATTAATGTGTGTTAAAATACATTTCATGTCCCACGTTCAAATTCTTTAAAAACTTTCAATTAACACAGAATATGATTATACTCGGAATCGTCATGACTTTCACCCATATTGTTTACAAGAATTTTGTTTCTTTTCAGTTCCTTCCCTTTTATATTTAAAACAACATTCAAAGGAACACACAGTCATATTACTTCAAGTATGTTCAGCATAAAAAAAAAACATCAACCATTGCCCATAATTTAATTTCTCAAATCAAACATAGGCACATGTATTTCCAGAGTTGGACAGACTCTTTTTAAACATGCTTGATCCCATTCCTTTGACAAATTTAACAATTAGATTTGCAATGAAACCATACTACCAAAACCTCATGCTCATCTCTGATGGTGCAATAAAACCAAACGATGCACTATGTCTATAAATCATACACAGTAGACAACTAGGTCACAGTTATTAATACATCAAATTACAATAATCCCGATCGGGCAAATTAAACACACAACAACAACAACTACCACTTGAATTTATACCACGATGTAGGAAACACACACACCAACACATAACGAAAAGATGCATCTATGTGGTTGTACATTTATTCTCACTCTCAATCAACCAATTACACAATGTTGAGTTATCGATTCAACTGTCATAATAAAATAATGCATCGACTATATACCCATTATCATTTCCAATTACAACTCTCCAATCAACCCGATCAAACAGAGACGAGCCAACAATCAAAGCCACTGTCAATGCTACTCAACCCACTCATGATAGTCAACAAGATACCCGACAGGGTGTGACTGGTTTAGTTTATCAAAATCGGGCTCTATAACTAATGAATAAAATAATCAGGGGTTTGCTCGATCACCAACACAGGGAGACTGGAGGTCAACCATATCAACAGTAGGCGAGCACCTTCGAGACAATCATGGTGGAACCAAAAAACTTATAACCCTTAGCTTGTAAGATAGGGTGACATTTTGACACCAGGTAGGGTAGACCATGATGCAGAGGAGTAGAGGTTTCTTACTGGCCAGTAACTAACACTGAGAACACGCAAAGGCATAACCCTCGTGTTTTTCCCTAATAGCCGAATAATTTTGATAGAAATGAAGAGCCTAGGTACTACCAACAACCCTAAATCAAGATTCCTGGCATAATAGCCACCCATAACCAATTGCACGGATACCAATAACGTAAAATGAGCCCACGACCAAGTGGAAAACGATATGCAGTGACCAAAAGGTGGTTCAAATCATACACTGCAACCCCATAGCACCAAATACAACTAGGTGTGGTTACCATAACTGTGAGGAGACGACTAGAAAGGCTAACAAAGTGAAACCCTCCAACAAAAACCCATAAAAAACACAGAGAGCCACCATGGTTTCCACCACACAGAACAACCAATGAAATCGTGACTTCAACCATCAATTTTCCATTTGCGACGAATAACACACACAGTCATTCCAGAGAAAACACCATTCGTTTACACAGTTTCCAACCTCAAGAAAAAACATACCAACACATTACTGAGCCAACGTTCATTTCATACACAGAGTGAATTCATGGATGGGAGAAAAAAAACATACTTGTAACCAAATGGCCTTAAAAATGTGATCTTGGTCGAGTAGTTCCTTCCACGCCTGAATCTCGGAGCTTAACCATAGAAAAAACCAAATGAACAATAACCATGCTAGGGTGACGACCAGTGGGAGAAGTATGGAGTGACGTGCATTTACTGCACACCGCTTCCATCCTCCATCTCATTCAATTACGTAGTACACGACAGTCAGGCAACCATTAATCCATGTCATTAATCTATGCATCGAAAATTTCACACATTGCTTGCCAATTGCGCCACCGGATCCATATTAACCATTGCCAAAACCATACTATAGCATATATCACATGCGCCCCATATAACTCAATAAACTCATATATCCAGTAACATTGCTAGTTAGGACTAACATCAACTTCTTTAAATTTCAATTGCACATAGTATAGCATAACATAGCATAGTTTCCTTTTCCTGGATTTATCCCAAGTATCTTTCCATTGCTCTTGTTTCTTGTTGTTACTAACATGTTTTTTGTGTAGGTGTAACAGATAATAAATCATGGCGACACTATCAAATGTAACAACAGTAAATATATGCCACTTTGTACATAGAATTTAGAGCTTAGAATAATGAAATCATCACATAAAGTGCATTATCCATCTGCCATTTGTAGTGAATAAAACCAAGATTTCATCATCCATCATGTAGAACCCTGTAAGCATCACCAAAACAACATCATAAAATGTGTAAAAAGACTATCTCCGATCCTCCAATCTACAAGGGGGTCCCACCTACTAGTATTATATATCATTGGCATAGTTTAAATAATAGGCTTAGCAATACTTTGCGGGCGAAATCCTCGTTGTGATTTTAATTGTCAACAAACTGGTGACTCCACAGGGAAATCTGTTTCCAACAGATTAAGAACTCAGAACACATGGTTTCATAGACCAAGAACAATGGATCAAGAAGATATAACTAGAATGATTATGCAACAGGGGGAAGTGGGTGGATTTAATGGAAAAATGACCGGGAATTCGAGAATAACTCATGAAAAATGTTAAGTATGAGGGGGTTTATCCCTGTATGCATAATCATTCAACCAGAATTCACTCTTTACTTCAAGGAGAAAAAATTATGGACTTGCTCTTTTAAATTCTCAAATGGATGAAGAAATGGAAAGCATAAGCGGGAGATAACCAATTTCTTTATAAGACAGCAGAGAAAGCAGATAGCAAATTCAATTATGCTTTCAAGGGGAACATCGTAACATCTGTGTAAGATTGATTTTTATTTACTAACAATGCCTTGTAGGAGTGTCACTGTGGCAGAACTGATCCAACATCTTATTCTTGACCAAAAATCAACTAAAAGATTAAAAGCAATAAAAAATCATGACAAAAATAGGACTACAAAATTTAAAACAACAAAAATGAAATGACAGAAATTGCAAGAGCAACATGAAAGCTATTAAAAAGGAAAGTATAAAACAAACTACTGTAAAAGCATAAATGAAAAATAGTGGAAAAATGAAAGCAGAACTAGACTACTAATATACAGAAAATCCAAATAGCGTTAAAAATTTTCAAGTTGGTTCCACGTAGTGTTTTAAGTGAGAACCGTTAGTGTTGTAGGAAAACAATCGCTCCTGTAAATCCTTTATAATGTAAAAGTTAGTACCCAGGATAAAAGCGATCTTGAAAGGACTCAGCCATAATTTTTGGAACTTAGAGACAATTGGTAGCCCTTTAAAGTACACGATTAGATCATCAAGATAAGCATGAATAATCTTACTGATCAAATCGCCA
This sequence comes from Picea glauca, assembly GCA_000966675.3. Taxonomy (NCBI): domain Eukaryota; kingdom Viridiplantae; phylum Streptophyta; class Pinopsida; order Pinales; family Pinaceae; genus Picea; species Picea glauca. The sequence goes on from JZKD02S1909419.1 coordinate 29,220, forward strand.
AGAGTTATTTGCATAGGTATTTTAAAAGTGGTACTTGCATTGGATAAGCCAAAAGGCATATGTTCATAAGTCAAAGTACCCCAATGAGTAATAAGGGTGGTATTGAATTTATCTACCCCTTTTACCTTGATTTAATTGTAACTGAAAGAAGCGTCAAGTAAGGGCATCGTCTGTGACCCTGCAACTTGCTGCAAAATCGTTTCTATGTTAGGGAGAGGAAAATAACCTTTCATAATAGCCTACTTAACTGCACAAAAATCAATGCAAAATCTGATATGATCAGTGGCTTTCCGAACAGGAACCAAATTTGAAACCCATTCAGAATACTTTACTAGAAAGATGATACCAGCCTTCAAGATTTTTTCCAATCCCTTTCGAATAGTTGCTTCTAGTGCAGGGTTGGTAGGTCTTTGTTTTTGCCTAACTAATTATATGCCTTCCTTTATTGGAATGGAATGTCGTATAAGAGCAGGACCAAAACCACAAAGATCCTCATAAGACCAAGCAAAAACATCTTGAAATTCACCAAGTAGCTTGGCAAACTTCATTTTCTCTTCATCAGAACATTGGGCACCTATTTTAACATTCTTTGGAGACTCATGTGTCCCAATGTTCAAGGAGATGGTTTCACCCACCTTTTTTTTCGACTCCTCTTCTTTCTGTTTCTCTTTATTGCCTACATCACTCGATGAAAACGAGCTCTCTAGAGGAGTCAAGCCCTTAGGAATATTGTTATTTTCTATGGATATAATTTCCTTTGGCTTATAAGGTTCATTTTGAATGAAAGCACAAATTCTCTCATAGCTAGGGAAGACCTGCCAAGATTCTATATTGTTAGGGATATGTGGACGATATAGATATTGAAAAGTACAATCAAGTATGTGTGGCAGAAGTTGTCGATTAGGAGAGGCTGCAAAAACAGCTAACCGATCAACCATTGAGTTCAATTCCCTCTTAACATGAGTGATGTTGAAAGATAATAGGTTCGAGATAAGTGCCCAAGCATTTTGGGTGTATCGTTTCATCAACTTGTTGCTAGCAGAGTAAATCTTACGTACAAGGTTCACAACAAGCTCAGAATCACCAAAAATCGAAAGGTGAACACAACCAAGATTATAGTCGTTTTCAATGCCTAATAATAAAGCTTCAAATTCAATGACATTATTTATGCAAGCAAACTCCAACCTGTAAGAAAAGTTATGAATTTTCCCCACATGAGAGTACAAGATTATGCCAATTTTGTTACCTTCACTAGAGCATGAACCATCAAAGTGCATGTGCCACATACCATCATCTAAATCGATTTGTTCCAAGGGAATTTTATCCTCCTCAACAAAGATGGAACACACCCCTAGGTCCTCTTCGATATAGTTCACATTTCGTTGTGGGACACTTTCTATGTAAGGTGAAATCCTTTCCTCTCTAAGGACTATAATGTTTTTACCATTCTAAGGAACGGATAAGTGTGTCTCGTTGAGTGAGAGGTATCCACCCGTCAAATCTTGCCAATCTCTTCCTAAGATGATTGAGTAATTTCTTACTGGCATATCAATTACCCGAATACTAAGGGTTGTCCTTATTTCAGGGTGTGTGCACAAAACTAAAGTCACATATTTAATCTCACCTATGGTCGTTTGTTGTAGACTATTATAAGAGAGCATGCTTCTGGTATTTTCATTTGTACAAGACAATTCTATCTCTTCCATAATAACCCTCGACATCACACTTGGGCCCAAACTACCATCAATGAGGAAACAATGGGCGATCTTATCCATAATCTTTATAGAAATATAAAAAGGGGGATTTTTTATAGGATATCTAAAGTTATGTACAACTAATTTATTTACAGATGAATTATTTTCATTTACCTCTTCAAAGAGGTTGGCTACAATGAAAGATTTTCCTTCCATAAATTGTTTTAGATGCCTCTGTTGTTCAAGGACAACAATCATGTCTAGAAGGGTGGCATCTTCTTTGATGTTTGCCAACTGATTTAGATTATTGTATTTGGAAGACAGGAGAGGGGAGGTAATTCCTTGACTATCAGGAACCTTAGGAACATGAATAGTAGCAGCTGGTGAGGATGAGCTTGGGCTGGAAGAATTGCGGGGAGGATCATATTTGCCTTTGGGAGCATATGATTTGTTCCTAGTATTGATGATCATGGCATCTTCTGGCTCTGCAAAATCTAGGACAACAATGGTAGTTTTTGGTCTTTTACGAAAGAGCTTATCTCTGGTGCTCTTCCTTACCTCACATGTGGTTTCCTCGTGGTGTTCCTCGCAAAAGTTACACCAACTTCGAGGCATGATAGCTTTAGGATGAAAATTATTTTCAATTGGATTTCTAAAGGCGGGTGCAGAAGAGGATGGAGCTCTAGGGGTGAGAGGGGAGACATTTCATTTTCGCTCGTACATTATCATACGATTATTCATATCTTGTACTAGCTATAAGAGGGTGGACATGTCTATTTGTTTAACCGATTCTCCTTAAGGAAGACCTGTTCTTTCAAGATGTTCTTCATACTCTAAATAATTATGCAGAGCAGAACTGAGGTTATCAATGGATTTTTACTCAAGCCTATGACCATAGGGGGAAGGTAATGCATTGTAGTAATGCATGAAAGCAGATTGGTTATGTGGTCGAGTGAGTTCAGGGATTTGATTGTATAACTTAGTGAAACGAAATTTAAAGGACTTGATGGTCTCACAATTTTTATAGGCGATGTTATTGTACTATCATAACTTATTAGTTGGGCTTTTAGGTTGCCCATAGGTGGATTTGAACCAATAGACTAACTCCTCCCAAGTAGACAGGATCTTAGGAGGAAGGTCAAAGAAATCGGCCGCAACCTTTCCTTCCAAGGAATTGACAAATAAGTGCATACAAGTATCATTGTTATTGGCTCCTATGTTGTGACATGCATTAGAAAATACCACCAGGTGTTCATTTGTAGTGACAATGTTATTTCCCAAAAACCTAGGAAGATTCTCTTTGAATTTAGGAAGTGGATGAGTAGCAGGTGATAGGTTAAGAGGAGAGGAAACATGCGACAGTGTGGTTGTGGAATCTTCTTCAAATTGGAAAAGCCCATAATTTTTTATGACTTTGGTGGGATTGGTGGTGGTTTGGATAGGGAAATGGTGGCTATATAAGATACCAATCACTGACAAAGTTGAAGACTAAGAGGAGAAAGCACTTTGATCCGGACTATTTTCAGCACAAAATCAGAGCAGAGATATAATAAAGAAATTCACAAAGATATCGCGAATATCCAATAATCTAACAAAAATGTATCAGAGATGCAACCATAAACACATAGATACAATAATACATGATTTCTATTAATGAAACAAATGTACAGAGACTATAAAAATACAGAGTGAAAGACTCGCTAGAATGGTGGAATCTTATCTCTGAGAAGAGATGTGATAGCTACTCGCATTCACAAGAAGATTATTTTTACAATGAGGCTCCAAAGGCATTTTTAAAATAAGTAAAATCCAAAACCCTAACCCCGGAAGATGAAAAGCCAAAAGGTTTGCGGGCCCCGATGGGGTTAGTTGATATGTTAGCTTCCTGGGGGCGTAACTTTTGCATACGATATATGTTTCAGGCGCTCGATACACCGTTGGAAAGGTATAACCGAGAAGCACGATTTTCAACTAGTCTAGGCTAATGTCTTTGGCAATTTCTTGGACCCTAAATCCCCAAAAAACGTCGTTTAGGGCCTCAAAACGACCCCAGAAATTTGGAACCGGAAAAGCTACCGAAAAACTACCAAGATGGAAAACTGTTTTTCGAACCCGTGGAATATGTAGGTGGCCACCGATATCCACCTGGATCAATCCTCCCTCCTTAAAAAGCAATGGTCTCCATTGCGTTGAGTTCTCGGGGGAGAGATGGAAGTGTTTGTTGAATCTGAATCTTGGTGAGTTGCTTGCCTTGATGGAGATGTCGCGTTGCTCGGTTTGTGGAAGGTTGTCACGAACCTGTTGCTAGCGGGGTTGACTCTGTTAAACCAGTCGAGCTATCTGAGATCACTGTGTGCAGAAGGAATCTTTGCGTTTTGCTGCAATCTTGTCGATCTGCTTCTGTTCGATAGAAGGTGCTTGGGCCAAGGCTACAGTGGTTGCAGTATCCTTTTGTTCCCCTTTTGAATAGATAGTGAAGAAGCTGAATTTTGTAGTATGATATACTACCTCGTGGAATTTTTTAGGTGGGACAATAGTTGGTGTAAAGTCTAACCTTGTACAATATCTACTGCAAACTGATATTCAGAAAAGAACTGAAAAGATACAATGGCAAATACAAACATTACACAGAGATTTTTCACATGGAAACCCAAACCGGGAAAACCAACATATATTATATTGATACACACTTGTGTTACATTGTTTACAATACAATATACATATAGGAGCCAGCAGCATCCAAAACCCTAACCCAATGACCTGGATTATTCCAAAACCCTAATTCATTAACCGGAAATAGAAAACCATCGGCAAAAAACCATGTGCCGAAAAACCACCTAATATCATGTGGTCCCAGAAATATGTCGTCTCGGAAATATGTCGGCTCGGCTCGACACTACTACTCGTGCAAAGAATATAACACATACCCAACAGTTGGAACTACCTCTGGTATTTTGTAGAGATCACCCCCTAGAGTAAGAATGACACTACGGGGTCGAAACTCATAAATAGAATGGTGATTCCACATATATGGTTGACCCAACAAAACATCACAGACATCCAGTGGGGAAACATCACATAATACCTCATCCTTCAAGGGTTGGATGTCGTTTGACAATCAACATTGATGGCTGACACAAAGATCTCATCTCTGGCGAAGCCACCCGATGTTGTATGGTTGCGGGTGTGGTGTTGTCGACAATCCCAACTATTTGACGACCTCTATTGAGATGAGGTTCTTCTGGCTTCTTCCATCAACAATAAAATGCAGTGGGGTCCCCTTCACCCACATTTGTGAATGAAAAAGGTGCTCCCCCTCTTCTGGATCTGTCGGTTCTTCTGGTTGAATTGTTGCAGTCACGACAATAGCAGTGGGGTTTGCGTCGACGATCTATCTTTTACCGGTATTTTCAGAATTAGATTTTGAATCAGGTTTCGGCTCCTTATCTTTGATCTCGACCACCAATGATTGTTTTGAGCGACATTCATCGGTGTTGTGCCAGGGACTTTTGTGGAAATAACACCATTTTCTGGTGTCCTTCTTCGTCTTCCCGTGACACTTCTTTTCTTGTGGTTTAGACTAGTTTTTTGGAAGTTGTTTGTTAGCGTCGTCTTTCTCATACTTTGGTTAATGCAGATTTTCATATCCGAACTCCCGTTTTTTTTTGTGCCTAAATTTCTGCTCCATTTTAACAGCATATTGATGCACAACACCGAGTGATGAGATATCCAGAAAATCCATTTCAGTTTGAATGTATCTGTGTAGAGACCCGCGGTATTTCAGGACCAAATGTCACCAGGAGTCTTTGATACCCATCTTGGTGCACAAGCTATGGAAGGTATTGGTGAACTACAACACTGCTCGGTCCCTCTCTTGCTGCAGTGTGGTCCATCTCATGTACTGGTCCTCATAGTTTCCAACAAGGTAATAATTTTCCTTTACCGCATCCACAAAAAAATTCCAAGTGGGCTCGGCCCCATATATTCCAGACTCCTATGATGTTTGACATGGGGGAGAGCTTTAAGGAGTGTGGAGGTGATCTTTTCCCTATCGAAAAAATTATGAACAAAGAAATAACCTTCTAACATATTTAAGCATTTCTCTAGGGCATCCACATCTATCTGACCTTCAAATACGAGAATATAAAAATTAACTTGTACCTTGAAAGGAGAGGTGCTTCCAAAGTGGTTGTTTGATGAAGATGCGTCTGTTGGTATCGGCAAGCGTCGAAGGATGTGGAAAAAATTCTCCATCATTTTGTCCCTCTATTGCGTGAGAGCTTGCTCTAGCAAGAGATTGATAGAATCGTCTACTCCGTTGTTTTTATTTTCTTCCGCCATGGAGGGTTTCTTGGGCATGTGAGAGCGATTGTCTTCAAGAGAGACAAGCTCGAGACCCAACTAGGTATACTCGGACCTCATCGAGGACATGTACTGAGAAAATGATCAAGAGCAGCCTGCTCTGATACCATTGATCTGGATTATTTTCGACACGAAATGAGAGCAGAGATATAATAAAGAAATGCACAAAGATATCGTGGATATCCAATAATATAACATAAATGTATCAGAGATGCAACCATATACACAGAGATACAATAATACACGATTTCTATTAATGAAAGAAATGTACAGAGACTGTAAAAATACAGAGTGAAAGACTCACTAGAATGGTGACAACTTATCTTTGAGAAGAGATGTGATGGCTACTCGCTCGTAAGAAGATGATTGTTACAATGAGGATTGAAAGGCCTTTTTAACATAAGTAAAATCTAAAACCCTAACCCAAGAAGATGAAAAGCCAAAAGGTTTGCGGACCCCGATGGGGGTAGTTGATACGTCAACTTCTCAGGGGCGTAACTTTTGCATACGATCTCTATTTGGGGCGCTCGATACACCATTGGAAAGGTACAATCGAGAAGCATGATTTTCGACTAGTTGAAAAGAATGCCTTTGGCAATTGCTTGGACCTCGAATCCCCAAAAGACGTCGTTTAGGGCCTCAAAACGGCCCCAGAAGTTTGGAACCCGAAAAACTGCCGAAAAACTACCAAGATGGAAAACTGTTTTTCGAGCCCGTGGAATAGGTAGGTGGACACCGACATCCACTTGGATCACACTTTCAATGCCAACAGAGCCACCAATAGATGCCATCTTGTGGATGATAGGTAAGGGAGAGAAATACGAACTGGATGAATCAGACAAAGTTCTCCTTAGAGCACTTTGTTGGGTAGATAACACAATGTTTCTTCTTCCTATTTCAACAATAGGATTAATTTTAGGTGATAATCCTCTTCTTATCCTAGAAACATGAGGGTCTAAGGACATCAAAGAAGGCCAAGGTTGAATGAACAAGAAGGTTATTGTTGATTTCTAAGTTGTCTACGTCTAGCTTCCCAACGTTCTTGGGCACTAATGTCTTTTTCAATTGTTGCCCATGAATGATTAAGATCAACCTGAGTATTAGCAATGTCTAAAATGGTGTTAAAAAGATTCAAAGAAATACCGGTCTGATCTTGAATACCGGGCTCAATATTGGGCTGCCTTGCAACAGGTGCAATCATTAAGAAATAAAATAGTCAAAGAATCAATATAAAAAAAAAGATGTATTTGATGATAATCGAGCATAAAAGAAACAACCAGAGAGACATTGAAGATCTCCCCAGTATGGTCGCCAAAATAAATATTGAGGAAAAGATATGAAATGATCTTACTCAAGCATTTTCAGATCCTACTTGGCTAAAGAAAAATAGACGGGAATATCACCCTATGTTTATAGCCATCAAAATTGGTATCATAATTCACAAGTATTTATTACAAGTGCTTAGGCTATTTTTTTTATAAATAAAAACGTACTGAAAAATTCATTATTTATGTAATTTTTGAACATAATAGATGCTGAAATAATTATAGAGTTAGAAGTAAAGACACCAAGTCATTTAATCAAGACAGATGAGACATAAAGCAATCGTTTATTTTATTCCAATTCATCAAAAGAATCGTTCTCTTTACAAAATTCTCTGAGGAAGTTTTGGACTAAAGTCAAACTTAGATGTCCCCGATGAAACATACAAAAGGACTTCTGACATAAACTAAAAAACTGAACTTTAAAAGATGGATCAACTTGCCACAGATTGTTTCCCACTCGACTCTACACAATAGCCTTTGTCAGTCATGAAATATAATTCACAAACAAACAAGTCTACACAGACTATCAAATATAGATCAACACCTCTGAAAAACAAGTGTTTGAATGATATAATTCAGCCTTGAATCTTGTTGTGTACAATAGGACCCTACTATCATAAAAAAGAATTAGGCTTCTAATGAATTAAGGAATGAATGAAAACAAAATTATCTCAACAAAACTCAAAGAACAAACCTTAGTATTATTCTCCTTCTATTCTCCCCTTGTTCCTCCTTTTTCTTTTTCCTTTAAGCAATTTAGAATTGGTTGAAGTAGTTGAACTACTTCTTTAGTCAAGTTAACTAAAACTCAACCAACTTTTTAGTTAAGGGGGAAAAGTAATAAAATTATAATAAGGGTTTTAAATAAATAATAACTAGTAGGTGGGACCCCTTGTGACTCCCTTTAGTTCTTTAACAATCATAACACAACTAGTTAATCAAACAAAACATCCCTGCTTGTGACTCCCATCATCACTTCATATTTGACAATTTATATCAATGATAATTGAAATTATTTCAAAAAATATATTACCCATATATCCAAAAAAATAATGTGTTGTCCAAAATTTTAGAAGTCAATTGTTCTCAACAATTAATAAATAAAAAAAACTTAAAAATCATATTTGTCACTCTAGGAGGCAATATTTCCCTTATTGTTGTTGTCACCTTTTGACCTCTCTGAATTTTTCTTAGGCTGTGTGGAGCCTTTAGGCCTAATCTCACTGATCAGATGAGAACAATCATCTCTCAAATGCATGCAGGAGGACATGGATTTATCAGAGTCATTTGAGGGTGAGGAAGGAGCAATAGTGGCTTTTCCTTTGTCAGGGGCATGGTGGGCCTCAATTTTCAACCTTTTTCTTGCATGGGAAGACTGAATTGGTGAGTGAACATGGGCAGCTTGGAAAATTTTATTAATAGGTGGGGGAGCAGGTAAAGACAAGTTAGGCCAGCCACGATGTTGGGAGATTGTCGGGTGGAAAAAATCTTTCCATCCGTCGTTTTCGGGGACTTCAAGTTGCAGTAAGACATGAGGAGGCATTGGGATACCAGGGACCTGTGGGGCTTGGAAGATAGGCCTTTCAGGCCTAGGTTGGACGACTCATTTCCCAATCCAGTTAAAAAATCCAGCTTGAAACAACTGGCCTAACTCTTGCGAGTATGCATCAAAGTGTATAGAGAATATTGGCCTTCTAGGGCCCCTGTTCCAATTTCCTCTACCTCGGTTACCTTGACCATGGCTACCTTTGCTGAAAAATCTTATTCATGTATGCATAATTGATTAGCAAATAGTTTCTTTAACAACCATACATGACAACTCTTTTAAATATGAAATAAAACTTGGCTCAACAACATATCAAACTCATGCAATCCAATCCATACAAATCGTTTAACAGTTGTCAATGAGCAGGGGATGAACAAGGGTTTTGGGATATCTGAGGGATTGTATTGAGCGAAAAATGTTAAAATGAGGGGGGAAATATCATGATTACTGCTCACGGACATCAAACAATCAACTGTATCGTAAACCAAAATAATATATCGTTGTAATTCATCCCTGCGATCCTTTAACTATCATAATACATAACTTATCTTAACTATAATTAAATTTTAGGAACATGGGGTGGATAGTGAATATGGGAAGGCGAGGGGAATTGTAATGATCAAAAAGTGAAATAATGGTAGGGGAAAAGAGTGAATATTGTTCGAAAAACCAATTAAGTAATATGTAACAACAGTTATGTATTCAATACAACTATTCCAACACCAATTAAACAATTACTGTGTGTTAAAATTCATTCGTTGTCCCACATTCAAATTCCTTAAAAACTTTCAATTAACACATAATATAATTATACTCAGAATCGTCACAACTTTCACCCATATTATTTACAAGAATTATGTTTCTTTTCATTTCCTTCCCTTTTATATTTAAAACAACATCCAAAGGAACACACAGTCATATTGCTTCAACTCTGTTCAGCATAAAAAATATCAACCACTGCCCATAATTTAATTTCTCAAATCAAACATAGACACA
>JZKD02S1909419.1:39152-74270 GCA_000966675.3 Picea glauca
ATTCATAATAAAATTAAAAATAATGATTTCTGGATGGGGTGCCACATTGAACACGCAGGTCAAGTGGCAATGTGATGGGCAGTGCCATAAATAATGGCCACCGCCTCCCATCCTCTCACCATTAACAATGGGAGGGCGCCCGCGTAGCCATGTCCAATTGATGAGCCCCCTCAAGCAAGCGAAGGGAATGACACTCCAGAGCATTAAGCACTCAGGTTTAATGGCTACCACGGTCACAATCACCTCACCCTTATCAACCGTTTGAATGGCAAAACGATGTATTTGCAAATCCAATTTGCGGGGTGCTGGAGCAGGGCCAATCTTTCTGTCGATGCCCCAGCCTTAGCTCAACTCCTCCACGTGTCGAGAACACGCGGGAAGCCTCACAGAGGCACGGCGTGGTATGCCTATGACTCTCGCAAGAAGAGGCAGAAGGCATTTGAGCGAGCGTTGGCCCTTGCATTTGCGCGGGCAACCAGGGCAACCAGGGAGCACAGGAGACACAAAACGCCACCCATGGCGTATGTGGAGGAGATGGCTCCGGACGAATGCATCCAGAACTGTCCGGAACACCTAATTTTCACCGTCCCAGACAATTGGAATCCCCCCACGGCTTTTGGAAACGATATTAAGCTTTCAGATCTTGGAACCTCTCACAGGCGTAAGGTAGAAGAACAGGCAGAGTACTTCACCACTTGCTACGTTCAGGAAGAAGTGTCGAGCGGAGGAGAAGAAATGACAAGCCCAACACGTGGACCACCCCCAGAGACAACAACTCAACAGTATAATCAGCTAGTAGGCTGGCTTAGAAAAGCCATAGCAGACACGGAGAGAACCCATGCTCAAGGGCCAAATCCCTTCTCGACTGTTTAGGAAGATTGGGAGGACCAACCTCCCTACCATGATACGAGTTATCTTGAGCTCCTCTTTGAAACTCGCAGTATGGTGGATGACCGGATCTTCAGCGCCATTCAAATCGGCCACTGCCTAGATATGATGTATGCAACACACTCCAGAGCATCCCCACGACTACAGTGTCCTACCTGCGCGCAAGCCTATGCGATTCCAGCAGGATAGCGAAAGAAAGATGATGATGGCGACTCGCCTGGTCAAAAGGTTACATGAATGTTTCTAATTTGCATTTTCTCCTAGCAGTAGATATTAGATATGTCTGTAATGAGGTTGTTAGACACTGGACTGAATGCATTCATGTTGTCCGTCCTGGTTTCCTTCGGGTAGGACGATAGCCTAGCAAATTTTTGCCTGTTTGAAGACAGATGGCAACTTCAAGCCAGCGGTCTCAGTTTCCTCTTAGTAGGTGAGACACTTGGCGATATTATTAGACTTTGTAAATTTACACTAGTAATATAAACAAGATCCTCTCCTTTTTTACTTTAAAAAAAAATAATGATTAAATTCATAATAAAATTAAAAACAATTAAATAATTTAATTGTTTTAGCTAACAACAAATCATCATTTAGGAGTCCAACCCGGGTCTATTACTCAGAAAGACTACAAACACTTTTATCATTGTTAAGTGCATTTATTTTCCCTATAGTGGAGATTGAAATAATAATTAAATTCATAATAAAATAAAAAATAATAATTTAATTATTTTAGTTCACATACATCATCATTTATGACCTTTAACTGCCTCTGCCGGGAGTCGAACCCGGGTCTATTGCTCAGAAGGACTACAAACGCAGATTTCGCGGGTAAACCCGTGGCATTGATAAAAAAATGTAATAATTTAATTGTTTTAGTTCACAATACATCATCATTTATTACCTTTAACTGCCTCTGCCGGGAGTCGAACCCGGGTCTATTGCTCAGAAGGACTACAAACGCAGATTTCGCGGGTAAACCCGTGGCATTGATAATAAAATGTACTTTCTAATTAAGAAGCCGACTTATTACAATTTAACGTCGCCTGAGAGATTCGAACTCTCGCGGGGAAACCCCATGTACTTAGCAGGCACACGCCTTAACCACTCGGCCAAAGCGACATTGTTATGTTTTCATAATTCGAATTTAATATTAATACATTATATTTTCTAATGACGCTTTTGATGTACTTTCTAAATCAATTTGGATATACAAGCAGAGGAGAGCATTCTAACGCTAATCCTAAGTACTAAGTACTTGTTAATGTTTTTTAAAACATATCATATGACACATGATAGTGAATTAATATGTATGTGCTTAAAATCAAAATTTAAACATTAGTGACATCAAAATTAATGTGGTAGGAAGGAAAGAAAAGAAAATTTTAAGACGATAGTTGTATTTAATTGTGTGTGTGTGTGTGTGTGTGTGTGTGTTTTTTTTAATATTCAACAAAAAGGAATATACATATTTCTGCTATTTTGAGAAAAAAGGGTTATTTTTGGTTTTTGACTTTTGTTTTCTTTCAATCTTTTTACATATCAACATTTTACATACATATTTTGTTTATGAAAAAATATTAACTTCAGATTTTCTTTGGACTCAAAAAATTTCAAAAATAAATATATATTTGTACCAAAAAACAAGAGATTAAAGCAAAAAATACATCTCATCACAGAGACACCCATTGTAGAATTCCCAGAAGACAAAGGCTCCATTCTCAAGGGCCAACGCTTCTTTGGACAAAAAATCCGTTGTGGAATTCAATTCTCTGTAAATATGCCCACACGAAAACCACTTGAGCTCGTCAAGAAGGGCTCTGATTTGTCACAACAATGATTGAATGTGCACCACATGTACCTGTAATTTTTTATTTACCCACTCAACCACCACCTTTGAATCGCCTAAGATATGAACCTTTCTCACCTGAAGTGAGTTTACTAAATGTAGCAAAGCCCACAATGCCGTGAATTCTGCCTTCATGTTCAATCCATTCCCAAGAGCATAATAGATTTCAAAGAAATGCTCACTTGTTATAAACAACATCTCCCCCACTCTACATCTCGAGGGATATCCTTGACTCGCCTCGTCGAAATATCCCCAGGGCACCCCTTCAAGAATCTCTAGCATAATTGGTTGTTTGATGTTTGCCTTTTCTGGCTCACATTTGAACTCCCATACCAGCTTTAGAACCAAACCTGCAACCACCATGGGGGGAATGTACTTATCTTGAAAGATACAACAATTTATTGCCCACCAAATGAAATATACAAATATGCACGACAAAGAAGAGAAATCTCTTACCATGATTTCGTCTTTCCAGGCTGAGAGCCATTCTTCTAAACATTCCCCTTGAATACTAACAGGGCTTTTGAAATAATCTGAAACCATCTTCCAAACCTGGAACGCAAATGAGCAACTATGGAACAAATGAGTCGTTGATTCTGCATTAGATATGCAAATGGAGCATCGGTTCAGACCAATCCAACCTCTTTTCACTCTGTTGTCCCATGTTAATAATTTTCCTTCCAAGGCCATCCATAACACGATTTTCATTTTGAGTGTAGCAGACAACTTCCATAGAGGCATTCACTGCCACTTTCTCAGTCCATTAAAGGAACCTTATGCTAAAACAAGGTATCCTAATTTTACCATGTAAGAACCCAATTCCACATTTTTTTGACCAAATCATCGAATCTTCATCCTCCTCCCTCAAGCAAATGAAATTGGATCTAAGGCTTCGTATGAACTTGGCCCACTCTTCCTTCAATCCTTCTTCAAGATCCAACTCCTCTACCGAAAACCATTTTGATCGACCTGTAGTGTCCACACCTTGGGAGACAACATCCTGAAGATAGAAAAGTCTAGAGGTATTTAGTTTTTCAACCAACTCCTCAAATAGTTTCTAGGAACTGTCTGATCCTTCCCATGGGTCTTCTCTTATTCTGATTTTCCTCCCATCTCCAACTTTCCACACCGTCCAATCACAAGTTATAGGAAAAGCATCAACCAAGGCTTTCCACCCTACGAGCTAATGGACACCAATTTATTGGGCATTCTAAACTATTCTTCCAATGAATTCCCTGCCAAATATTTTGAAGTCATAACTCTTCCCCACATCGACCAATTATGAATGAGCCTCGACAAAGTTTTTGTAGCCAATGCCTACCCAAACCAAACTAAGTTTTTTATTCCTTGACTACTAAACTCCTTTGGCATTGACAACCTCGACCAACTTACTAGTGGAATTCCAACAACCCCTTTCTTCCCTGACCACAAAAATTGGAAACACGATTTTTTGATTTTCAATAGAATCCCTTTAGGGATTTTTTCTATCATGGCCCAATAAACTGAGATGCTACACATAACTTAATTTATTAAAACCAGACGCCCACCTCTAGAAATCCATATGTTGACCCATAAATCAATACGAGCTTGAATATTTTTGTATAACCACAGACAATCATCATACACATAAGCATTCATTTTAATTCAAAACCCATGTATTGTAAGCCTTCATCTAGATCCGATCTAGCAAAGGGAAGCAAAGTTGATAAGGAGAACAATGTTTCTCCCTCCAGGGCATTCACTTTTAATGAAGACTCTGACATGTTGATTTCAATTCCTATAGACAAGTAGAATAAAGTGAATATATCATTAATGACAAGAAATTCTTGCTGAGAACCTGCACTTAAAAGCATAACATCGTCAACGAAAAGCAGATGAGACAAAATTGCAGACTCAATTTTTTTTAATCTTTTGAGAATCCCACTCCTCTTGGAATTTTGGATGAGATTGCTTAAACCTTATGCAACAATAAGGAATAGAAACATAGACAGAGGATAGCCCTAGGGAAGGCCTCTTGACGCCCAAAAGGATTGGGAGGGGGAATCATTAATAAGCACAATGAAAGAGGCAGACTCAACACAACCCATAATCAAATTTATTGTCTCCAAGTTCATACCCATTTGAATTAAGGCAAGCCTCAAGAAAACCTAGCTTGCTTTGTCATAGGCTTTGGAGAGGTCAAGCTTCAGGACAATTGAAGGGATCTTTGGGGTCTTAATCAAAGACTGCATCATGAATTTGTCATTTTAATAGGAAACTAAATTGTTCCTCCGAAATAATTTGTCATTTTAATAGGAAACTAAATTGTTCCTCCGAAATAATTTCGCTGAGGATGGGATTTAGTCTATTTGCGATGACCTTAGAGATAAGATTGTAAATCAAGTTACAACAAGAAATCAATCGGAAGTCCTCAAAGGAGGCAACTTCTTTTTTCTTTGGAATGAGGGTGAGAAAGGTCTTATTAAAAGAGCCTAAGACTCTACCATAATGTTGAGATTCTTTTACCACTTTGACTAGATTCTCCCTTAACAAACCATAAAAACCAAAAAAGAATTCAATGGGGAGGTCGTCCAGACCTGGACTCTTACTTTTTTGGAAAGCCAACATTTTTTTGTGTATTTTGAGTTTTAGTTATCTCCATTTCTAGAGTCTCATTCATTTTTCCCTAAATAGAATGAGGGAATAGGTCGACCACTTTCAAAATCTCACCAATGGGGCATCATGCCCTTTCTTTAAAAAGACTATACACATATTCTTTACTTGTTGTTGCAATGTCTCAGTGAGAAGATACAATCTCCCCCTCCAGATTTTTGATTTCACTACTTGTGTTTAAATTATTGTGGTGTTGAGCATACCTATGAAAGATTTTTGTGTTATTGTCGGCTTCTTTCAGCCAAATTGCTTGACTTTTTAGGTGCCATTTAGCTTCTTCCATTGCAAGAAAATCATGTTTTTTCTTCAATAAACCATAGAGGGACTCTTCGTCTTCCAACAATAGGGACCCTGCTAGCATGCCCACCATCAACATTTTCAACGTTGCCTTAGTTTCCTTCAAGGCCTGCTGAGATTTTGTATTAAATGTTCACGCCCAACATTTGGAGACATCGTATATTTTCTCAAGGTTACACGCGAACTGAGACATAAAATAAATCCCACTCTCTGGATCCAAAGGAGACCAATCTTCCTTTATTACTTTCTGTAATCATCCTCCCTCAACCAATTTTCATTGAATTTAAAAGGAGAAGGATGCTTTTTCTCTTGCTTAATTATTTTCAAAATAATTGGCAAACGATCTAATGAACCCCCAACACACCCAAGAAGAGAAAGTCCAAGTCTTAAGAAAGGTCCTTAGAAATTAGGAATCTATCCAAACATTTAGTCACCAATTTCTCCCCTTTGCACCCATTCTTCCAGGTCTGGGATAGCTTAGAAGGTTCCACATCAACCATATGATTATCATAAATCCAGTGAGCAATGAAACCTTCTCCAGCGTCCTTTTGGGAACGACCTCCCCAAACTTCTTGTAGGGACAAGGTAAAATTTAAATCACCCCCTAGAATGATGTTTGGGGCATCCAACCATCCCAAAGATCTCAATCCCTCCCAAAAATGGATTCGGTCCGCATATGGGCCATAAATATTGGCCAACCTGAACTTCAAATTTAAACCCAGGTCTTCTAGCTTAGCCACTATACTAGAAGGAATCTTGTTGAGAGAACAAACTTTTAACCGAGGGCTCCAAGCAGTAAGCAACCCCCCTGAGAGCCCAATTGAATCTAAAGAGAAAAAGGACCACTCCTTTAACCAATCTCGCATCACCTCTTCAACTTTATCACCATGACACATAGTTTCTTGAATAAATAGGACATCCGACCTATGCAATTGCACAAGCCTTTTGAGGGCTAAAAGTTTGTGGGCACCCCCAACCCCTCATGCGCTGTAAGAGTGCAAGATCAATGAGCAACCTTGGACTGGACCATCCCCACTATAAGGGCATGTACTATGGTTGATTTTTTTCCATACCTAATCTCCTTTTTCACTTGGATTTGAGCCAAAGATAATCACGACTTTCTTCCCACTCCGCCCTCGATGGTTTTTTCAAAGGCTAAACCACCCCCAAAATCACCAAAGGACCCAAATCTGACCTTAGATCTGAGAAAATAGTCAAAATTCAAAGAAGGCTTTGACCTTGAACTATCTTTTGATTCCTCTGAGGAGGGGAAGGAAGACACCCAACAAGGAATTTTTCTCGAGACACCATTGTCACTGGGCGACACAACATGGGAACTGACGCCCTCCATAGGAATAGTAGACTTTGTCCCAGGAATCTTCTTATCCAAGTCAGAATGGGAAAGAGATTGGGATTTAACACATGGCATCTCATGGACAACGTTCTCGCATGCATGATTTTCTGAATAAAAAATCCTCCCAACATGATCTTTAGATAAAGAAAGAGTAGGGCTTGTATTCTTACCATCCTTAGATTCTAATACTCACACTGATGGAGTGGCCTTTGGAGAACTACTTCTATTAACCTTGTTGAGCCAAGGCTCCTCACGATCGGAATCCCCAGTTGTGCTCGAGCCCACTTTAGTTGACATCTTCCTTTTCCATATTTTTTTGAATGACGAGAATTGATAAGGAGGTCTACGACATTGGGCCTGGAGATGACTCACATCGTGGCATTCATAACATCTAAAGGGCTTGTGCCAATAATCAATACGTTGGATATACGAGAAACCAATCCAAACCAACTCAATTTCATCCAATAAACCATCACGAGGATCAACCTCGACCTGCAACAAGACCCACTGACTATCTAAGTTGGTTTCCCAGTCCGGTTCAAATCCTCAGAAAATGACGATAAAATTACTGATTTCTTTCAAACATTCCTCCTGCAAGAAGACTGGTGGCAAGTTCGACAGAATGACCCACACTTTAGATGGCGTCAGAGGATCCCTTGCCAAATCAAAATTTATGGCCCATTCTTTGAGAACAAGCCATGAAGGACCCCATCCCTAAGACCCGCTAAAGATTTCCTCCATATATGCTTTTGTGTGAAATTTAAAGCATATCCACCCCCTCGATAAAGTATGAAACAAAGGTTGATACCCAAGGATCTCAACCCAATTATCATCAATCCATTTCATCATTGAGTTGGGGCAAACTATTTTTCCACAGAAGCGCTTGACAATCGTGCATCTGAGAAGCTCTAGCGTTTATGATTTCAATGAAAATAATCTCAAATATAGTCAAGTTTGGCTCATTGCCACTTTTCTTACTATAGGTTTTGAACATCATATCAATAAATGCATTTATGATTTGATGGAGCAATGTGACAACTTCGAGGTTAGGTTATAGTTTGTAATTTTATGTTAGACCAATAAGATTATTTTCAAGGAGACATTAACACATTTGTAATACCTTGATTTGTTTGTTTATATTGTGACTAAATTATATGATTTTATTTTGAAGACAACTTTCTTTCCTATTCGAAGCTATGGGTAATTGTTTGGATTCAGTGTAACAATTACATTTTTTCTTAATATACTTAGTAATTTCTTCGAAGTAATTTTTAATAACACAAATGTCTAACCATGGATTATGGATAAGTTCTCATAGCAACCCTCCATAGTTGAATTGGGAGGCAATAATGTGAATGGCTCTCAATGAGGCAAAAGGAGTTGAATACTTGCATGAGTGTATTGATCCTCGAGTGATTCACATGGATTTCAAAAGCAACGATATTCTCCTAAACCACTCATAACCTTGGTCACAAATTGCTAAAACCAACAACGATATTCTCCTAAACCACTCATAACCTTGGTCACAAGTTGCTAAAACCAGGCGCTTCCCACGTGTATAATCTAGAACAAATCCCATACTAAATTAATTGTTGGTCAAACATTAGTCAACAACATTTGTTAGTGGAGTTCGCAACTTTGCAATGATGCAATATAGCTAAATTTTCCATTCTAATGTTCAATTCCTAGTTTGATGGAAAATAGATTAAAATGATAAAAGGGTTTATTTGTTGTTTAAATTTTAGTTACAATTTGTAAAGTTTTTTAGATATGATTGAATTTTGTTGCATGTTTTTAATATAATAATAATAATAATAATCTATTTTTAAGGTCACGGCCAAGCCAACACATCAACTTGGTGTATGAGACCCCCTTGTTTGTGGGACAAGGGACCCCCTCCGCCCAATGATTTGACTGGTAAAGTCTACGGAGGTATACATAACCTACCCCCCTCTGGGTTTGAACCTGTGACCTCTTAAGAGAAAACACATGTTCTTAACCATCAGACCCACTCAGACTGTTAAACCTGATTTTCGTTTCCATTTCATTTTAGGTCTAGGTCTAAGCTCATTTTGTCTAAACATTCTACTAAACTTGAAGAATATTCTACTAAAAGGATTTTGTAAAGACCCAGGATTTCAAAATGGGATATCGGAGCCCATACCTGAAGAAGGGATGAGCTTACCCCGGAAATAATAAAATCCAACTCAAAACCATAGCACGAAGTCGGTCCAGTTCGGTTGTAAAAAATAAATTGAAAATTAATAGATATCGTCGCCTGAGAGATTCGAACTCTCGCGGGGAAACCCCATGTACTTAGCAGGCACACGCCTTAACCACTCGGCCAAAGCGACGTAATTGTTACGGTTGACTATAATTAAAAATCAATAAATATAATCAGAAGCAAAAAAATATTCTTGTCCAAGTGGAAATTCGATCTTACTGTACAAGTGTCTGCCACGTCCAAGTCGGCGGTTGAAATCAGTGTGGGATGAGCATGTTGCATGGTTATTTTCCAATATGTCTACAAGATTAGTTGAGCTACCTTCACTGAATCCTCTCCGAGATGAAATTGAGCAACTAGCACTTTTTGATATGGATTTTTCTTATTGAGTTTTCTAGGTACTTGTTTCTTTTATGGAGGAAGTTGAGTGATTTTTTTTTTTTTTTAATAAAATATTTTTTTAACTTTTAGTATTGTTGATGTGCATTCTATAATAAAAACTTAGGATTGGATAAGCATTTCCCATAAACATGTAATCTAAAATCTCTTAGCATTATAAAAATATAGTAAGTTAGATGTAAAACTTTCATATAGGTTATGAACATAAATTGTTATAGAGTGAGAAATATATTAGTCCCATGGCATAGCACAATTGGTAAGACGTGCGCATACTCTCTTGGTACGGGGGAGGTCATGAGTTCAAGCCTTGTGTTTCTGGGGTTGTAGTTTAGCACTCTTATCATCCACGAACGTGGGGAAGTATTGGTGAGTTTTCCACGCCTATTTCCTTGGTGAAAAAAGAGAGAGTGAAAAACATATAATAATAAAAGTGTTAGATGGATTGCACATAAAGATAGCCGACCATGGAGCAATAAAGATAATGTTTATCTTAGGCATAGGGTCATCTTTGTTCTTGTGGGTGGTCCCCAACCTTTCACAATTAACTCTGGGTTAGTGATGATGGGCTCCCCTCATCATTTCCTTGCTCATGATTAAAATGATTCTCAACCTCGAGACTAGTAAGGCTTAAAGTTATTACAATCTCATTCAAAGGATTACATGAAGCAAGTTGACTATGGAGCCTCTCTTGATGCTCTTAGATGGCTCTACCAACACAATTTCATAGATGATCATCATATCTACAAGAGTAGGTGCGCCGAGTGGGGGTACTTACATGAGACTCCCTACTTATTATACATGGTGCACCTCTACAATAATCCATCAACTAACATAGGAGCACCATTTCCATATCAACTTTCTTAAATTGCACTAAAATATGTAAGAATAGGTTTGTGCATCTTATTGCGACATCTCATGTTAGACTTAACTTGTTTGAATAAAAAATCACTCTTTTTTTTTCTAAATGAAGAAACTGGCTTTTCTTATAACTGACTACCAAGCTACTCTAAACTGAATGACCCAAGGAAGTTTGTTCCCTAATAGGGAAACATTTCTAGGCAAGATGTGATGGGATAAATTGACTGTAAAATCTACAAACCCAATCCTAAACTTACTAGGAAAAAAAACAAAAAGTGATATTTTATTATTTCATTCCTTCTACTACTAGGCACTTAGGTCAAAAGACTCCAAGATATCACAATATATGGTCCAAGGCCATATTACCTCCTAATGTCAAAAACCATGCAAAGATAGACATTTTAGGCTCGATGAAAGGCTTCCAAATAACTCTAAATCAAAACAACCAAGTTTTTTTGTTTGTACTTTATCCTCCATAGCTTATTCAAAACATCAAGGATGGGTTGAGGGAACACCCATCTATAGCCATTCACATTCTTATACTTTTAAAATGATTTAGAGTAGTTCCAATGCTAGTCATTTTTAATGCATTCAATGTCGACCAAGTGGTAATTGAGTGCTCATCTCAATAAGCCAATATCAATAGCACTGTGGAATGGTAGTCATTCATAACCTTGTTGGTGCTCTCTTCATTTCTACCATCTGGGGGTTCAAAAATCCATTACCCAAGAATGCAACTTTCATAGACATAAACTCCTCAATTGTGTATATAGCGGTTGATGACCTTGACATACAATCATACAATGATTCATGATGAAATAGATATAAAAGTTAAACATAACACAAATAACCAAAAAGGTAACAATGATCATTATATAAGCCTAGGATAGAGTCTACAATGGAATCACTAAGGTCATCTAAGATGATCCCTCCCCCAAATGCCATTGTAAGCAAGTCATTTTTCTCACATATTCCCATCCAACTCTCATATTGGCACCACATGAGAGTAGCCTAGAATCTATTTAGTGGGGAATAACCAATCGTTTATAGTAAGAGGTTTGTGTTGATAATATGGCGAACTATATATAGAGGTGTTGTTCCCTTAAAAAATGCCTTCATATACCTAACATATTGGATTGAGATGGAGAATTGATTAAATGATTATTGTTTATGAGATTGTGTTTTTGTGTTGGTAAGAGTTTTGTGTCTATGTTTGTTACATAACAAACCTTACATTCAATATTTAGACATCGTTTTATGAGAGTTTGTACTGTAAGAACTTCGAAGTTGAATATCTTATCAAATTTATATTATTATTTCAATCGATGTGGCAATTCCATGTAAATTTTCTAGCCGTAGGTGGTTGTTGTCCTATGTTTCTTTATCAAATAACTCAGATCTTGAATTACTTTAATAACATAATTAAAATTTTGAACATGCAATAGTCACACATACAACTAGAAAATAGCGGAAGCAAAATAACTTTTCAAGTAAACAATAATTTATGTCCTTCAAATCATCGTATCATTAATGATCAAAACTTACAAGGACATCTAAAAATTGAGGTTTCCAATCTATTGAATGAGAAAAATGTTGAAAAAAATCTGAGGAACTGTTGTACAGTCCCATCCATACGACTGTGTGGATCTATATGGACTTGTCCATATGACTGTATGGATATGTTGCAAAGAGATTATCTAATCTGCAAACTACCTTCCACCTATCCTCCTTCTGTTACACTGCTTCTTCCCCTTCCCTGGCCTTCTTCTTGCTCTTCCTTGGCGTCTACAACTTCTTCCATCTTGTCCTATTTATGATTTGAGTGATATAACTAATCTACTCAATCTAAGAAACTAATATCCCATATCTTAGCAACTAATCTAAACTAGTCTCCTTAATCCTCACAACCACCTTATCTCAACAATGAGGTGTATGACTAACATTAGATCAAATCTAACTCACTCATATTCTAGAATCTCTAAAATATTTCATTTAGATTTCTAAGATTTAAGAGATCTAGGGAAATTAAACTTTCACTTTTATTTAATAAGTGAAAATAAAAGATGGTATTATTTCCCACTTTTAATAAGTGGTCACTAGAAGTTGTCTCGAACCACTTCTCACATGTTTACACCTAACCTGTGCAAGAGGTTTATGCTTGAGCTACATTTCTCAATACTACGTCTTAGCGAGGAAATAATTGTTCACCAATCCAAGTTTTTTTCTGAATGCTTCAAACTTCCCTTTTGCTAAGAATTTGGTCAAAATATCATCTACCTATTGGTCGGTGGGAATATACTGGAGCTTCACTGCTCCCCTTTGAATCTATTCTCAAATGAAGTGATATATGATCTCAATGTGCTTGGACCTATCACGAAACAATATATTCTAAGAGAGTTTGATACAACTCTGATTATCACAGTAAATCAACGTGGAATCCAACTCCTAAACAAATAAATCTGTTGTTAGAAAAACAGGACCATGGAGCAATAAAATAAAACAAATGTGGAAACAAAACACAGAAGATACACAATACAATAGAGACACAGATATACATGGTTCACTCAGTGTGGGCTACATCCACCAGAGAAATTTCCAGGTCCTTCCTTTAATATTGTCCAGCAAATGAAGGGATACAACCTACAACAAACCCGCTGTAACTTCCTCTTGTTTCTCTCCCAATCTCCTATCTCAGAATACAATATTCTCTATGATACATAACCGCAATACATTTCCCTCATAAGAGAGGGTTGCCTTCTAGGGCAAAAAAATATAACATAACTTCTACCATTAGATCTGCAACCTTATAATGAACGGTCCAGATTTACAATGAAATTACAATATACTTTTACAAGGAATTTTTTCCTTTGGGGCTTCGCCCCCGAACCCCCATCGGGGGACACTGCCCCTGAACCCCTGCTGGGGGCCCACTTGCCCCCAGACCCCTCAGTCAGAGGGATATCCCCCCCAAACCCCACAAAGGGGGTAACCTCCCTCTGCACTCCTCCACGTGGAAGAGTGTACATACTTCTGGGGTGTAAATACTTCATGGGGTATTAACATGGCTGAAAACAAAAGACCTATGAATCAGGAAGATAATCATGCTCCACAACCAACACCTGCAAGCAACTTGCGAAGATGGATAACCTCACAACTAGTTGTACTCATTGCCATATACTCTTCCTTTTTTTAGCTGAGTGCCACATAATTCTACTTCTTGTTGAAGTAGGATATCATTGTTGATCCCAAGTTGAAGTAACACCTTGAGGTGATTTTCATGTTTGATGCATTGCCTGTCCAATTTGATTATGTATACCCCTACAACTTCACCTCACCATCTTTAATATATCTTAGACCATACTCCATTGTGCCCCTCAAGTTTTGTTGCTACCTAATGCTCCTCCGTCAACTCCACCATGAACTGACTCAAGGTGTTCACTAGAAAACATATATCTAGTTTGATGTTGACCAAATACATCAAGGAACCTTTCAGCTACCTATACAACGTAGGATCCACCAAATCTGAATTTGAAGTTGTCACCTTCTTCAGGTTGGTCATCATGGGTGTGGCCATAGGTTTGCAATCTTCCATATGAAACCTATTTAGGATCTCCACTACATCCTCGCCCTGCCCAAGGAAAATCTCCCCTAGTCTTTTCCAAACCTCCAAACCCAAGTAGTAATGCATCATGTCGAAGTTCTTCATCTCAAACTTAGCTGCCAAATCTGCTTTGCACCCTACAATGAGCTTCTCAACATATGTAAGAAACAATTCATTTACATACAACACCAAGATATGCAAATAAATCCCAACAGATATATAATATAAGTTAGGATTTGCTTCACTTTTGGTGAAGCCCATACTCAACAAGTATACACCAATCCTTGAGTACCATGCTCTTGGTGCTTGCTTGAAACTGAACAAGGATTTCTTAAGCTTGAAAAAATGAGACTCCTTCCCATTTACCTCAAATCCCTGAGGATGTTCTATGTACACTTCCTCCTCAATGATCCCATTAAGGAAAGTTGTCTTCACATTCATCTGATGTATCTTCCATCCCATAAAAAATCTAAAGACATAATTGTTCTAATGGAAGTGTACCTGGCGATTGGAGAAAATGTCTCCTCATAGTCCACTCCCCTTTTTTGAGAGAACCCTCTCACCACAAACCTTGCCTTGAGCTTCTCGATGCTACCATATACAACATGCTTGATTTTTTAGAGCCACTTGGAAATTACTACTGACTTCCCATTTGGTCTTTTCATTATGTCCCAAACATCATTCTTCATGATGGAGGTGTACTCCTCTACCATGAAATCTCACCATACTTGCAGGTTTGTTGCCTCCTGATAACTAGAAGGCTATGAATCTATGATATTTTTCATTAATGCCATGTAGTTTGGAAACTTCTTTGGAGGCCTGCTCTCCCTAAATGTGCTCCTAGAATCCCAAATATACTCATGAGCATCCCTCATTGTATGTGTGAACCATAAAGGTCTCCTGATAGAAYTGGAAGGGGATAATGTCTCCTCTTCATCACCTGAAGGATATTTYCTTGAAMTGGAAKCCATTGGTGACCTTGGMTCAACCTTTGAAGCTTCTTKCTCCTCATCCTCTRTCACTAGAATAGGCTCATGAGACTTCTTGGATGCAAAGTATTCCTCAAACTTTACATCCCTGATTATGAGCGTATTCCTCTGCTATGGAATGAAGACCATGTAGGCCTTTGAAGTMTCATTGTAACCTACAAACAAACCCTTCATATTGGAGGGCTCCAACTTGGTCCTCTTCTCTACAGGTACATATATATAAACTAGACAACCAAAAATGTGAAAATGACTCACCTTTGGTGTCACACTAGTGAATGCCTCCTTTGGTGTCTTGTCCTCCAAGATCTTGTGCAGAAACCTATTCTAGATGTAGATTGTTGTGTTGCATGCTTATTCCCAAATAAACATCGATAATTCCTAGTCATGAATCATGGCCTTATTAGCCCCTATGATGGATCATTTTTTCCACTCTTCAACCCCATTCTATTATGGGTTGTACAGGACAATCAACTCCCTCTTGATCCCTGCCTCATTGCAGAAACCCTTGAATTCCTTAGAGGTATACTTGTCCCCATTGTCTAATCTCAAGACCTTGATCTTCTTCCCTGTCTAGTTCTCAACTAGAGATTTGAACTCCTTGAACCTACCAAAGACCTCATCCTTGGTCTTTACAAAGTATATTCATGTCTTGCGAGAGAAATAATCGATGAAAGAAACATAGTACATGATTCCTATGATTGATGCTACTAACATCGGTCCACAAACATATGAATGCACTAGGTATAGAATCTCCTTAGACCTATTCTCGTTTCTTGGGAAAGAAACCTTGGCATGATTTCCAAGCGTGCACCCTCTACATACACCCTGTTGCTCAATACTGAAATCTGGAAGACCTTTGACTATATCCCTCAAAATAGGAAACACCTTGTGATGCAGGTGCCCCATCCTCTTCTACCACAACTCGCACAAGTTGTTTGTGTTATGAACTAGGGCTCAAACAAGTTCACCGTGTAACCTGTATAAATTTCCTTCCCTAGCCTTGATCACATGAGATGATTCTAGGCTAGCTCCTTTGGTCGAATAAGGACTTGTTAGTTCTTGAACTCTATTGCAAAGCCCTTATCTTCCTTAACCAAAACTGAAAGCAAATTCTTCTCGAGACTTGAAACAAACAAAACATTGTCAAAGTCTAAAGAGTTACCTGAATGGATTCATAAGGCAATGGTACCAAATCCTGCTACTGGGTACTTGGCATCATCGCTAAGATCAATCTAAACTCCCGAGTCTTACTTTGTTAGAGTTGAAAATAACTCTTGAGCTAATGTCATAGGCCTAGATGCTCCACTGTCCACATACCAAGCGTTCGATAGAACCATACTGATAGAAAGGAAAGATACCATCGAAAAGTCTTTCTCGAATTTGGAGGCAAACTCACTCATCTGAGTTTCAACAGAGGATACTACCTGATGTTGCTTCTTCGCTTTACCTTTCTTCTTATCCAAACACAATGATTCATAATGTTCTTGCTTATGACATATGAAGCACTTGATTTTATTCAATTCCTTCTATCTCTGAGGATGAATCCTCACTCTTTTCCATACCCTTATTGGGTCCTTTACCTTTTCCCTTATTGGTTTGACCAATTAGGGCTAGGTTGTCATCACCACTTTTCTTGCTACCCTTTGACTCCATCCGAGTCTCCTGCTAGATGCAGTCATCCCACAATATTACAAAGGTAGGATTACTTTCACAAGCACAAACACCTTTGACAAATGGTTTCCATGATGTTGGGCATCAATTCAGTGCCATGTTCATCAACTCTACGTCGACCACCTTCCCCCAATTGTTGTAAGTTGATCATGAATCTGTGTGATATTCATCAGGTAACTAGTAATGGTGTCTGATCTGGTCATCTCTATGGATTTGATTTTGTTCCACAATATCATATTTCTATTTATGTTCTCACTCTGGTAGAGACTAACCAGAGCATTGAACATCCCCTTGACCATTTTCTTCTCGGATACATGAGGGATAAAATGGTCCTTCGCGGCATTCAAGATTACCCTCTTAGCCTTCACTTCCTTCTTCTTATGTGCTGCCAACTTTTGCAGATTTGTAGGTGAAGTCACAACATCTTTGAAAATATCCCGAAGATCGTTTTCTTCCAATAAAAATGTTACCTTGGCTTTCCAGGACAAGTAATTGGAGTCACCATCTAATATGTCCTCAAATCCGAGGCTTTCTACTACCATCTCTGAGGAATTCACAAACTTCCCAAATCTAAAAATAAGACAAAGAATATGCATTGAAATAATGCTTAGTCCTTGAAGCAACAATAATGAAACCCTCTAACTATTGGTCCTTGACTCTGTTAGTTGATCTACTGCTACAAACCCTCAAGGATCTTAATCACAGACCCTACTTTGATACCATGTAAATTTTCTAGCCCTAGGTGATCTGGATTTATGAGTGGAACGAAATGAATAACAGACTGAATACAATAACACAATGATATAGAGAACAACAACATATATCCAATGAACAATAACTTCTATTGAATAAATAAAATAGGCTAAAATTGTAAAACTGCAAAACTGAAAACAACTTGCTTGAATGGTGGTAGCTATCTTTGAGAAGAGATGTGGCTGCTATGTGCATTCGTATGAGTAGAATGATTACAATGAGGCTCTAGAGGCCCTTTTAACATTACTCATGAATGCCAGAACCATATACATCCAAAAACCTAACCCTAGGAGATGAAACACCAAAAGTTATGTGGGCCTCGATGGGTAAGTTGGGACCTGAACTTCCTGAGGTCGCAAATTTTGCATACGACCTCCGTTTTAGGCGCGTGATAGCCCATTGGAAAGGTATTTTCGAGAACTATACATTATGACATTGAAATTTGACTCTGTCTACAATTTGACTGTGGCAAGCCAAAAAAAAAATTGTTTAGGGCCCCAAAATGACCCTAGAAGTACAAAAGGATGTATTGACACGAAAAATTCCAAAATGATCCAGTTTTGGGTGGCCACTAATATCCACCTAGATGTTGTGTAGGGATTTAGGATATCCCCAAAAGTGCAGAACCCACAATTACAAAGAAATGTCATCATTAAAAAGAAACATGTTGAACTAAAAACTGTCGAGATGAGCGAATTGGAATACGTGGGTGGCCACCAATATCCACCTAGATTAGTCCTCCCCCCTTAGGAAGAAATGGTATCCATTGCGTTGAGTGCCCCCATCAGGTGAGAAAATTTTTGTTGAATTTGGCTCTGGGTGAGCCACTTGCCTTGGTGCAGGAGCTTCCCTACCTTGACAACCCGATAAAGTTGGATCCTCTACTGGTGAGTGCCCTTGATCTGTGTGTACACAATATGATCAGTGGATGCATGTTCCATGTAGTCAGGGTTGAGCTCTGTTGGTGTGAATTGTTTTGCGATCTATGAGGTGTCCAATAATGGTGGAAAATATGGCTGGAGTAGGTCCACATTGAACACTGGGTGCAAGCCAAGGAAGCGGGGAGTGTTGAGCTCAAAAGCATTGTCACCCACAACCTTGGTGATAGTGTAAGGTCCATAGCGAAGTGGACAAAGCTTCCGATGGGGCCCTATAAGGCGTTCTTTCTACAAATGTAACCAAACCTTGTCTCCCACCTAAAAATTTTACGGTACCTGGTGTTGATCATGGCGCTGCTTGTACTTAGCATTGAATTTCTGCAAAATATCATGGACCTGTTGGAGGATGTGATGAATCCCCTGAATGAATATGGTGGCTTTGTCAGCCTCAGAATAAACATGGGAAGATTCTGTCTATGTGGTTGCAAGAGGTAGTGCAATATCAATGGCACCCAAGGGTTCGAATCCCAACCCCACTTGAAATGGGCTATGGTCGGTGGAGCTATGGAGAGCCCTGTTGTAGCTATGTTGAACATAGGGAAGACTCTCATCCCATGTATGTGAATTCTTAGAGTTATACATGCACATGACATGCACAATCATTCGATCGATGACCTCTATTTGGCCATCGGTTTGAGGGTGGAAGCCATTGGATTTAGTGAGCTTGGTGTCCAACAATGACCAGAGAATCGACCAAAATGTACTGAGGAACCTGCTATCATGATCGGAGATGATGGTATGTGGTATCACAAAATGGAACCACACTTGTTCAAAGAAGAGCTTGGTAGTATCTGTCGCTGTGATGCTCTTCTTGCAGGCTGTGAGAATGGTCATCTTTGAAAATTGATCAACCACCACAAATACATAATCATTGCCTTGTTTGGTAGATGGAAGGCTAGACATGTAATCCATCGATATGGATTCCCAAAGCCTCTCAGGAGTAGGAGGAGGGGTGCATAAGCCTTGCTTCTTGATGGATGGCTTAGAAATGGCACATGCAATGCAATATCTAATATAATTGCTGATGTATTGTCGAATTTTTGGCCAAAAAAATGTTTATGTAGAACGACCAAAATTTTCTCCACGCCAAAATGTCCTACCATCCAACTTTAGTGAGCCTCCCAAATAAACTTTGCATGCTTTCTTGCAGGTACACAGAGGTGGCCCAGATGGCATAATAGTCCATCCTAAATGTGAAAATCGGTGACATTTGCGCCTATACCCAAGAGATAATTGGTGGTGGCGAAGTCAAGATATCGCTGATAAAGTTGGGGCCACTTAGATGCCTCATGACCATAGGAATGGAGCACGGTGGTGAGTGCAGTCACAAGAGGTCGACCAAGTCAGTCAATGACATGATTTGTGCTCCCTATCTTATACTTGATGTTGAGATGGAACTATTGCAGGTATGTAGACCACTTTTGATGGCGATCGTTCTTCAACTTCCCCTGTGTATGTATGAACAACAAAGGATTGTGATCAGTGTGGATGATTGTCTCCTTTTGTAGAATGTAATGTTTCCATCGACGACAAGATTTCACAACGGAAAACATTTCCTTGTCATAGGTGGGGTATTTCCAGATGGTATTTGAGAGTGTCTCACTATGGTATGCTACTGGATAACCATGTTGAGTGAGAACTGCGCCTACAACATAGTTATATGCATCAGCCTCAATATCAAACGATTGTTGCAGATTAGGTAAGGAGAGTACTGGAGATGAGAACACATGATTCTTCAGATCATCAAATGCTCGTTGTTGTGCCTTCTCCCATGCAAGATTTTCCCTGCCACTTCCCTTGGTCACTTGGCCGAGGGCCCATGCAATATGGGAGAATCCCAACATGAACCATCGATAGAAGTTGGAAAGTCCCAAGAAGCTTTAAATCTTGGTTAGTGTGGTCAGAGATGGCCAGTCATAGATGCCTTGGATATTAGCTAGATCCACATGTACCCCATGCTCATCAATAATGTAGCCCAAGTATTGGACCTTGTTCATGCCAAAGGAGCATTTTTGCAAGTTGGCATATAGCTTGTCTTGCCGCAGAGTGCTCAAAACCTGTTGAATATGCTGCATGTGCTCCTCCCAAGTTCTGTTGAAGATGAGGATGTCATCTAGATATACCACCACAAAAGAGTTGGTGAAGGGTCTCAATACATCATCCATCAACCTCATGAAAGTAGCTGGTGCATTTGTTAAGCCAAAGGGCATGACCAACCATTCGAAGAGACCTTCTTTAGATTTGAAAGCTATCTTCCATACATCAATTGGTTCGATGGGAACCTGGTGGTAGCTAGACTTTAGGTCAATTTTGCTGAAGAAATTTTCCCCCTTGAGTTCGTCAAGAAGGTCATCAATTTGGGGAATTGGGTACTGGTTCGTGACTGTGATTTTGTTTAATGCTATGTAATAAATACAAAGCCACCAAGTCCTGTCTTTCTTCTACACCAGTACAATCACGCTTCCACAAGGGGAGGAGTTGGGTCTGATATGCCCCTTTTGAAGAAACTCTTGGATCTTATGCTTGATTTCATCATTTTCCATCCACGAGCGACGATAGAATGGTCCATTAGGAAGAGGTGCACCAAGGGTTAGATCAATTGGATGCTTGACTTGATAGTGAGTCGATACCTCGGTGGGTGAGGAGAATATGTCTTTGTACTCTTCCATGATCCCATCCACTTGCTTATGCTACAAAGAGAGTCTTTGTGTAGAGGTCACAGGTGGCGATGACTTTATGCTTACTGTGAGCACAGATTACAAAGAAGATGAACTTTCTAGTATGTGAAATGACCTTACTGCATTTCTTACCAGAGATTAAATAAATAATGGTAGGCAATGCTACCTATGGTATCCTGTACAATTTTCTACACAAAGTAATAATAACACTGCGGGGTCTAGAGTCTTACACAACTTGTCGCTTCCAAAAATATGGCTGTCCTAAAAATAACAACACAAAATTCAAGGGGAGCAATATCACACAATACCTCATCTTTGAAGGGCTTGATGCTGTAGGGAATATGACAACGTTGGATGATGAAAATATCTCTTCCTTGGCGAAGCCACTCGATGGTGTAGGGTTGCATGTGTAGTGTCATCAACAGGTCTAGCCACTTGACGACCTTTGATGATATCAAGTTATTATGACTGCGACTATCGAAAATGAAATGAAGTGAAGCCCCCTTTACCCACATCTGTGAATGAAAGAGGTCGTCCCCTTCCTCTCGTTCTTTTGGTTCACTTGGATGGACTTTTGTGGTAGTGATAGTGGTCCGGAGTTCGACATCGATAATCCACTTCTCTCCTTTTGGATTTGATTCAGAATCAGAATCTGCCTCTGACTTGGAAGCTTTCAACTCGACCACCAACAAATTCTTGGAGAAACATTCTTCGGTGTTGTGCCAAGGGATTTTATGGTATTCAGACCACTTTCTTGTGTCCTTCTTTGATTTCTCATTACCCTTCTTATGTTGTAGCTATTGATGATTACAGTTGCGTGAGACATTCTCCATGACACAAACTTGAGAGAGAGCCCCTGAGATGGGTGTGTGGTTCCTATCTGAGACAGAACTGGAAAATAGAGATGGCCTCCTCCTTACAAAGATTTGAGAAGAAATCGAGATGATTCTCCTGTGTAACACAATGAGAAAGGAGATCTACAGAGTTGGACGTGCATGTGGCTGAGCACAAGGTGAACGTGTGAAATCCCAAAGTGTTGGGTGCATCGTCATGAGACATAAATGAAGATGATGTATTAGCCTCCTCTAAGAAGAGAGTTGATGAGAAAATCCAGATGACTCTCCTATGTAATGCAGTGGGAAATAAGATCTGTTGAGTGGACGTGCCTGTGGATGAGCACAGGCGAACATGATCCTAGTGACTGAGCACTAGTGAAGATGTGGTTCTTCTGTGTAATGCAGTGAGCCAGAGATATGGACATCCCTATGGATGTGCCCCTAGTGGCTGAGCACTAGTGGGTGTATGAGATCCCTTGCTATATTTCTCAAGAGTCAGACCTGCCTGTAACCCTAATTTAATGTAAAGGGTACAAGTCGGCCCCGCCTTAATTTAAAAGATAAATAATGTAAAAGATAATTAATATAAAAAGATAATAATTAATATGGTAATTATTAATTATATTTTTAGTTATTGAGGTTGACCCTATTGTGCCAAAAGACACATAATTTGATGTGACAAGTCTTATATAAATAAAGGTGAATCCCCATTGAGGAAACACACTTATCATTGTGTCATCTCATGATTTCAGAAGTTGTTTTATGAAATTATGAGAATTGCAACACCCTCTTGTGTGCTAGGTTTGGTGATGGTGTGGGAGGTCTTTCTCTTGAGGAATATAGCAAAGGATTGGCTGGGTTTTCTTCCCTTGTTGAGAAGGGTTTCCCAGGATACTTCTTGTGTTCTTGTGCATGGTTATTCTTCTTGTGATCTTGGTTTGTTGTAGTAGTTATGGTTCAAGTTATAGTTAAAAAAACAATTTAAAGAAGATACATGAGCCATAGCTCATTGAAAATCCAACAACGACTTGGACTGGTTGTCTTGAGAGTGGCCATCTTTTCTCTGTCTCTTTTTTTGTGGGTTGGGGCCACCTTTTCCCTGCTTCGACTGTGAGGAGCTTGCATATCCAAACTCTCGCCTCTTCTACTTAAATTTCTGCTCGATCTCGACAACATATATATAAGCCACACCTAATGATGTGATGTCCAAAAACTCCATATCTATTTGAATGTATCTATGTAGACAACCATGGTATTTGAGAACCATATGTCATTCAAATTATTTTGATACCCAATTTGGTGCGCAAAGTATGGAAAATATTGGTAAAATCTGGTATTGTCTGGTCCCTTTCCTAAGGTAGGGTGCTCCATATTTTGCATTGGTCCTCGTAGCTTCCAACATGGTAGTACTGTTCTCTAATGACATCTATGAAGGAATCCTATGTGGGGGAGACCACAAATATTGCAGATTCCTTTATGGCCCTTTTCTCATCGTAAGTATCCCACTAGTCCTTAACACGGGGGATGAACTTGAGGAGTGCAAAAGTAATCTTTTCCTTGTCAGAAAAATTATGGATCGAAAAATACCCTTCGAGCAGATTCAACCATTTATCTACAACATACGGATCTATCAATCCTTCAAATAATGAAATATCAAAATTTACTTGTACCTTGAAGGGGGTTGCATGGCCGCTTGATGAAGATGTGTCTCCTGTGGGAAACCGCCAAAGGATCTATGCAAAGTTGTCCATCATTTCGTTCCTTTTTCGTGCAAGGGCTTCCATGAGAAACATTTTAAAATGATATTCTACTCCATCATCTTTCTTCTCGTCCCCCATGAGTTATTTTTGGGCTCAGCGTGACCGATCTTGCAAAGGATTGACTGGTTTGAGTCCCAACTTCTTGTACCCAAAACTTGTCGGGGACATGCACAAAGACAAATAAATGAAGAGACTGCTCTAATACCACTGATCTAGATTTATGAGTGGAACAAAATGAATAACAAACTTGTTTATATTATGGTAGTTGCAGGAGGTATTTACCTCCATGTGTAAGCCTAACAAGAATATATTATTCTAGGAAGCAAGAAGAAACCCTAAACAACCCTAGAAGACTAGTCGACTCAGAATAATGATTTATATTAAGTTATTAGTCTCCAAGAGAAGAAATCGGCCCAACTAAGTGACTTGGAGGACTATAAATAAAGGGCACTTGAGATCATTTTTACATACACCTCACACCTGCAGTGGTGCACAAGTTTGGAGAAGAGATGCAGGTGCAACTGCTGCAACTAGCAGATTTCAGTTTTGTCTGGGATTCTCTCTTGATTATGGTTTGGACTTTCTGCTTGGCCTCTTTTGGTTATTCTTTCTTGGTGTGCTATCCCTGGAGAGTGGTGTGCTATCTTGTTTGGATATCTACCCTAGGGTTTGCTTCCAGAATGATTCTCTGTCAAGGTTAAGGTTCTCAGGGGTGGCTTCAGCCTATGGTTGGCTGACAATATTTCTATATTGTCTATGGTTAAATGAGCACATCCATTAATTTCTAACAGGTTATGGGCCCACACTATCTTCGAACAGTCTAACCGCTGGAAGATAGATTGGGAGGATTTTCTCAGTTGCAGCTGCAACCAGTTCTTGCTGCAACAACAAAACCCTAACCCTCTCGTTGAGGCAACTTAAGTGAAGATATTGACCTAATCTCTGGATAGACTAGTGCGCCCTAGCCTAGAGCATCTACTTGTACTCTCGGCAAGCTAAAACATCAAGTTTGAGTTTTTGGTCAAAATCAAGGGTTGAACAAGTCAAGGCAATTATGACTTACTCTATGAAGTCAGAAAACAAGTTAGAAGGGGATTCTAACTTCAGAACATGGAAGACAAGGATTGACCTCATCCTTGCCAAGAATAAAGTGTTGGATATCGTGAAAGGAAAGATCGTGGAACCAGAGTTCAAAGAAGGAAAAGAGAAGGAACCTCAGAACGTTGCAGTTATGGAGAAGTTCAAAGACAATGACATCAATGCCATGAGTATCATAGTGGACTATATAAAAGACCACTTGATACCCTACATCTCCCATCTTGACTGATATAAGAAGATGTACGATGCCCTAACAAAACTCATCTCAGTCAGAAACATTGGACAAGTAATGAGTCTGAAAAATGAGCTTCGTGACATGAAAATGAATGATGATGACAACATAACATCATACTTTGTGATAATATCTCAGTTAAGAGATCAAATGCAAGCTATTGAAGAAATCATTTCAGAGAAGGAACTAGTAAACATAGTACTCAATGGTCTTCCCAAGACATGGGATGCATGTGCCACAAGCATGAGCACAAGAAAGGAGTACCCTACATTTGGAGAACTTTGGACTTGCTGTGCACAAGTAGAATAAAGGATTAGTGCAAAAGAGAAACCTCAAAAGAAATACGATGATCAAGCCTTCATAGCAAGATTTAAGAACTTCAGGAACAAAAGGAAGTTTGGCTCAAGGAAGAAGCCAAATCAAGAGAAAGATATGTCAAAAATATAATGCTTCAACTGTCGAAAATATGGTCACTACTAGAAGAAGTACCACTTGGATATGTTCCAGTTTGACTCTTGCCACGATGTTATGAGCTAGCAGGAAACAAAAGATGAATCCAACAATGATATACTATATTGGTCAGAGCTATATGAAGCCTTCATAGAAAACCAGTGTTCTAGAAAGACCGAACTACTTTGAGATCAAAGAATTACATTCTCCGTGATGCAATCCAAAAAAGAGAAGTGGTTCTCCAATATATATATGTCCATAGATGGGCAGATAAGAAGATATTTTGGTAAGGCCTCTATCCAAGATGAAAGAGTTTGCATACTCAAGCTGGAGCTCATGGAGAAGACTTCCTTATTGAAAAAGAAAGAGATGAATCCCAGGTTGGGAGGGAGAACTGATGTATTATTGATTTATGAACAATCATTTTTCAGTTTGAAAAATGGTCTAGGATGAGCAGTTCCCTTTCCAGTTCGGAAAGTGGTTTGAGATTTCTGACGAACATGAATTTTTCAGTTCAAAAAATGGTCCAGATCGAACGATCATTTTTGTAATGAAAATAGTTCGATAGATTGTTGATGTACCATAGACAACGAATCCCCTTGTGGCCAGTGTGGGGGAATGGTCTAGGGCAATATTTATTCTTGACGGTCACTCTCAGTAGTGGTCAAGAGGATTGGTCTGCCTCGTCGAACAGTCATTCTTTCGAAGCTCACAATTGTGAGCAGTTTCGAAGAATGGTCCGTTTTGGAGGTTGGTGTAGGACAACCATTTCCTTAGGAAGTGGTCCGGACGGTCATTCCCTAGGGAAGATTCATTCTCTCCAAGTTGCACTTTGTTTAGTGCCGGAGGAATGGCCCAGATAAGTGAATGGTCTAGGTTCAACAACCAGGAACATACATTCCCTAGGGTAGACTCATTCTCTCTAGGTTGCACTTTGTTTAGTGCCATAGGAATGGCCCAGATAGGTGAATGGTCCAGGCTTAGAAATCAGGACAATTATTCTTCCTTGCTTGAGAAGAATAGTCCAGATAGCCCATCATTGATGTTTTACTCTCTGTGGGCATATGCTCTTCCAGATCTCACAGATGTGAGTGGAATAATGGCCTAGATAACTCAGTTTATATTATGATATTGTTTTTGTGCAGGTTGATATCAGATGATATGATTTCCATGGAGACTGTATGTCTCTGGACAATAGATGTATGCTACTGTGGTGGATGTGTTCCACTGATTGTGACTATCTGTCACTGATCAAGTAGCTGTGTGCTACTTGGTGTGGTAGTGTACCATTGGATTGTATTTGTGTACTACTATGGATAGACACAA
Source organism: Picea glauca (assembly GCA_000966675.3). NCBI lineage: Eukaryota > Viridiplantae > Streptophyta > Pinopsida > Pinales > Pinaceae > Picea > Picea glauca. Next base: position 66,003 of record JZKD02S1909419.1, read on the forward strand.
TTGTGTTCTATTGTATGACATTGTTCTAATTTCCTTGTAAACTATCAAAAGTATTAAAAATAATTATCAGCTAGATGGATGGTCGGTGTGCTGGTGGACTGACATTCTTCAGGTGGAAAATGGTCCAAGACAATTATTCTTCTAGAACGTATGTCTGGATTAGAAGAATAGTCCTTGTATCCCGTGGTGTGGCTTCCAACATCTGTTGGAACAATTATTCTTCTAGTACATATGCCCGGATTAGAAGAATGGTTCTTGTATCACTCTGTGGAGTCAGTGACTTATCCAACATCATGTCTGATTACTCAGATGGAGTATGGTTTTGTGAAATGATGCAGTTGATGTTGTTAGATGACATGGATAGTGATGATGGTGCTTGTGATCTAATCATGAGATAGTATATACGAATATGATGATGCTACCGGGTGAATGGTATGTTTGTGCTCAAGACCTTTACCTTCAATACCTCCCTAGCTAGGAGGGAGTGTTGATATTATGGTAGCTGCGGGAGGTATTTACCTCCATGTGTAAACCTAACAAGAATAGATTATTTTGGGAAGCAATAAGAAACCCTAAACAACCCTAGAAGACTAGTCAGCTCAGGATACTGATTTATATTAAGTTATTAGTCTCCAAGAGAAGAAGTCAGACCAGCTAAGTGACTTGGATGACTATAAATAAAGGGTGCTTGAGCTCATTTGTACATACACCTCACAACTGCAGTGGTGCACAAGTTTGGAGAAGAACTGCAATTGCAGCTGCTGCAACTAGCAGATTTCGGTTTTGGCTAGGATTCTCTCTTGGTTATGGTTTGGACTTTCTGCTTGGCCTCTTTTGGTTATTCTTGCTTGGTGCGCTATCCCTGGAGAGAGGTGCGTTATCTTTTTTGGCTATCTAGCCTAGGGTTTTCTTTCAGAATGATTCTCTATCAAGATTAAGGTGCTTGGGGGTGGCTTCAGCCTATGGTTGGGTGACAATATTTCTATATTGTCTATGGTTAAACGAGCACATCCATTACTTTATAACAAGACTAAATACAATAACACATAGATACGAAGAGCAGCAACATATATCCAGTGAACAATAACCTCTATTGAATAAATAAAATAGGCTGAAACTGTAAAACTGCAAAACTGAAAACAACTTGCTCGAATGGTGGTAGCTATCTCTGAGAAGAGATGTGGATGCTACGTACATCCATCTGAGCATAATGATTACAATGTGACTCCAAAGGCCTTTTTAACATTACTCATGAATGCCAAAACCCTATACATCCAAAAACGTAACCCTAGGAGATGAAACACCAAAAGTTATGTGGGCGGGGGATGGGTAAGTTGGTACCTCAACTTCCTGGGGTCATAACTTTTGCATACGACATTTGTTTTAGGTGTGTGATAGCCCATTGGAAAGGTATTTTTGAGAACTACACATTGTGTTGTTGAATTTTGATTGTGTCAACAATTTGACCATGGAAAGCCAAAAAAACATTGTTTAGGGCCCCAAAACGACCCTGGAAGTACAAAAAGATGTTCTGACATGAAAACTTCCAAAGTAAACTAGTTGAAATAGGTGGGTGGCCACCAATATCCACCTGGATGATGTGTAAGGATTCATGATAGCCCCAGAATTCCAGAACCCACAATTACAAAGAAATTTCATCATTTCATAGAAACATGCTAAACTAAAAGCTATCAAGAGGATCTAGTTGGAATAGGTGGGTGGCCACCAATATCCACCTAGATCATTCATCCCCCCTTAGAAAGCAATGGTATCCATTGCATTGAGTGCCCCCATCAGGTGAGGAAATTTCTATTGAATTTGGCTCTGGGTGAGCCACTTGTCTTGGTGTAGGAGTTGCCCTGCCTTGACAACCCGATAAAGTTGGATCCTCTACTAGCAAGTGCCCTTGACCTGTGTGTCCAGTATATTCTTAATGGATGTCTGTTCCATGTAGTCAGGGTTGAGATCTATTGGTTTCAACTATTTTGCGATATCCTAGGTGTCCAATAATGGTGGAAAATATGGTCGGAGGAGGTCCACATTGAACACTGGGTGAAAGCCAAGGAAGGGGGGAGTGTTGAGCTCAAAAACATTGTCACCCACAACCTTGTTGATAGTGTAAGGCCCATATCGAAGTGGATAGATATTTCGATGGGTCCTTGTAAGGAGTTCTTTCTGCAAATGTAACTAGACCTTGTCTCCCACCTGAAACTTGTGCGGTACCTGGTGTTGATCATGGTGCTGCTTGTACTTGACATTGGCTTTCTGCAAAATCTCATGGATCTTTTGGCGGATGTGTTAAATTTGCTCAATGAATTTGGTGGCTTTGTCAGCCTCAAACTAAACATGGAAATATTATGTCTGTGTGGTTGCAAGAGTTAGTGCAACATCAATGGGACCCAAGGGTTGGAATCCCAACCCCACCTGAAATGGGATATGGCTGATGGAGCTATGGAGAGCCCTGTTGTAGCTGGGCTAAAAATAGGGAAGACTCTCACCCCATGTACGTGGATGCTTAGAGGTATACATGCATAGGATGTGAAAAATCATCCGATTGACGACCTCTTTTTGGTCATCGGTTTGAGGGTGGAAGGCATTGGATTTAGTGAGCTTGGTGTCCAATAGTGACTAGAGACTCGACCAAAATGTACTGAGGAACTTGCTATCCTGATCATAAATGATGGTCTGTGGAATCCCAAAATGGAACCACACTTGTTCAAATAAGAGCTTGGTAGTATTTGCCGCTGTGATGCTCTTCTTGCAGGATGTGATAATGACCATCTTCAAAAATCGATCAACCACCACAAATACACAATCATTGACTTGTTTGGTGGATGGAAGGCCATACATGTAATCCATGAAGATGGATTCCCAAGGCCTCTCCAGAGTAGGAAGTGGGTGCATAAGCCTTGCTTCTTGATGGCTGGCTTGGAAATGTCACAAGCAGTGAAAGCTTTGATATACTTGTCGACGTCCTGTAGAAATTTTGGCCAATAAAAATGTTTATGTATGACGATTTTTTTTTTCTCCACGCCAAAATGCCCTGCCATCCGACTGTAGTGAGCCTCCCAAATCAACTTTGCACGCTCGCTTGCAAGTACACAGAGGTGGACCATATGGCATAAAATCCATCCTGAATGTGAAAATCGGTGACATTTGAGCCTGTATCCAAGAGTTGATAGATGGTGGCGAAGTCAAGATCTCACTGATAAAGTTGTGGCCACTCAGATGCCTCATGCCCACATGAATGGAGCACAGTGGTGAGTGCATCCATGAGAGGTCGACTGAGGCACTCAATGACACTATTTGTGCTCCTTGTCTTATACTTGATGTTGAGATGGAACTGCTGCAGGTATGAGGACCACTTTTGATGGCGATCATTCTACAACTTCACCTATGTCTGTATGAACAACAGAGGCTTGTGATCAGTGTGGGTGATTTTCTCCTTTCCCATAATGTACTATTTCCATTGTTGCCAGGCTTGCACAATGGAACGAATTTCCTTGTCATATGTGGGGTATTTCCAGATGGTATCTAAGAGTGTCTCACTATGGTATGCTACTCGATGACTGTGTTAAGTGAGAACTATACCTACAACATAGTCATATGGATAAATCTCAATATCAAACGGTTGTTGCAGATCGAGTAAGGAGAGTACATGAGATGAGCACAAGCGATGCTTTAGATCATCAAATGATCGTTGTTGTGCCTTCCCCCATGCGAAATTTTTCCTGCCACTGCCCTTGGTCACTTAGCTGAGGGCCCATGTAATATGGGAGAATCCCAACACGAACCGTCGGTAGAAGTTTGCAAGTCCCAAGAAGCTTCAAATCTTGGTGTCAGGGATGGCCAATCATAGATGACTTGGATATTAGCTAGATCCACATGTATACCATGCTCATCAACAATGTAGCCCAAGTATTGGACCCTGTTCATGCCAAAGGAGAATTTTTCCAAGTTTGCATATAGCTTGTGCTGCCACAGAGTGCTCAAAACCTGTTGAATATGTTGCATGTGCTCCTCCCAAGTTCTGCTGAAGATGAGGATGTCATCCAGATATACCACCACAAAAGAGTTGGTGAAGGGTCTCAATACATCATCCATCAACCTCATGAAAGTGGATGGTGCATTTGTTAAGCCAAAGGGCATGACCAACCATTCAAAGAGACCTTCTTTAGATTTGAAAATTGTCTTCCATACATTAGTTAGTTCGATGGGAACCTGGTGGTAGCCATACTTTAGGTCAATCTTGCTAAAGAAATCCGCCCCCTTGAGTTCGTCAAAAAGTTTATCAATTCGAGGAATTGGGTACTGGTTCATGACTGTGATTTTGTTTAATTCTTTGTAATCAATGCAGAGCCACCAGGTCCCATCTTTCTTCTACACCAGTATAATAAGTCTTCCATAAGGGGAGGAGCTGGGTCTGATGTGCCCCCTTTGAAGCAACTCTTGGATCTAACACTTGATTTTGTCATTTTCCATTAGTGAGCGATGATAGAATGATCCATAGGAAAAGGTGCACCAGGGGTCATATGAATTGGATGCTTGACTTGACAGTGCATCAGTACCCTAGTGGGTGAGGAGAATATGTCTCTTTGCTCTTCCATGATCCTATCCACTTGTTTTTGTTGCAAAGATAGGTTATGTGTAGAGGTCACGGATGTGGTGACGACCTTCTTCTTACTGTGATCACAGATCACAAATAAGACGAACTTCCTGGTCTATGAAATGACCTTACTGCATTTCTTACTCGAGATTAAAGAAATAGTGGTAGGCAACGCTACCTCTGGTATCCTGTACAATTCTCTACCCAAAGTAATAATAACACTGCGGGGTCTAGACTCATACACAATGTGTCACTTACACAAATATGGTTTTCCTAAAAGAACAACATAAACTTCAAGGGGAGAAATATCACACAATACCTCGTCTTTGAAGGGATTGATGTTGTAGGGCATATGGCAATGTTGGATGACACAAAGATTTATTCCTTGGAGAAACCAATCGATGGTGTAGGGCTGTGTGTGCGGTGTCATCGTTAGGTCCAGCCACTTGACGACCTTTGTTGAGATCAAGTTCTTCTAACTACCTCTATCGACAATGAAATGACGTGAATCCCCCTTTACCCATATATGTGAGTGAAAGAGGCGTTCCCCTTCCTCTAGTTCTTCTAGTTCACTTGGCTAGACTTTGGTGGTAGTGATAGTGGTGCCAGGTTTGACATTGATAATCCACTTTCCTCCTTCTGGATTTGATTCAGAGTCATAATATTCCTCTGACTTAGAGGCTTTCATCTCTGCCACTAGTGACCTCTTGGAGTGACATTCTTTGGTGTTGTGCCAAGGGATTTTATGGTATTCACACCACTTTCCCGTGTCCTTCTTAGACTTCTCATTACCCTTCTTATGTTGCGGCTTGGACTGGTTGTCTTGAGAGTGGCCATATTTTCTTTGTACCTTGTTTTCTGGGTTGGGGCCGCCTTTGCCCTGCTTCGTCTGTGAGGAGTTTGCAAATCCAAACTCTCGCCTCTTTTGCTTAAATTTATGCTCGATCTTGAACATATATCTATAAGCCACACCTATTAATGCGATGTCCAGAAACTCCATTTATGTTAGAATGTATCTATGCAAAAAACCGTGGTATTTGAGCACCATATGTTGTTCAAAATCTCTGATACCCAATTTTGTGCGCATAGTATGTAAAATATTGGTGAAATTTGGTACTGTCTGGTCCCTTTTCTCATGCAGTGTGGTCCATCTTGTGTATTGGTCCTCATAGCTTCCAACATGGTAGTATTGTTATTTAATGGCATCCATGAAGGAATCTCATGTGGGGACAACCACAAATATTGCAGATTCCTCTATGGCCCTTTGCTCATCGTAAGTATCCCACCAGTCCTTAACATGGGGGACGACCTTGAGGAGTGCAAAAATAATCTTTTTCTTGTCGGAAAAATTATGGACCGAAAAATACCCTTCGAGTAGATTCAACCATTTATCTACAACATCCACATCTATCAATCCTTCAAATAATGGAATATCAAAATTTACTTGTACCTTGAAGGGGGTTGCATGGCCACTTGATGAAGATGCATCTCCTATGGGAAACCACCGAAGGATCTATGCAAATTTGTCCAACATTTCATTCCTTTGTCGTGCAAGGGATTCCTCAAGCAACATTTTAAAATGATATCCTTCTCCATCATATTTCTTATCGTCCCCCATGAGTTGTTTTCGGGCTCGGTGTGACCGATCTTGCAAAGGCTCGACTGGTTCGAGTCCCAACTTCTTGTACCTAGATCTTGTCGGGGACATGCACAAAGAAAAATAAATGAAGAGTAGACCGCTCTGATACCATTGATCCAGATTTATGAGTGGAAATAAATGAATAAAAAACTGAATACAATAACACAAAGATATGGAGAAAAATGACAGATATCAAGTGAACAATAACTTCTATTGAATAAATAAAATAGGCTGAAACTATAAAACTACAGAACTGAAAACAATTTGCTCGAATGGTGGTAGCTATCTCTGAGAAGAGATGTTGCTGCTATGTGCATCTGTCTGAGCATAATGATTACAATGAGGCTCCATAGGCCTTTTAAACATTATTCATGAATGCCACAATCCTAGACATCCAAAAACCTAACCCTAGGAGATGAAACGCCAAAAGCTATGTGGGCCCTGATGGGTGAGGTTGTACCTCAACTTCCCGGGGTCGTAACTTTTGCATACGACCTCCATTTTAGGCGTGTGATAGCCCATTGGAAGGGTCTTTTCAAGAACTACACATTATGCCATCAAAATCTGAATCCATTTATAGTTTGACTGTGGCAAGCCAAAAATCACTGTTTAGGGCCCCAAAACAGCCTTAGAAGTACCCTTGGAAGTACAAAAAGAGGTACTGACATGAAAAATTTCAAAATAATCCAGTTGGAATAGGTGGGTGGACGCCAATATCCACTTGGATGTTGTGTAGGGCTTCAGGATAGCCCCAAAAGTGCAAAACTCACAATTACAAAGAAATTTCATCATTATAGAGAAACGTGCTGAACTAAAAACTGTCAAGAGGAGCTAGTTGGAATAGGTGGGTGGCCACCAATATCCACCTGGATCACTTGGTGACTATTGTCCTATGTTTCTTTGTTAAATAACTCATATATTGAATTAATTTAATAACAAAATTAAAATTTAGAACATGCAACAATCACACATATAACCGGAAAATAATGGGAGAAAAATAACTTTTCAAGTACACAAGAATTTTTGTCCTTCAAATCAGCTTATCATTGATGATCAAAACTTACAAGGAGACCTCAAAACTGATGTGTTCAGACTACTAAATGAGAAAATTGCTGAAACAAATATGAGGAACTACTGTACAATCCCGTCCGTACCACTGTACAGATATGTACGAACCTGTCCATATGATTGTACATATCTAATGCATAGAGTTGACATGATTTGCAAACTTCCTACCACTGATCTTCCTCCAATTACACTATTTCTTCCCCTTCCTTGACCTCCTTCTTGCTCTTCTTTGGTCTCTAAAACTTGTCCCATCTTGTCCTATTTATGCTTTGAGTGAGATAACTAATATCCTCAATCTAAGCAATTAATCTCCCCTATCTTAACAACTAATATCAACTAATATCCTTAATGCTCACAACTACCTTATCTCAACAATGAGGTGTACGACTAAGATTAGATCAAATCTAACTCACTAATATTCTAGAATCTCTAGAATATTTCATTTAGATTTCTAAGATTTAAGAGATATAGGGAAATTAAACTTTCACTTTTATTTAATAAGTGAAATTACAAGATGATGTTATTTCCCACTTTTACTAAGTGGTCACTAGAATTTGTTAAGAATCACTTCTCACGCATTTATACCTAACATGTGAAAGAAGTTTATGCTTGAGCTATATTTCTCAACATTCCACGCAATCTTGATAAATGTTACAAAAATATATAGTCTTGTCTTTGTAGAGGAGTTTCATTTTGTAAGATTTTTTTATTATAAAAAATAGAAATGTTCTTCTACATTGAAAGTGATAGGTATACTATCTAACATATTGAACAACTAAAAATATAAAACAACAATACACATCAAATATATATAAATTAAAACCTCATGTTAGCACCGAGAACTGATTCCACATGGGTTCCAATGATAGGGTCTTCCATTGGCTCAACTTCATAGGGAAATTTCGATGATATTCTCTCCATGGTAGGGTAACCAACATAATTGTAACTTGCATAA
>JZKD02S1909430.1:27585-40234 GCA_000966675.3 Picea glauca
TTCTTATATCATTTCAGTGCTATTGTGGTGATTGTTCTGGTTATATTGTTGTTATTCTGCCATTTCTAGCATTTTATTTATGTTCTGCATACTTTTTATATATGGTATATTACAAGTGGTATCAGAGAAATTTCCTCGGCAGAAAGTGTGGGTTAAATATTTTTTTCAGGGTAGAGACGTATCCAGCATCTTTAAGCCACATAGATCTATCGTTACGCGCATAAACCCATGGTTGAGGGATTCATACACACAGGAAATACAAGTGGTACTTAAGCGCACATCTGTTTGCCACCCTTGTAACCCCTGTTGGTACCCTTCAAGTGGTAGTGCATCAGACAACACCTGTGTACGGATCGACCTAGATTACCTGAAGCCCTCTTTAGATAAACCAATCGGTCGCCTGACTGTTATAGTGCCACCGAGAACAGCACTCAAGAAGATACTCTCTAGTACCTGGGTAGTCGGGTAGTATGGCTAAGGGTACGGTCTATCCTCCTTAGTTAGTGCCCTGATATATTGGGTTGAGTACTACTGTTGGACCCCACATGTATATCATAGAGCTATAGCATAGGGAAAACCCTTGTCTGTAGAACCCTTGAATACCTAACCCTTAGGGACAGAAACTTAAACAAATTAAAACAGACAAGATCTATTGTCGCGCAACTATGTTCAGGTTTCCAAATCACTACACATTTCTTCATGGTTAAGCATTTGGGCATTTCATCACTGTAGTATTCTTCAGACCAGAGTATAACTCCGTCGCTGTAAAAAAAAAGTCTAGAATTTTTTTCACCATTATTTGAGACCTATTCCATTGGATTCATCTCTTCGCCCTTATCACATTCATACATATCATTTTTCAACAAATTTTTTGACCCCACCCACCCCTTTTCAGTTCCCTCGTCCTCATGGCCCATACCCATAGCCAAGACTTTGAAGCTCGCTTCAATATTTTGCAATCTAGTCTCACCGAGACCCAACAAGAAGTGAAACAACTCAGTACCAATGTTGTCGCCATCAATACAACCATGTAGTCCTCAATGGAGGAAATCAAACAAGACCTGACCACCTAGCTTGAATCTATCTTTTCATCACTCTGCACCAAGATTCATATCCCTACAGATAACCCTTCCTCTAACTCACCTCCACATACTGACGGTGAACATTCCTCTCATTCCCATAACTTTTAGCACCATCACTTTCAACGTGACCTACGTCTTCCGCAGGTGGATGTGACCAAATTTGATGGCTCAGACCCCATTGGTTGGGTAACCCAAATGGGACATTATTTCTCTTTATATGTCATTACAGTTGACTTGGCCAAACTATGCTATGGTGTTCTCCATATAGATCAAGAACGTTGGCAATGGTGGCAATGGAGAAAAACTTCTCATCAAGGGTATATTTCTTGGACACACTTTGTGGCAGATATTTATGAACGCTTTGACACTAACACCAACCATTTGGGCCGTTTGTCAAAGTTGAAAAAATTAGGAACAGTGGAAGACTTTATAGATGCCTTTGAGTGCCTGGCTTTTCGGAAAGAGGGCATATCTGATGCCTTTTTCCGAGAGTGTTTTAGTAGTGGCCTCAAGGATGAGATTCAGGCCCATGTCATCATGGCTCAGCCTTAGAGTTGGGTGGAGGATACTAAAAGAGCTAAAGAAGCACAACAGGTTGTATCTTCTCAAAACCGAAAACCCTCCTTTATCCCTCGCCCTACACCAGTAAATCCCACTACTCCCTCTGCTCCACTAAAGATCCAAAAATTAACCAGGGCTGAAATGGTTGAATGCCAACTCAATGGCATTTTTTATAATTGTGATGACAAATATTTCTCGGGCCACAAGAGTAAGGAACAAAATCTTTTTATGGCCATCTCCAAGGATATTTCGGAAGAGGATGTTGAAACTCCCCTTGTGTCCAAGTCACCTGAAACCACGGACATAACCCCTCCCTCAGACCCTCCCAAAGTAGAACCGGTCATTTCCCTCAATGCTCTCACTGGCTTCTCTGGTCCCCAAACCCTCAAGCTAATTGGTTACATCAAGCATCAGAAGGTCATCATTATGGTTGATAGTGGAAGCAACCATAATTTTATTCATTTCCCCATTGCCCAAGAAACTCATTTCTACATCCATGCCGTCAATAATTTCCAAATCATGATTGCCAATGGTGGTTCCATGAAATGTGGAGAGCATTTTGAAAATGTGCATCTCAAAATTGGTGACTACCACCTGAAATCTCATATGTATGCTATCGACATGGGCAGTTGTGACATTGTGTTGGGTGCAGACTGGCTAAGGACTTTGGGTCCCATTCTCATGGATTTTAAGGAATTAACCATGCAATTTGACCAGGAGGGCCACCAATGTAAATTCCAAGGCATCACCACCAGTTCACCTGAGATCATTAGTTCCCATCGCATGGAAAAGCTGCTCAAAAAAGTTCATTTTGGTGTTATTTCCCAACTCCATGCCATACAAGCAATAGAGACACCCTTGGTGCCGCAAGACCTCCAAGCCATCCCTTCTAAACATCAAGTGGTCTTTTCCACTCCCCAAGGACTCCCTCCTTCCCATGGTGTTCATGATCATTCCATTCCCCTTGTACTCGTAAGCCTTCCTAACAATATTCGTCTGTATCGTCACCCCTTTTCCCAAAAAAATGAAATTGAGAAAATGGTCCAGGAACTCCTTAATGCAGGTGTTATCCACCCTAGTACGATCCCCTACTCTTCTCCTGTGGTCATGGTCCTGAAGAAATAAGGTTCTTGTCGAATGTGTCCTGACTTCCATTCCCTCAACAAACTTACCATTAAAGACAAATTTCCCATTCCTGTCATTAATGACCTCTTAGATGAATTGAGTGGCGCCCAATTCTTTACTAAACTTGATCTTCGTTCAGGCTACCACCAGATACGTATGAAAGAGGCATACATTCCCAAGACTACCTTTAGAACTCATGAGGGCCACTATGAGTTTTTGGTCATACCCTTTGGCTTGTGTAGTGCCCCCTCCACCTTCCAAAGCCTCATGAATCATGTCTTTCATCATTTTGTCTTAGTTTTCTTTGATGATATCCTCATCTACAGAAAAACCTAGACAGACCATCTTGCTCATGTGGATAAATTTCTCCATCTACTCTCTCAGCACCAACTTTTCCTGAAACAGTATAAATGTGCTTTTGGCGCCTCAGAAGTAGAATACTTAGGTCATCTGGTTGGCAGGAGGGTGTCAGGGTGGATCCTAAAAATATTGAAGCTATGCAAGACTAGCCTCACCCAAAGACTCTCAAAATCTTGTGTGGATTTTTGTTCTTAACAGGGTATTATCGCAAGTTTGTTAAGAATTATGGAAATATTGTAGCACCTCTCACTGCTCTTCTAAAAAAGAACTCTTTCACTTGGACTCCAGCTGCTGCTCAAGATTTTCAAACCTTGAAGATGGCAATGTGCGCCACTCCAGTCCTGGTCCTTCCTGATTTCACAAAGACCTTTGTGTTGGAATGTGATGCCTTAGGGAAAGGAATTAGTGTTGTCCTTATGCAAGAGGGTCGACCTTTAGCCTTTACCAAGAAGAAACTATCTGAAATAAATATGGGCAAATCAATCTATGAAAAGGAAATGTTGGCTATTCTGCATGTCGTTGATATGTGGCACCCTTATCTATTGGGGCAACATTTCCAAATTAAGACAAACCATCAAAGCCTCAAGTGTTTTCTGGAACAACGCATTTCCTCCCCGGAGAAACAAAAATGGGTGACTAAGCTCTTTGGATATGATTATGAGATCATTTACAAGAGGATGCACTTTCCTGAAAATATGAACATGAAGGAACCCTTTTTTCTCTTTCCTTCATTGTACCAGATTGGCTCCAAGCCATTCGACAGGAATGGCTACAAGATCCCAAAAGTTTACATCTGATCCAACAATTGCATTCCAATGCTCCAGCTTCCCCAGGGTACTCTTGGATCCATGATTAGCTTCGATACAAAGGTCATTTTTATTAAACAATCAAAACTTAAATCCAAGGTACTTCCTGATCTTCATGCTACACCCACAACGGGGCACTTTGGGTTCACCAAAACCTATGACAGGGTCAAACATTATTTTTTGGGGGATGGTATGAAACAGGACATTCGTAATTTTGTCACTGAATGTGATGTGTGCCAATGCAACAAGGGAGAAACAGTCAAATCTCTGGGCACACTACAACCGCTTCTGATTCCACCTTCTATTTAGAAGGATATCTCTATGGATTTTATTACCGGCTTACCCAAATCGGGAAATAAATCAGTCATCATGGTGGTTGTTGATCTCCTTTCCAAGTATGCTCATTTCTGCACTCTTCAACACCCGTTTACAGCATCCATGGTGGCTCAAATTTTCATGGATCAGGTCTTCAAGCTTCATGGCATGCCGCACTCTATTGTTTCTGATCGTGACCCAACTTTCACAAGAAATTTTTGGCGAGAACTATTCAAGCTACAAGGCACCCAATTGCATCTTAGCACAACTTATCATCCCCAGACTGATGGTCAAACTAAAGTTGCCAACAAGTGTTTGGAAACATATTTGAGGCGTTTTTCCTCGAAAAAGAAAAATCAGTGGGCTCAATGGTTACCCCTATATGAATGGTGGTACAACACTTCATACCATACAGCTACACACATGACTCCTTTTGAAGCAGTATATGGATAGAATCCACCTTCAGTTCTCTCATACTTTCTTGGTGTCTCAAAGGTCCGGGCAGTTGACCAAACACTTACAGTTCGAGAGGTTATCCTCTGTACCCTCAAATATAATTTGGTCATGGCACAGAATCATATGAAGCAACAAGCAGTTCAAGGTCGCTCTAAACTTCAATTTGCAAAAGGGGATCAGTTGTTTCTTCAACTGAAACCTTACAAGAAAACTTCCCTCAAGGCCGAGCATTGTCAGAATCTAGTGCCCAAATTTTATGGTCCTTATACCCTTCTCAAGCATGTGGGACAAGTATCCTATCAGTTAGATTTTCCCATTCATTCGAAGATACATCCTATTTTTCATGTTTCATGCTTAAAGAAGGTGATTGGAACTAAGTGCCAAATTCAAACCAACCTTCCCGAGTTAGCCGAAGAAGGATCCATTTTGGCTATAGCCACAAGCAGTTTTGGACCAGCATGAGTGTCACCTGCATCAGAGAACCATCAAGGAAGTGTTAGTCCAGTGGAAAGATACAACTCCAGCAGATGCCACTTGGGAACCAGCTACCATTTTGCAGCAATCTCCACGTCTCAAGCCTTGAGGACAAGGTTGTTTTTAAGGAGGAGGACATGTTAGGGTCCTTACTCGCACATAGGTAGAAAAATATATTTGGATGTAATAAAGGTCAATATTAATAAGGCCTTGCAACAAAATAGAATAAATCGAATGTAAGAAGACCTAATAGAAGCTTCTGTTTCTAGAAGGATCTTCCTCTAGATGCTTCTTTTGATAGACATATTTAGTATAAATAGGAGTCGAGGGTATGAGAACCCTAGCTTGGATATTATTGTAATAGAGCTCTGCTCAACTGGAGGTTTCCCTCTCGAAGAGGCCCGTGAACATTGCTTTCAGAATCAAAGTGTTATTTATGTTGTTATTCTTATATTATTTTAGTGCTATTGTGGTGATTGTTCTGGTTATATTGTTGTTATTATGCCATTTCTAGCATTTTATTTCTGTTCTGCATACTTTTTATATCTGGTATATTACATAGTTTGATGTGATTGATGGCCTGCACTCGACCAGACATTTCCCATGTAGTGGGAGTCTTGAGCAGGTACATGTCAATACCTGGAAAGGAGGATTGGATAGATGTCAAGAGAGTATTCAGGTATTTATGTGGCACAAAGGACTAAGCTATATGCTACCAAGTAAAACCTGGAGGTGACAGTGGTAAATTAGATGTACATGAATTTGTTGACGCCGATTGGGCTGGAGATATGGATCGACGGAGGTCAACTAGTGGATATGTCTTCAATATTTTTAGTGGAGAAATAAGCTGGATGAGTAAGCGACAGGTGGTCATATCCTTGTTGACAACAGAGGCTGAATACATGGCGACCACTCATGGAATTAAAGAAACGGTATGGCTTCAAAGGTTGTGTTCAGGAACCAAGTTTGAGCAGAGATATATGAAGCTAAGTTGTGACTGTCAAAGAACAATATTTTTGGCAAAGAACCATACTTATCATTCAAATACTAAGCACATTCATGTACATTACCATTTCGTAAGAGATATGGTGGAAAGTAACAAGGTGATATTGGAGAAAGTAGACATGTTGGAAAACATAGCAGACTTGTTGACCAAGTCTGTGAGTGTTGTGAAGTTCTCTTGGTGTCGAGAGGAAATGGGCATTGTTGTCATGGGTCTGTGAACGAAATTTCAGGAATACCATGTTTCAACAAAGAAGACAATCAGTGGGAGAATGTTGGGTTGTTATATTCTTTCCAGTGAAATTTTAGTCGAGGTGAATCGACACTAACAGTCGAAGTCGAGGTGGATCGATAGCAGGTCGAAGTCGATGTAGATCGGCAATAACTCAAAGGTCGAGGAAGTTGATCGGGTAAATTCAAATTCGAAGACATCAAAGGCAAGTCAACCGACAAGAGGTCAAAGTGCAGTTGTGAGACAACCGACTGGAGACTGAATGGAGGCCTACTGATAGTCAATTGGTAATCCCAACTTGGGTTCAACTATAACAAAATCCTGGGATTTGCGGGATTTGTAGCTAATGATATGCATGGATCTGTAACCATTTTTGGGCATGAATCTTTAGGGGTTTTCCTATTGTAAAACCTATAAATAGGTGTGTTGTAAGGTCGTAAATGTTGTTGTTGTAGGTGATCATAGAATACACTTTTGCAGTTTAATGCATGTGTAAGTGTAGGTTGTTGGTCATGAATATGTAAGCTGAATTGGATACAGGGTTGCTCTTTCTTGTGAAAGAGGATATGATGTCAGTTGTGTCTTAGGTGTGGACCAAGGTTAGACATGTAGCCTTTTATTATGAGTGAATAAGACAACAAGAGAGAAGAATGCTCAAAGGAATGTTGGTTTTCCCGGTTAAGGGTTTCCAGGGTAAAATATCGGTGTATTGTCTGATTGATAGTTTCATTTTCTTTCTTGATTAAATTCTTCTTCTATTCTGCTAGGATTAGTGTGGAAGTGTTATGCATTTCCTGATAGATAGACATTCCTTTTCATTAACAGGCGGGGAGAGATAACTTATTGGAAACATGCCCAATACATTCAAGTATTGGATAGGGTCCATAAAACTTAGGTTAAAACTTTTGGTGACTCTTCTCCATGAGTGATATTTTATTTTAGGGTTAGAGAGGAAGGAAAAAGTAATCCCCTTCTTCAAAGTCCACTCAAATAAATTTTGATCAACTTATTATGTCTTTCTATTATTAGTCAATATCATTTTTTCCTTTAGTGTACAAAAAATGTAAGCACATGTTTTCAAGGTTTTTTCCACCTCCTAAACCTTAGATGTGCTTGGTAAGTATGATACCATTGATGGATTTTTTTTTCCATATACTATGTCATAGACTAACATTCTGGTAGCACCATGATAAGTGGTAGTGTACGACCATTTGGAAAGGGGTAGCTACAGAACCCATTGTTCCTACCACTCTGACGTAAAAAATCTTAAATGGGACTCTAGAAACTTATTAACTACTTTTTTATAACCTTCTATTTTGGTATGATATGTTGTGCTCAATTTCAATTCGGTAACTTATAGTTTAAAAATATCCTGCAATAAATTCATGGTGAATGTATGATCATGATTCGACACAATTGAATTAAGCCTACTATGTAGTTAAAATATTGTCCATGAAGACTTGTGCAATTATCGAGGCATTTAAGGGGTGTTGTAAGGCCCAAACGAGAACATATTTGGAAAGGTCGTCAGCAACCACCATGATGACCACTTTGTTTATTGCTTTAGGTAGCCCCACAATAAAATCCATAGAAATTACAGTCCAAATTCTTGCAAGAATCAGTAAAGGTTGCAATGCTCTTGGAGGCTTCATTACATCACCCTTTTTCCTTTGGCATGTGTCACATTCTACCTCAAAGGTGTAGATTTCATTATTCATGCCATCCTAAAAGAATCATATACTTCATATTGTATGTTTTCTAAAACCCAAAGTGGCCCATTGTGGGAGAGCAATGTGATTGAGTTAACACTCTTGGTTTTAAAGGCAATATGTACCAAAAATATATTTCCTTTATACCACAATAAATAGTTATGTTAATTGTATCCCTTATGTGTATGTGGGTCTACTTGTAGTTGCTGGAGAAGTTGAATGATAGTGGCATCAATGATCCATTCATGAAATTCCTCCTCAATCCAATTATGAAGTGATAAAGATAAAGAAAATAGGGAGCCTTAATCCTCATACTTCGAGATAAAGCATCAACCACCACATTCTCCTTGCTCTTCTTGTATATTTTCTCATAATTATAGCCTAACATTTTGGTGACCCACTTTTGTTGCTTTGGTGAAGACCACCTCTATTCCAAGAAGTATTGAAAACTAAGATGGTATATATTAATATGGAAATGATACCTAATCATGTAAGGATGCCATGTAGCAAATAGATGAATAGTATCCATCATTTCATTTTCATATGTCAAATTTCCCAAGTTTTTATCACACAATTTTATTATTGGTGAATGTCAATGTATATCTCTTTTCAATTAACATTTCCCCAATACCTTTTCCCAATTCATCACATTCCAACATGAAATTATTATTGAAATTAGACATGGATAGGATAGGAATAGTACACATAGCTTCTTTTAAATCCTGAAAAGTGTATTCTATAGCATCATCCATTCAAAAGAATTTTTCTTGAGCAAGTTGGTGAGGGGGACTACAATTTTACCATGATTTTACACAAACTTCCTGTAGTAATTGGCGAGGCCAAGGAATCCATACAAAGTTTAGAGAGTCTTGGGGTGTGGCTAGTCTTTCATCGCCTCAATTTTCTTAGGATCAACATGTATTGCATCCCAATTGATAATGTGACCCAAATATTCCACTTCGAATGTGCCACAAGCACATTTGGAATGTTTGATGAATAATTGGCGATTGTGGAGGGTTTATAAGTCCTAATCCACATGTTCCACATGTGTCTCCCAAGTTTTATTTTAAATCAATATATCATCAAAGAAGATAGTGACATATTGGTGTATAAGGGGTAGAAATATGCACGAGGATTTAAAACATGGGTGGTGTATTTCTAATACTAAAATAAATCACAAGGAACTCACAATGTATTTTATGTGTGTGAAAGTGGTTTTAGAATTATATTCTTCTTTCATTATAGCTTGGTGAAACCTCAAATGAAGATCAAGTTTAGTGAACAATTGTGCTTCTTGTAGCTCATCGAAGAGGCCATTAATGACTGAAATTGGAAATTTATATTTGACTATCAATTTGTTAAGAGTATGAAAGTCAGGACACATGTATCAAATGCCTTATTTTTTTAGAACCATGATGATCAAAGAGAAGTAATGCCTAGTACTAGGACGTATCACACTTGCTTCCAATAATTCTTGAATGATATTTGCTATCTTATGTTTTTTGTGAAAAAGGATGGTGATATGGGCATATATTGGGTGGTTGGCTACCTAACATTATTGGAGTTATGATTAAGCTCATTGCATCATCAAGATGAACTAACTAGAAAGCATCCTCCAAGGCTTAGATGGATTTGAATTGTGAAAAAATACTTGAATGACCCTTCTTTAGGAGCTTTTCCATATGGTGAGAACTAACAATTTCTCGAGAGCTTGCTTTGAGACCTTTGAGAGTATAGCAATTCCCATCATTTTTTTATCTCATGTATATATCCATGAAATCCATGGTAATGGGACCTAATGTTCTCAACCATTTTTCACCCAAAATGATATCATGTCCTCCCATTCAATAGTCCCCCATTTGAAGTTTCACACTGTCACACTTTCCATTGCATTTCGTAGATCCCTAATTTTCTATCATGATTTGAAATTTCTTCATAACATGGATATAGTAATGTGTTTCTTTTTCTAACTGACAATGAATAAAAGTCTAGGTGTTAGCCACTATCTATTAATACAACCACCTTCTTGTGCTTGATATAGCCTATCAAATTTGATGCATGAGTAGATGAAATATCGTTGATGTTATAATGGAGATTTGGGTTTTTCACAATGTTCATCTAAAGTGGGAATGTCATTCATAGGAGGGTTGATTTCCCCTAGAGTCAACCCATCATAATCACCATTAGAAATGTCCTCATTTAACCATAAATAATTTTTGTTTCTTACATTTATGCCTTGGGAAATATCTGTCATCACATTGATTATAACAAAGACCTTTGAGTTGAGATTTTTCCATTGCTTCCTATGTCAAATTATGGACCTTACGTGGTGGAGTAGGATGTTGATGTGGCACAAAGTTTTGGCGTGGTAATGGAACAAAGTTTGGTCATTTGGATTGGGCATATGTCACAACTTATGCATGAAAATATAGCTAAGAAGCATCCAACTAGGTAGTGATGTGATTCATCTCAATGTATTCTATGATTTCCTCCTTGAGACCACTAATAAAACATTGCTTGAAAGATTCATCAGTCAAAATTTGTATTTTGATTGCCAAACATTCAAAAGTAACAATATATTCTTCCACCATGCCTATTTGATGCAATTTTTTAAAGAATCCCCACAAAATTAGTTTCATTTTCAAAGTAAGCAAAAAGGGTTTTCATGAACTACTTCTAGGTAATGTATCTAGATATAAAACTCATATTTTTAGTTTTTCATGTTATTCTCTATAGAATGGAGGTAAAAGTAGTGCTCCATCTAGTCAACCCTTCTTGTTGAATCAGATCCATCAAACCTATTCATATTAACATTAGCTAATAAATGCAACATTTTGGGGGAGTGAGGGTTTCATTTGTGAGGATCATCACTAGTAGAACATTCAACACCATCATGAGCCTTACCCTCTAGCCTGTCAAGTTTATAGAAAAAAATGATAAACATGTAGGTAAAGCAAGTTGTAAAAATACAGTGATTGAAAAGGGAAGACCAGAGGAAACAAGAAGAAGAGGAAAACAAGGAAGAGGTTCTTAAGGCCTAATAAATAAATAAAATAGATGAAGAAACATAAAACAATGAAGAAGTGATAGGAAAATTGTAGCAATGTGAACTAAGTGAAAAATCAAAGGAGAAGGGAAGGAAACGAATGTAACTAGGGAAAAAAGGAAAAGGAAGTAGAGAACAGGAGGGAGAATGTTATGAACACAAATATACTTATACCATAGATATTCATAACATAATAATAAATAATAATTATTAATAATGAAAGGTCATGTCTCAAAGGACATGACTATTGGTAAAGGGCACCCCTGTGTGGGTATATAAACGAGCCCTCATTCTCAATTTTAATCATCTTATTATTATCTATCTTATTATTCATTCTTATTACATATATATTTGTCCATATGGATTTGATTACTATATTCCAAATATTTTGGATAATTATTGTGTGAGCGAACTTTGTTCGTCCCATTTGGTATCAAAGCTTCGTTTTCCTGATCCCGACCTTTGGCCAATTTCTTTATCAGACCTTGTCTGAACCGGCTTTTGGCCAACCATACTTCATTCAGATTTTCTCTGATTTCTTCAGGTCATTGACCACAATAGGCCCCTGGCCATTTACAGTTCATAAATTCGAGTGAAAAAAATATTGGAAGAATTTATTTTCTTTTTAAAAAAAGAAATAAATCCACTGCAAATTATAAAAAAAGAAGCTAGAAATTATAAAAAATATATATATAAAAAAATTACAGCATTACTGCAATTTGTAATTCTGGTGCCTACCGTACTATACCCTGCAGTCATTACCGTACTACAATCCATGTTGCAATTTGTACTATCGTTGTACCAATTGTCAATTGAAATTTGATCATACTTCTCTGCCTTGCATCCGTACCATTGCAACCATTGTTCCTCTCATTCCATCACGGCCACCCAATCACTAACCAGTTGTACAATTATCAAAATTGTTGCTGGGTTATACCGGCCACACATTGTTTCCATATAAACTGACATTCCCTATAGTTGATAAGCCATCCGTACCACCACTGTAAATTCCGTACAGTCTACGATAATTACAGCAACCACCACTGTCGTACACACCATACAAATATTCACCCGTCCAGCTACCCGTCCATACTTAAATCCGTACCACTCTGCCATCATCCATTCGCTATATGTTGCAGAAAAATCCAAATCGTTCGTACTTCATAATTTCCACACGACCCATCCGTACAGTCACGTCTACTAAATCATACGGTATAAGAGTTGTGTTATTAATTAAAGGATTAAATTGACAAGAGATAAGGTTATTTAAGCACAAGGTATAAGCTATAATTAAAAATCGAATTAAAAAAGTAAAAGGTATAAGCAATTATCATATAAATAATACGGGAAGGGAAGTCAAAGGAATAAAGTGATTCCAAAAAGTTAAGTGGGGAAATATTTTACTTATGATATTTCCATTACTTTACATTAAAATAAAAGTAAAGTATAAGGGAAAAGGGATAATTAAAGTTATATATATA
>JZKD02S1909430.1:44874-56790 GCA_000966675.3 Picea glauca
AGAAGAATGTGACAAAATCATCATTGAAAAAGACGAAGAGATTTCTCGCCTAAGAAATCATAATCAGAAACTACTTGCAAAAATCATGAAATCCAAGGAGAAGAAGCGATGTTTTAAAAAATTTGAACAAGAAAATCAAGGTCTCAAAGAGAAATTAACCAAAAAAGAGGAATAAATCTTCTTCCTAAGGAACCTTAATCAGAAGTTACTGGAACAAATTAAAATCTTAAAGGACAAAAGAAAGGAGAATCTAGAATCAGAAAAAGACAATAGGTCAGAAAATAAGGAAGAACTCTTACGATTAAAATGACATAATCAAGACTTATTAACTCAGATTAAAAATTTGAAGCATGATAAGAAGGCTTTACAAGAAAATCCAGATTGCAAAACATCATTAGTCGATAAAGAGACAATGACTGAACCTATGGAACTAAAGAAGTCATTAGATGTAAAAGTCCCAATTCTGGATAAAGGAATTAATATAGAACTAAGCAAACTTAAAATTCAAAAGGATGTGAATCCAACTGATGTAAAGAGGTCTTCAAATGTCGAAGAAGAACCAATCCTGGACCATGAAGAAAATTTGATTCCAAAATTTAATCAACAAAAAGCTACAAGTATACGAAGTAGGGATCGAGTTGCAAGGATGCCTTATCGACATCCTAATCACAAAAATCGATACTTTAGCCACTCCTTGTATCAAGGGAAACAAATGACCAGTATGTCGAAGAATATTACTTCCACTACAAGTGATGCTCAAAATAGAAGTTATCATGGGAGTCGAAATACATCAAGTTCTTTCCAAGAACCCTATAAACTCCCCATACAAAAGATCGAATTAGGATGGGGAGACTCCTTTACAATGCGACAATTTTTCTCAGCACTTAAAATATCCTATCGTCTCAGGTCCTCAACGATTACTAACTCGATAATGAAGAATCATGCGACAATAATTACAAGCTAGCGCAAGAGATAAGTCTTCCATAAAGTATGCTTTGAGGACAAAGCATTTTTAAGGGGAAGGCAATGTTATGAACACAAATATACTTATACCATAGATATTCATAACATAATAATAAATAATAATTATTAATAATGAAAGGTCATGTCTCAAAGGACATGACTATTAGTAAAGGGCACCCCTGTGTGGGTATATAAATGAGCCCTCATTCTCAATTGTAATCATCTTATTATTATCTATCTTATTATTCATTCTTATTACATATATATTTTTCCATATGGATTTGATTACTATATTCCAAATATTTTGGATAATTCTTGTGTGAGCGAACTTTGTTTGTTTCAGAGAAAAAGAAGAAGATAGCATAAAAAATGATGAGGAAAGGAAACAAAAATAAGAGGGAGCACAAACAAACATGATAAAGGAAGAAGTAAGGTGATAAGAGCTAGTGAAAAATTCAAATGAGAAGGGAAGGAAATGAAAGTAACTAGGGACAAAAAGAAAAGGAAGTAGAGAAAAGGAGGGAGAAAAAGAAAAAGATAGCATACAAAATGACGAGGAAAGGAAACAAAAAGAAGAGGGAGAAAAAACAAAAACGATAAAGGAGGAAGTAGGGTGATCAGAGCTCATAATAACTGTAGAAATCTTACAGTTAGATCAATGGATTACTAAAACAAGAGTTTCAAGAAGTATCAAACACACTAGTGAGCAAGAAAAAAACTATCATATCCAAGTGGGAAAACGACCATCGAGTAAGAAGGAATAATGAATATTAGCATACATGATAAGAAATAAGGTAAAGAAAAGGAAAAATTGAATTCAGAAAACAAGGAAATTGAGGACACACAAGAGAAGCTAGAAGAAGATTCGGATTGTAAGGTACAAGATCTATTATAATAGCCAAAATAGAAATATTGCAGAGAATAACAGTGGAACAACACAATAGATGAAACCACAACACCAAAATAATACCTTTATTGATAGGAAACAATGTTCACTTGCCTCTTCGAGGGGGAAACCTCTAGTATAGCAACACTCTATTACAATAATTATCAAGGCAAGCTATCTAATACCTCCTTCTCTTATTTATACTAATGATATATTCTAAGGAAACTTATAGAGGAAGATATTTATAGAAGCGGAAGATTATATTAGGTCTTCTTACATTGAATTATTATCCTTTATTTAATAGGCCTTAATAACTAATGTTGGCTTTTATTACATAGAAAATATATCCTACTAACTAATGACCCACGAAGAGGGGTTAGGATCATATCCTAACATGCCTTCCCCCTTCAAAAGCGGCCTTGTCCTCAAGGTTGAATATGAAGAAACTGTTGGAGTATGGTCGATGGTTCCTAAGTTGTATTCTTTGGTGATGTGTCCCTCCACTTGATCATCACTTCCTTGATAGTTTTTCCACGCAATCGAAATCCACATGCATTGAGGATGACTTATGGTTGGTGCCAAAGGGACCCTTCTTCATCTACTTCAGGAAGGATGGTTTGGACCCTGCAATTTTGTCCCACTATTTTCTTGAAACAAGAAACATGGAACACTGGATGGATTTTGGAAGTAGATGAAAGGGCCAATTTGTAGGCCACTGAACCAATACTCTTGAAGATCTAATAGAGGCCATAAAACTTGGGTGTGAACTTGTTATGTCCCTGGGCTTGGAGAGATGTTTGTTTGTAAGGTTGGATTCTAAGAAACACCTTATCACCTTCCTGAAAAACCCGTTCTGAACGATGTTGGTCCGCCTATTACTTCATGTGATTTTGAGCCATGTGGAGGTTATCCTTCAGAGCTGCAAGGGTGATTGTTCTACCTTGTAAAATTGTATCAATATATTGGACCTTTGATGTGCCTGGAAGATATGTGGTGATTATATCTGGTCGTTGGCCATACACTGCTTCATATGGGGTCATTTTAGTCGTTGTATGATATGAAGTATTGTACCACCATTCGGCCAAGGGAAGCCATTGCACCCATTGGTGTTGTTTGTCAGAAGAAAAACATCACAAGTAGGTTTTCAAACATTTGTTAACCACTTTTGTTTGGCTATCGGACTAGGGGTGATAGGCAGTGCTCATGTTCATTTGGGTGCCCTGAAAGTTAAACAACTCTTGCCAAAATGTGTTGGTGAAATTTGGGTCATGATCAGACACAATAGAGGTGGGCATGTCATGCAACTTGAAAATATGATCAAGGAAAACTTGTGCTACTAGTGTTGGTGTGAAAGGGTGGGGTAATGCACAAAAATGAGCATACTTGGAGAGGTGATCAACCACCACCATGATGATTGACTCATTCCCAACTTTAGGGAGGCCCATTATAAAGTCCATGGAGATGTTCATCGACATAGAAGCTGGAATGGGTAGGGGTTGTAGAGCTCCAGGAGACTTGATGGTTTCCATTTAATATGTTGGCACGCCTCACATTCAGTGATAAAGAGAAGGATGTCCTTCTCCATGCCTTCCCAGAAAAAGAACGGCAAGCACGAGAATAGGTCTTTTGGAAGCCAGAGTGGCCATCAATAACAGATGACTACAACTCATTTAAGAGTCATGGCTTGAGTGTTGAATATGGCGAAAAATTCAGGCGATCCCTATACCTGAGAATATTGTCTGGCCAAATGTAGCCAAGGGGGGGATTAAGGTCCTCCTGAAGTTGATGAATTGGTCGGGACATAGTCGGGTTTGTTAGCCATTCTTGTCATACTTCCTCAATCCAATTTGGAACAGGTAAGGATAAGGGAAAGAGGGAGTCATCCTCCTCATGTTTTCATGATAAGGCATCGGCCATTATATTGTCTTTTCCCTTTTTATATATGATTTCATAATCATAACCCAACATTTTGGTCAGCCACTTTTTTCAATCTAGGGAGGATAACCGCTCCTCCAAAAAATACTTCAGACTATGGTGATATGTTTTGATCTGAAAATGACATCCCAAAAGATATGGTCGCCACATGTGCATTGCATGGAGAATGGCCATCGTTTCTTTTTCATACATAGATATAGTCAAATTACGGCCACTCAATTCCTGGCTAGTAAAGGTCAGAGGTCGACCATATTGTGTGAGAATTGCTCCAATACCAGTGTCGGAAGCATTTGATTCTACCACAAAAGATTTTTCGAAGTCAGGAGATGCTAATACTGGAGTAGTGCACATGGCCCGCTTTAAATCTGTGAAGGTTTGCTTGGAGGCATGTGTCCAATGAAATGCATTCTTATTAAGAATTTCAGTCAAGGGCTTAGAAATTTTTCCATAATGGTGTAAAAACTTATTGTAATATCCTGTGAGACCAAGGAAACCTTAAAGGCGCTTTACAGTCATGGATTGAGGCCAATCCTGCATAGCTTGTATCTTTTTTGGGTCCACTCTTACCCCTTCTCGACCCATAATGTGTTCCAAGTATTCCAACTCGTTGGCCCCAAAGGAACATTTGGTCTTTTTGAAAAACAATTGGTTTTCTTGTATTAAGAAAATGACTTTATCCACATGGATAAGGTGGGAATCCCAAGTATGACTGTAAATGAGGATGTCATCAAAGAAAACTAGGACAAACTTTCGAAGGTAAGGTTTCAATATTTTATTCATGAGACTTTGGAAGGTGGATGGGACATTGCAAAGGCTAAAAGTAATGACCAAGAATTCATAATGTCCTTCATGAGTTCTGAAAGAAATCTTTGGAATATATGCCTCCTTCATCTAGATCTGGTGATAGCCTGAGTGAAGGTCTAATTTTGTGAAGAAACATGCACCCTAGAGTTCATCCAAAAGATCATCAATGATAAGAATGGGAAACTTATCCTTGATGGTCAGTTTATTCAGGGCATGAAAATCTAGACACATGCGCCAAGCACCTTCTTTATTTAAGACCATCACCATTGGGGATGAATATGGGCTGGTACTGGAGCGAATTACCTATGCCTCTACTAATCCTTGTACTATCTTTTCGATTTCATTTTTTTTATCAAATGGATACCTGTAGGGGCATACATTGGGGGGTTCACTTCCTGGAAGGAGAGAGATGTTATGATCATGTTCACCCTTGGAGGGAGGTAAGTCTGTTGGAACCTCAAAGACCCTGGGGTACTTGTCCAAGATTAGTTTCAAGCCACGAGGGACATCAGGAGAGGCATGATTGGTGACATGGATGGAATTGAATTGAGAAATCACACCATGGTGGCCTTTATTCAACAATTTTTCCATCCTATGAGAGTTGATGATTTCATGGGAGTCAGCTTGGAGTCCTCGAAGGGTATAGGGGTGACCCTCTTGGATGAAGCTCATATATAAATCTTGGTATTCCATTGTAATCGGTCCAAGGGTGTGAATCCATTCCACACTCAATACAATATCCATGGCAATAGAAAACATGTGAGTTTTCAAATGATAATGACCCATTTGGATTTTGAAATTCTCACAATGGCCCCCACACTTCATCATACCACTGTTAGCTATGAGGATTTGAAAATTAGAAAATGGGTGGACAAAGCAATGGAGCTCCTCGAAAAGCCTACGGTGAATAAAATTATGGGTGCTTCCACTATCAATCAATACCACGACCAGACTATGTTTGATTTATCCCTTGATCTTCAATGTTTGTGGGGTTGAAATACTCGAGAAGGCATGAAGAGATATGACAAGTTATTTTGGTTCCATAGGGATTGCAACTGAATCTTCTAAGTGGAGACTTGGTTGGGCATCCTCTTGGTTAAGAGCCTCATATAATGGGATTTCTTCAGAGGAAGTGGAAGCTTATGCATCAATTTGGAAGAAATTGTGTTCACGACATTTATGGCTCGATGAATACTTGTCATAACAGTAATAGCAAAGTCCTTGCTTGCGACGTTCCACCATTTATGTTGGAGATGCCTTTTGGAATTTCAACGTTTGTGTCATAGTTGAGGTAGCCCCTAGGCGAGGATGAAAAATTGAGCCTTAATGGTGTCCTTTAAGCCATTGATAAAACATTCAAGGTAGAACTTATCTAATAATCCCTTAGTGTCGATGGCCAATTATTCAAATGTTGTGATGAAGTCGGTCACAGATCATGTTTGTTTGAGCTTGGTGATTTTTGCCAAAAAAATGGGATTCCCTATCAAAATGAAAACAAACCTATTTGGTGAACATGGTCCAAGTGAGTAAGCCACTTCCACCATTTCCATATTTCTTGATCCAAGTACAAAACCCCCACATGGAGTTTGGTCTCATCATCCCTAATATCATGGAGGGAGAATTAGTGTTTCATTTGCGAAACCCATCCTGTCAGGTCAGATCCATCAAATTTATGCATCTCAAATTTGGGCATCTTATTTCAGGAATGGGGAGGACCCCAATGAGAGTGGGAAGAATGAGGATGCTCAGAATGGGAGTGAAGATCCTCAGAGTGGAACTTAGAGTGACTCCCCTTGATGAGTTGTGTCAATGTGTTGAACTTGTCCTTAAGGGACTCCTGGAATTCTTGGTGAAAGGAGGTCACAGTCACGTTCAATGAGGTGACCCAACTATCCAAGTCTTCCATGGTCTGAGCATGGATCTAAGTAGGGGACATAGGGAGAACTTAGGGAGAGCGTACAACCTAGGATAAGGAGGTTCGTGGGATAGGGGGCCAATAGGGAGGCGGGAAAGGGTTCGGGACCAGAAAAATAGGGTTAAAAATTATAGGTACCACGATGATCAAAATGAAGAGAGGAATCCAATGGGATAGGTCTCAAATAAAGGGGAGAAAAGGGGTCGGGCCACAAAAAAATAGGGTAAAAAATGATAGGTGCCACTATGATCAGGATGAAGAGATGAATCTAATGGGATAGGTCTCAAATAAGGGTGTGATCGGCCCTAGAATTTCTTCTTTTTCTTCTGTGTAGTTATACTCCAATCTGAAGAATATTGTAGTATTGAAAGGCCCAAATTCTTAACAGGGAAAAAATGTGTAGTAATTTCGCAACGAGAATGCAAGAAGTAAAGTTCCACAACAAACAATAGATCTTGTTTGTTCTGTTTATGTGTATGTCCCAAGGGTTAGGGTATTCAGGGTTTCTACAGACAAGGGTTTTCCCTATACTATAGCTCTCTGATATGCGTGTGGGATCCAATAGTGGTACTCGACCCAATATCTCAGGGCACCAACTAATGAGACTAGACCGTGCCCTTAGTTGTACTACCTGACTACCCATGTACAAGAGAGTATCTTCTCGAGTTTTGTTCTCGGTGGAACTATAGCAGTCAGACGGTCGATTGGTTTATCTACAGAGGGCTTCAGGATATCTAGGTAGATTTGTATATAGGTGTTTTCTGATGCGATGCCACTTTAAGGGGTACTAATAGGGGTTACAAGGGTGGCCAACAATGTGTGCTTAAATACCAATTGTAGTTCTTGCATGTATGTTTCCCTATTTATGCGTTGAACGACAGATCTATGTAGCTTTAAGACGTTGAAATATGTCTCTACCCTGAAAAAATAACCCACAATTTTCTGCCAAGGAAAGTGCTATGATACCACTTGTAAGGTACGAGATCTATTATAATAGTCAAAACAGAAATATTGCAGAGAATAACAGTGGAACAACATAATATATGAAACCACAGCACCAAAATAATACCTTTATTGATAGGAAACAATGTTCACTTGCCTCTTCGAGGGGGAAACCTCTAGTAGAGCAGCACTCTATTACAATAATTCTCAAGACAAGTTATCCAATAGGTCCTTCTCTTATTTATACTAATTTTATCTTCTAAGGAAACTTCTAGAGGAAGATCTTTCTAGAATCAGAAGCGTATATTAGGTCTTCTTACATTGACTTATTCTTCGTTATTTAATAGGTATTATTAACTAATGTCGGTCTTTATTATATAGAAAATATATTATACTAACTAATGACCCACGAAAAGGGGTTTGGATCGGATCCTAACATAGATTATGGGAATTTTGAGATCTAAAATGGGCTTCCTAAGAGATATAATAAAAAATTATGAATTAATCATTTTGTGGGAAATGTATATTTACAAATCACCTCTTGCACTATTATCTATGTAAATATGATTAAGTTAAATTTAAAAAATGGTTAGAAATAAAACTAATAAAAAAAAAAATCTATTAATGTGACTAAAAATAAAAGTACCTTTGAATTTATCAATAACTTTTAATTAAAAAATGTAATACTTATAAATTATTATTCATATAATAAATAATATTGTACTAATTATAAAGTATTCATATAATAAATAATATTGTACTAATATTCATATTCAATCATGTTTTAAGTGGAGAATATAAAGTATGAATATATATATATATATATATATATATATATATATATATATATATATATATATATATTCACAAACTCGGACTAATTATGAATACTTCCATATGTTATAAACTAAGTATTTATATATTAATTTAATTAATATATGAATATGTAACAATTATAAATACATAGTTTCAAGGATCTATATATTAGTTTTAACTAATATAAATATGGATATTTATGTATTAGTTAAACAAATATATACATACTCATATATCAATTTAACTAACATATATAGTATGTAATTGAAATAACCATATACTTTATATATCAATTTAACTAATATATATAGTATGTAATTGAAATAACCATATATTTTATATATTAGCTTAACTAATATAAATATGGATATTTATGTATTAGTTAAACAAATATATACATATTCATATATCAATTTAACTAACATATATAGTATGTAATTGAAATAACCATATACTTTATATATCAATTTAACTAACATATATAGTATGTAATTGAAATAACCATATACTTTATATATTAGCTTAACTAATATAAACATTTTATATGTTAATTAATCTATTATAATATACGAACCCAACCCATATACCCTACACATTAAATGAGTTTCAATTATTTTTATTCTATTTATAAAAAACCACTTTTCCATTTGAAATTAAAGTTGAGTGGGAACTATTGTTTTTAAGGAAATTGTTAAGATATAAGAGAATGTTGCACAAATAACAATAGCCTTGTAAAGAAGAAGGAACATCTTTCATTCATAAACAATAAACAATGAGAAAAAAAAAACATGACAAACAATAAGGAAATGGAAGGGAAGAAGGAACATCTTCCATTGATAAACAATGAGAAAAAGAAGAACCTTGACAACCAATAAGGAAATGGAAGAGTGGGAAATTTATAAGAAGGATATAGAAATCAATGACAATACAAAATGCATTTTATATTTTCCAAATTTAAGAAAGTGAATGGGGCAATCGCATAGTGCTTACATGGCATAAAGATAAGTAAGTAACATTGTGTATAGAATTTTGCACATTAACTGTACAAGACACATCTCAATTCCATTAATCAGGCATTATTTTCTTACATTTAAGAACATGAACGTTATTCATTCACATATATAATTGATGGTTATAATCAAATTAAAATTATTAAAAAAGATTGGTCGAATGGGTTTCTTTCTACATTCACATTATCTAACCAATGTGCATGTAGTTATAAACAAAATTATACTTAACATTTGTAAGGATTTCATTCCAAAAAAATATTACAACAATCAAGTTTTGCATATATGCATGTAGTTATAAACAAAATTATACTTAACATTTGTAAGGATTTCATTCCAAAAAAATATTACAACAATCAAGTTTTGCATATGTGCATGTAGTTATAAACAAAATTATACTTAACATCTGTAAGGATTTCATTCCAAAAAAATATTACAACAATCAAGTTTTGCATGGACTCTTTCTTGAACAAATGGGATAGTTAGGCATCATGGCATCATGTTGTAGATATCATGAGATTATAGAGTCTCTTTAAAACTTTATAAAGGTTTTCCATTATCTCCCTCTGATAATTTCTTGATACATGTAATCTCTAGAGAAGGAATAATGATTGATTTGGAAAATATAAAGACTTACTTTTTCTAAAGTAAGGATTGAGGTATTAATATTTTTTTACATGTCATAAAATTTATTATCATAAAGTAGAGTATGTTAATGACAAGTTTTTGGATGGACAAATCTTTTACATAATTATACAATAAGTAACATGATTCAATAGGATGTATTCTATTTTATGACATATGGATGTGTTTGATTAAAATTTTAAGTTGATTATAGATATAAATTAATTTATAGTGTATATCGAGAGTTGAAACAAAAAACTTAAAGCAATATTAACATAAATACAATAGTAAAAAGAAAATAAAATGGAACCAAACTATTAAAGTTGCAGTGGTAGGAAAATTTTTATTAATATTATGAATAGGAAGTAATGTTCACTAGTTACCTTCTCAATGGGGCAACCTCCAAATGACCATAGCTCCAATATAATATTAATCACTTAGCACCCAATTACATAGCTTATGTGACTATAATTATTTATATCTATCCCAAACCCTAACCATTTATTGGGCCTTCATTAATGAGGATACATTAACAACTTAGTGGGATTTCTTTAATGAGGCCACTTTACATTATTGATTACACACTCTAACTATCTAGTGGATATAATAAACATGGCCACTATACATTAAGTAACAATCTACTCCCTTGACTAAGGGAATTAGGGTGGGACCTTAACATCACCCCCCGCCCCCCCTTCAAAAGTAATATTGTCCTCAAGGCTAGAGATGTAGCAATTGTTGTAGAATTGTAGAGGGTTCCCAGATGGCATCTTTCCATTGGATCAAGACTTCCTATATAATACAATCATATATATGATACTCTATTTTCTCTAAAATTGCATTTGGATACAACCAAATGGAACCCTCTTCATCCATTTTTTGGAGGATGGTTTGAATGTGATAACTCATCCTAACCACTTTCTTTAAGCATGACATGTGAAAAATTGGGTGGATCTTAGAGTGGGTGGGGAGAGCCAACTTGTTGGAAACATGTCCAATACATTGAAGTATTGTATAGGGTCCATAAAATTAAGGTGAAAAATTTTGGTGACTCTTCTCCTTAAGCGATGTTTTATTATAGGGTTAGAGAGGAAGGGACAACTAATCCCCTTCTTCAAAGTCCACTTAGATCAATGTTGATCAACTTATTGCTTCTTTTTATTACTATTCAATATCAAATTTTCCTTGAGTGTACAAAGAATGTAAGCACATGCATTCAAGGTTTTTTCCACCTCCTAAACATTGGATGTGCCTGGTAAGTATGATACCATCAATGGAATTTTTTGTCCATATACTATGTCATAGGGTGATATTTTGGTAGTATCATGATAAGTGGTATTGTACCACCATTCGGAAAAGGGTATCTACAGAACCAACTGTACTTACCATTCTATAACAACATTCATTCAAAGGGATTTTTCTTGAGCAAGTTGGTGGGGGGGATACAATTTTACCATAATTTTGCACAAACTTCCTATAGTAACTGGTGAGGCCAAGGAGTCCATACAAAATTTAGAGAATCTTGGAGTGTGGCTAGTCTTTCATCACCTCAATTTTCTTAGGACCAACATGTATTGCATCTCAATTGATAATGTTACCCAAATATTCCACATTGGATGTGCCACAAGAACATTCAGAATGTTTGATGAATAATTGGTGATTATGGAGGATTTATAAGGCCCAATCCACATGTGACACATGTGTCTCCCAAATTTTGTTGTATATCAATATATAATCAAAGAATATAGTGACATAATGGTGTGTGTAACATCCCCCAGCTTAATTGTGGAACATTACATGCGGAAAATACTCATAAATGAAAATTTTATTTTGATAATTAATTCTTGTAACTTACCAGCTACGAATTAAACACATATTTAGCTAGATTCTGATATCCATAGTTAAGTACATATACAACATTCTAAATTTATATAATGCAACCAAATAATGATCTACAACAACATATAAAAACCATTCTCATGCATAGGGTAAAAACACAGTCATAAAACTCATAAGAAAACTTA
>JZKD02S1909452.1:0-12818 GCA_000966675.3 Picea glauca
GGGTGTTACAATACCGTTCAAACCTTTAATTTGAGATATTGCATTAGAAGTTACACCCTACCTCTCATTCTTTCCAATATTACTAGTTTCTTTCTCTTACATCAATCCTTGTGACTTCATGAAGCTTCAGGAAGGACCCCCATTTATTAAATTGATAGAAGGTGGCTAGCATAAAGAATACTTATACAAATTGAGGAAATATCAACCAACGAGAACTCTAACACCTAGGGGCACATTTGGGATTATAGGAGACTACCCTAGCCTTTGAGTTTGTACTTGATCAACTTGGAATTTTGAGTTCATGTGATCTTTGATGCATATTCTTAGGCACCCATGCTGAATAGAAATCAAAGAAGTGGGTTATATGACCTCCTGCTTTAGATTCTTACCATCTAGGCTTCTATAGTCAAATATTTTGGAATGGTGTGACCTTTTGTTTCACGATTCTAGTTCCATAAACTAACAATTTGGAGCTTATGTGAGCATTTTCCTTCTATTATTTTTCTATCATCGTGATCTTAGATCATCTAATTGTTTACTTATTTTCTACCTTATTACTAAAATCCTTTTTCGAGCCTAATGAGTTCCCTACAATTCTATCTAATCAATCATTTCAAAATAATGAGAAAATATTTTTCATATAACCTTTATGCACGGTACAAACACTAAAATTAATGCACAAAACAAAATAATCAAATTTATCCATTGTACAAACATTGAAATCAAATGCATTATATTACGTTGTAGTGAACTACTTAGTCGAAAACTATTGACTTTATGAACAATGAAATCTCTATAATATAATGAAGTTGACATATTTGGTATTCTAGAACCAACCCAACCTTTGGGTTTTGACTTGATCAACACATAATTTCCAATTCACAATGTCCTCTTGGCGTAGATTCTTAGGCACCTTGCATATGACCTCTTGGCTTAGATTCTTACCATATGGGCCTCTCCATTTTAAAATGATGTAAGGATGTGACCTTTTTCTTGGTGATTCTATTTCTATTAGCTTGTTATTTCGAGCTCATGTGAACCTTTGCCTTTAATTATTTCTCTTTGATCATAATACTAGACCATCTCATTGATTAGTTATTCATTGCCTCAGTACTAAGTTCCTTTATCGAGCATAATGATTTCCCTACAATATCTATTCAACCACTTCAAATTTGTGAGAAAATGTTTTTCATGTAGCATTTATCCAATGTCCAAACACTAAAATCAACAAAAACATAAAATAATCACATTTATCCATTGTACAAACTTTGAAATCAATGCACTATACTATGAGCAATGTAGTGAAAAACTTAGTTAATTATCCACTTTATGAAATGAACATTCAAATCTACGTAATATAGTGAAATTGTTGTACTTGATATTCCATGAGATGAACCCATCCTTTGGGTTTTTTCTTGATCAATTTGTAATTTTCTATTCATAGTGACCTTTTGTTGTATATTCCTAGGCACCCATGTTGAAAAAAAAGTTGGATAATTGGGACTTATATGATCTCATGGCTTGGATTCTCACCACCTAGGCCTCTAAGTTGTATATGATCGAATGATGTCACCTTTTGCTTGGTGATTCCAATTCTATTAGCTTGTGATTTGAGACTCATTAGAGATTTTCCTCTAATTTGTTTTCTATGATAATGATATGACACCATGTAATTGTCAGTTATTCGATACTAAATTTCTTTAATGATCATAATGATTTCCCTACTATTCTATTTAATCAATAATTTCAAAATAATGAGAATTTTTTTTTATAGACTGTATTCACCATACAAATAATGAAGTGAGTGCAAAAACTAGAATACTAAAATTTATCCATTGTATAAACACTGCAAACACTAAAATCAATGCACTATAGTAAGAGCAATGGAGTAAACAACTTGGTTGGAAAGGATTGACTTTAAAAACACTGGAATATATGCAATATAATGAAATCAATGTACTTGGGATTCTAGGAGATTTTCCCAACCTTTATAGTTTCACTTGATTAACTTGGTATTTCTAGTTCATAATGACCTTTTGTTGTAGATTTTTAGGCACCCAAACCTAGTAAAACCTAGAAAAGTGAGACCTATGTATCCTCTTGGTTCAAATTCTAACTATATAGGCCTCTTAAGTTTTAGATGTTGAAATTTGTTATTAATAATCTTTATTATCTAAAGCTGAATATTATACTTATCTCATCTCTTACATATATATTCAAGATCATTCAAGCTGTAAGTCCCTCTCTAAGAACTTTGAATAATAGGGATAAAGGATATTTTAGGAAATTTGATTGTGTTTTGTCTTTGTAAAAGAGTTGATTGTTTTCTCACAATATAGTTAGTGAATCTAACCATTTGTCCTATTTGATAGAATTATAAATTTCACGAATGGAAATCCAAATAAAACCCTCCCTCCCTCGTGAATAGAGATATTCCTCATAAGAGTGTGGTTTAAATGGAAATAAAAAGTTATAAATAATATATTTTACATTTAAATCATAGATATTGAAAGGAATAGGAATATAATGGAAACTAGACCAAGTTCAATTAATGTTCACAAGATTTCATCCAAGTGCAATGAATGTATGTGATGTTTTAATTTAAATATTGGTTGTTTGCATTCCTTATGTTGAGTTATCGTGACAACAAGGGAGATGGATATTATTTAAGAATTTCATTAGTCTTTTCATCGACCGTGATGACCTAAGTAAGTAATGCCTTAGTTCCCTCTAAGACTTCATTGGAGCCAAAATAGTGTAATAATAAACACAAGGTTTCTTTAATTATATCATCCGAGAGAATGAAGAATGGATTCAATCAAGTGTTTGGGGAACTTCAAGTGTTGTTAAGCCACACAAATGAAATGTTGTTGCATGTGCAATGGATGTACTACTACGATCCATTTTAACAACCTACCTTACTCAAATAAATATCAAGGACACATATATAAATCACAACTTTTATGATGTGAAAAGTTTCAGATTATCAAGGACACATAAATAAATGACAACTTTTATGGTGTGAAAAGTTTCAGATTCATTTAACATGACATAAAATGATCCAAAATACTTTTTCCTTTAGATAATTCAAGCTACTTTTTCCTTTAGATAATTCAAGCACCTAGATTACCAATAATAATGATAATAATAACAAAAAGTCGTTCAAAAATTGTATGTAGGAAAGGTCATAATTTTGAACAGAGTTTACTCCTAGCTGGTATAATCAACTTCTATATATTTTTGAATCAATGTAAAACATTGATGTTGTTTTCATGATAAGAGTCCATGTTGAGATTTTAATTTGTGGAATAATGATTAAAATGAAAAACATTATTTTTCTTCAATATCTCCATTGTAGCAATAATTATAGTGTATTTTCAATACAATGCCGATTGATTAAGAGATTTCATTAGGTCAAAAAGTTCTCTAGGGACATGTCATCCAAGTTGAATCTAGGAGCTATGAGGAATTTGGCACTCTGGGTGTGAAACCTATTGAAAATCCCTTGGAGAATATATCAAATATAGTGAAGTGATTATCTACAATGATTACATTGACCTCAACTGAGAGTTAATAGGGCACGACTCTCTACTTACCTCATTCTAATCTCTATCATGTGTTGATTTCTTGCTACCTTCCTATATTACATTCAACCACTATTGGTCTGAAATATCAAAATTGTGAATCATTATATATCTGAAGAGAAATCCATGAATCAGATAGATTTTTTCTTGATTTGTCTCTAAGTTTGACATATTCTATTTATATAAATGTCAATTATTATTTTATTTTCATTTATATCCAACATTTTGTGTGTGTGTGTGATACACACATAGGTAATAAATTTGTGGAAGTGGACATGTGTCAATGTTACCCAAGTTTGATCTGTAAACTACCATGGATATTCCACTAGAACATTTTGTAACATTAGATCTTATAATATTCTACAACCTTTTATTATGTAGCGTTTTATTTTAGATTGCATATTTTTAGTGTTATTAGTTTAACACATAAATTATTGAAATAAGATTAAATTTAAATGAAAGAAGCAACTCTTAACATGCCATACACACAATAAATGTAAGATATACCTTTTGAGAATTAAATATGGGAGAAACCTATCTAGATGGCGAGGCCTATGCTTTGCTCTTTTATTCTTAGGTATGAAATGCATATACAAAGAAATGACACTCACTATGGAGTTTCCATGGACACTATGGCTAATATGGTTTCTATGGGATATTCTACTTCCTTTGCTCTACTTCAATATCCCACTCTCAATGTTCTACTTTCCTATGGAGAAATACTTAATATAATAAGAATGAAACCCCTTCCTTTCCTAGAAGCATAGTATTTAACATAGTTTGATAGTCATCTAGGGATAGGGTTAGGCGTTTTGCATGCCTCAACCCCTAATTAATCTTGTGGTTTTGAACCTCTAGAATATTTTTGAAACTCCACATGTGACTAGCTCCACATGCATGAGTAATGTGAGCTAACATGGCATCCATTTTGTACCATGGTGTTCAATATGATAGGTCAACTCATGGAAGGAATAACTTCATAATCTAAACTCGAATTAAGGTAATCTTCATGCTAATGGAAAGCTCTCGAATTGTGTAACAACGTTGAGAGATCCTGATCTATGATATTAAAATTTTGACCCCCACAATGGTCATTTAAGGCCTCAAATGGGCTCCAAAAGGTTTTGGACCCCAAATTTTCAAAGTGGGATCTACCCCTAAAATGGGCCCTATAAGACAATGGATCCAATTTTTTGACATAGAAAGTAACAAAATATATAACAAATTATATAATGATCCCACACAAATTATATTCTAGACAATTATATAACTTTTAATCTATTTTGGTACTTTTTAGGAAGAAAAATTGTAGCTATTGGCTTATAGTGCCCATTTTAGGGGCAAGTCCACTTTGGAGATTTGGGGTCCATAACCATTGAAATCCCATTTAAGGCCTTAAATGGTAGTTTTTGGGGTAAAAACATTGTGAGTATATCTTGCAACCTCTCAATATTGTTATACACTTTGAGAGATTTCCAACAATCTGAAGATTACCTCAACAAAGTTTGTATGGAGAAGTTACGCGTCTCGCAAGTTGACCTATCACGTTGATCATTGTGGTAGTTAGTGGATGTCATGTCAACTCACATTACTCACACTTGTAGAGATAGTCACACGTGGATTTTCAAGAATATTATAGAGGGTATAAAACCCTAAATTTATTTGTGGGTTGAAGCATGTGAAAAACCTAACCCTAACCTTAGACAACTATCAAACTATGTTAAATACTGGGATGCTAGGAAATGAATGGTTTCCATTGTTATTATATTCAGTATTTTTCCATAGCAGAGAAGAGTATTGAGAGTGGAATACTGAAGAAGAATAGAGGAAGTAGAAGATCATGTAGCATCCATATTGGCCATATTTTCCATGACAACTCCATAGTGAGTGACCCTTTATTTGTATTTTCATTTCATATATGAGAAGAAAAAAGTAGAGCATAGGTTTCCACTTATAGATCAGTTTCTCCTTTATTTGGTTTTCTCGGGGTACATCGTGTATTCATTGTGTGGATGATGTGTTATTTCTTATCTCTTTCATTTCAATTTTAGTTTATTTTAGTTATTTATGTGTTAAACGAGTAATATTAAAAATCTGCAATCTAAAATAAAGCATTGCATAGTAAAAGGTTATAGAATATTATATGATTTTTTGTGACAAAATTTTCATGTGGAATATCCATGGTAGATGTTACATTATAATACAACATATATGTCATATTAAGCTATTAGTGCCTCTCTTAAAACTTTGAATAATAAGGATAAATGAGTTTTTAAGAATGTTGATTGTTTTCTTTATTTCTAAAAGAGATGAATGTTTTCTCATAACTTAGTTAGTGAATCTAACTTTGTGTGCCCACTTGATAGAAATATAAATTTCACCAATGGATTTCTAGATATATGACTCCCTCCCTCATGAATAGATTTATTCATGGGAAAAGTGTTGTTTAGATAGAGAAAGAATATTACATAGTACAACTTGTCAAATTTAAATCATACAATTTGGAAGGAATAATATTATAATGGAAATTGGACCAAGTTCAATGAATGCTCATAGACTGTTATCCAAGTGAAATGAACATATGTGTTGTTTTCATTCAAATACTAGTGACATTCCTTTAAGTTGAGTTATCATGGAAACAACATGAGAGATTAATACTATTAAAGAACTTCATTAGTCTTTCAATCAAACATGATGAACTAAGGAAGTAACACCTTGCTACTTGGGTAAGCTACTATATGATTCCACTCTAGGACTTTGTCAAATTCAAAATGATGCAATAATTAAACATAATATTTCTTTAATTATATCATACACGTGAATGAAGAATGGATTTGTTAAATCATTTGGGGAACTTTGAGCATCATTAAACTGCACAAATGTTAATTCTTTTGCTACATGTGCACTAGATACATTGTTATGATCCATTTAACAATCTATATTACTTGAATAAATATCAAGGACACATCATTTTGTTGATTTTTCTATATGATATGATATTGTATATTCGATATATCATTACAATAATTAGTGTTCCATATACAAAGAACATATGGTGACTACCCATGAAAGGATGTGTTCCTCATATAATAAATAACTACTTATTTATTATATATATTTATACCTTGTAATATAAATATCATGTCATATATTATATGATATATATATGGAAGAATCTCTTCCCAATGTTGTCCAAACATCAACACTCCCTCTCAACAAGGGAGACATTCTTCATTATACCAAACCTTGTCTTTGAAGTATACAAAATTCACCCTATACTCATGAAATTTGTTTATGAGTCTTGGGAGATGTTTCTCTCCCACCTGAACTGAGGGGAAAATCCTTCTATGGATCTTCCTATGATCCAATTGACTCTCTCTGAGATCATTCTCACTCTGGCTCTGCATGTGATAACATCTAGCATCTTGAGTCTTTATGATTCCTTGTCAAATCACCATGACTAGGACAAATACTACACTAGGGTCGCTCACCACAGAGACACACATGTGAGTGAATGTTAGCCTGATGCTAATTGACACATGGAAAGAACCTCAAGCAACATGAGTCCATATTATTCCTTGTCATGATTAAGGAAGGACTATGCCTGGGCCCATTTACCACAAGTACACCTTTGTGATAAATGCATCCTATCTCCCTTGGTCTATAATCCACTAGGAGAAGGTCTACTCGATGGTTACTCGGGACATTATAGAAAAAGGTCTATCACACATGTCACTCCCATGTCAACTTATAGAGGCTAATCCCTCTAGAAACACTAGGGTAAAATCCCCATAGTGTGTGACGTCAAGGTCAACTCTATTGATTTGTCCTCATGTGCTCTCCACAAGGGATGTGTCCTCATGTGCTCTCCACAAGGGATGTTGGGATATAATCCAAAACCCACTTATCCATATCAGATAAGTGTCCTCATAGACCAACTCAAGTCAGTAATATAGGAGTATGATTTGGAGAATGTCTCAAGAAGCTTCAAACATCAATAATCCCTCTCAGAGAGGGAGGAATTCTCTGCCACACCAAGTTTGTCACAAAAGTACTCGAACTTCGTCTTAGTAAGGGGTTTGGTAAGAACATCAACAACCTTCTCATCTCTAGGAAGGTACTACACCAATACTGCCTTCCTATGCACCATGTCTCGAATGTAATGGTATTTGATCTCAATGTGCTTCGATTTGTCATGAAATGCTGGATTCTCTAATATATTCACACATCTTTGGTTATCACAATGAATAACGGTGAAATCCAGCACATGTCCAAATAAATATGCAAGGATCTTGCGAAGCCACACTGCTTCGCGGATTGCCACACTCAATGCAATGTACTCTGCTTCTGTGGTTCTCAAAGCCACATAAGTTTGTTTCCTACTACACCAGGAAACCATGGTATATCCCAAAGTGAAGCAACACTCAAAGGATCTCTTCCTTTCCACTGCGCTCTCTACCCAATCAAATTCAATGTATCCTTGCAATATCATGTAAATATTGGAAGTATATATCAGACCATGTCCAACTATGACTCATAGGTATCTCAACACATGCTTCACAGAAATCCAGTGTGTCTGTCTCAACTGACTCATAAACTGGCTAAGTGAACTCACTGCATAGAAAATATATGGTCTGGTGTTAACCATATACATCAATGATCCAATAAACTATTTATATAGGGTCATATCTATCTTGTCTAAATATGAAGAAGACACACTTATTTTCTTCATATTCGTCACCATTGGTGTAACACACCCACTACCATAATCATGTTAGCATTGATTTCTGCAGAATCAGAGCCCCCGAAATATTTACAGAGGCTTAGCATAAGCTAGCTCTCTCTCTCTCTCTGCTCCCATGTGATCGTGGGTCATGATCACAGGCTAAATAACCATGGCTCCTCTTTGTATTTTGCGCCTCGGCACTACAGGAATGTCGAATCGTTTGACTCTGCAACCGTCGAACCCCGACAGGGCTAGTGACTGGCCAATAGGGACGAATCCCTACAGGGTTAGCAAATGGCCATTAGGAATGGCCCTGTCGCACGGTTGAGTGGAGTACAGGTGGCGAGAGGGGAAACACGACTTGGAGGGTGACATGATAGGAGGCGGGTCCCGCTTCACATGTCACACCATTTCAGACCCCCCCATTAAAGGCAGAATGGAAAGGGGGGTCCGGAATTCGCCTGAATGCCATTGATCAAGGTGAATAAATCCTGACCATTCAAGAGTTGCGCGTTTGATTCCGGACCCCCCCCTCACCGCTAAAGGAAGAACAACAAGGGGGCTCTGGAATGAATCCTCAGCCGTAGATTTGGGTGGGTGGACTCTGGCCGTCTAGATATGCTCACTACTTACCCTAATGCACATTCGCACCCCAGTTTAAAGCCGACATCTCTTCCTCACATCTCACGGTCATCCCAGACCCTGGATCCTCCGAGAGGATCCTGTCCGTTCATCAGAGCCTAAACACATGCTAACATCTCGATATTTATAAGTCTGGATTTCGAGGTTTGAGAGCACAGGGGAACATGCCCTTCGGTATCCCAAATGTCGAAATGTGGAAGTGTTGAACGCGCCTCAATCAGTGATTATCCCCTTGGGTTATGCCTTGGTCAATATGACCTCTTCCCATATGAACACAGTCTCTCTTCCATCGAGATTTATCAAGGTGAGAACCTGACCTCTTGTCAACGGGACTTTCGAATCCTCGATCCCCAATTTCCCGAAACGGGTAATCTCTCGACACGCAGCCTCCTGAAATCGGTCGTTCTACGAATGCTTCGGGGTTTCCACCATGGAACATCCCGATCTCTCATCACCAAAACTCTCGAGTTCTCGATTCCCAATTTCCTGAAATGGGAAATCTCATGACACATGGCCTCCTTTAATTGGACGACCCAAATCTACTTCGAGGTTTCTACCATGGAATGCCCCGATCTTTTGTCACCAGAACTCCCTAGTTCTCAACTCCCAATTTCCTGAAGTGGAAAATCTCTTGACACGTGGCCTTCGTTACTCGAACTGTCCAGATCTATTTTCGGGCTTTCACCCCTATTCACTGGGGGTTTAACCCTTGGGTATCTCCTGACAGATCCAACGACTGTCGGGTTTTCCAGTCGAGATCTGATGGCTCATATAGGTTCCTAACTTGTGTGCTCTCCCACGACTCCCTAGACGTGGAAAGATCAACGATCTGGATGCTCTCATGGACCTTGGGGATCTACGGTCCCGACCTCTTCGCTACCCACGAAGACACAGAAAGTCATAGGGGTAAGGCACTTAGCATCGTACTTTCTCCTACCAAATATAACGGTCATGAGTGACCACAGATTTCTCGACGAAATCTCGTCCGTCGATCCGATACTTATCAGGGATTTATTAAGGCCTTGCGCCTTCACGTCCTCCTTCCAGGCTCTTGATGGGATTTTCAAGAAGGGTATCTCTATGGGGAGGTTTACCCAGGGTACTATCTGAGGCAGATAAGGGTATCTCTCTCCCGAGAACCAGGCGTGAAGTMTGAATTAGATCAATATGCATATAAATAAYGAWTTATGAGAACATAATCCATACGTAGTCTTTCCATTATAAACATACAACTACCAGTACTGATCAAAACATCATACATACATTCTTATACTGAAATTATTCACAATTTCACAGCTTATGAGAATAATTGTCTAAATACATATATTTCAAG
The DNA here is from genome assembly GCA_000966675.3 of Picea glauca. Classification (NCBI taxonomy): domain Eukaryota; kingdom Viridiplantae; phylum Streptophyta; class Pinopsida; order Pinales; family Pinaceae; genus Picea; species Picea glauca. The sequence continues at coordinate 10,286 of JZKD02S1909452.1, forward strand.
ATGCCAAAGGCAAAACACTTATCAGAAAGTAACACCAGGGGTTATACAACTGCTGAGAGGGTTGCTCGTTTCCACCCAACCATAGGCTTAGCGACTCCCAGCGGATTTACCACTAGCCACCCCCGAGCTGAGACCACGATGCTGTGAGACTACGTCTCTGTTTTCCAGTGACCAGGAGCGAAGTTTACTCTCCTTCCTCTCTGCTCTCACTCACTTTGCATATCACTAGAGTTCTCTTTCTCCCCTCGCACCTCCCCCCAATCACTTCTCCCCCACGCCTTATCCTCTTGCGAGGTTGCGTGTGGCACGATTTCCCTCGCGCTGGGCAGGCCTGATGACTCTATGGATGGGCGGTTCACCTCCCCATCCCTTGTTAATTCTTGAGGATCCATCTACCTACTAGATTGCGAGACATTTAATTCGGGGCCAACGAGCCGCTTTTGGTTCTCCGGGCCAGTGAAGTCCAAATACGGTATTGTTTTTTGGTGGAAGTTAACGCCACCTTTCCAGGTGCCTTCCACCTCCTTTCTACAACCATCGTGGTCTCTTTTTCAGCATATCCCCTCTTAGCAGTCCTGCAATATAAATTCATAATATTATTCACATTCATCGACCTTTTCCACAAGGTCCATTCACATNCGGGCTTTCACCCCTATTCACTGGGGGTTTAACCCTTGGGTATCTCCTGACAGATCCAACGACTGTCGGGTTTTCCAGTCGAGATCTGATGGCTCATATAGGTTCCTAACTTGTGTGCTCTCCCACGACTCCCTAGACGTGGAAAGATCAACGATCTGGATGCTCTCATGGACCTTGGGGATCTACGGTCCCGACCTCTTCGCTACCCACGAAGACACAGAAAGTCATAGGGGTAAGGCACTTAGCATCGTACTTTCTCCTACCAAATATAACGGTCATGAGTGACCACAGATTTCTCGACGAAATCTCGTCCGTCGATCCGATACTTATCAGGGATTTATTAAGGCCTTGCGCCTTCACGTCCTCCTTCCAGGCTCTTGATGGGATTTTCAAGAAGGGTATCTCTATGGGGAGGTTTACCCAGGGTACTATCTGAGGCAGATAAGGGTATCTCTCTCCCGAGAACCAGGCGTGAAGTATGAATTAGATCAATATGCATATAAATAACGAATTATGAGAACATAATCCATACGTAGTCTTTCCATTATAAACATACAACTACCAGTACTGATCAAAACATCATACATACATTCTTATACTGAAATTATTCACAATTTCACAGCTTATGAGAATAATTGTCTAAATACATATATTTCAAGATGCCAAAGGCAAAACACTTATCAGAAAGTAACACCAGGGGTTATACAACTGCTGAGAGGGTTGCTCATTTCCACCCAACCATAGGCTTAGCGACTCCCAGCGGATTTACCACTAGCCACCCCCGAGCTGAGACCACGATGCTGTGAGACTACATCTCTGTTTTCCAGTGACCAGGAGCAAAGTTTACTCTCCTTCCTCTCTTCTCTCACTCACTTTGCATATCACTAGAGTTCTCTTTCTCCCCTCGCACCTCCCCCCAATCACTTCTCCCCCACGCCTTATCCTCTTGCGAGGTTGTGTGTGGCACGATTTCCCTCGCACTGGGCAGGCCTGATGACTCTATGGATGGGCGGTTCACCTCCCCATCCCTTGTTAATTCTTGAGGATCCATCTACCTACTAGCTTGCGAGACATTTAATTCGGGGCCAACGAGCCGCTTTTGGTTCTCCGGGCCAGTGAAGTCCAAATACGGTATTGTTTTTTGGTGGAATTTAACGCCACCTTTCCAGGTTCCTTCCACCTCCTTTCTACAACCACCGTGGTCTCTTTTTCAGCATATCCCCTCTCAGCAGTCCTGCAATATAAATTCATAATATTATTCACATTCATCGACCTTTTCCACAAGGTCCATTCACATCACATATTCACATTTCTGAGTTTTCCACAGTTCTTGGCCAATCCAGTTATTTTTACAAAATGGGGGAAATAGGGTGTTACAATTCCCTCCCCCTTAAAGGAATATCGTCCTCGATGTTCTATCTATCAACATGTCATGCATGTACAGATGCACACAAAATCGGATATGCCTGTTTCATGGCATCCTCCATTTCCCGTGTAGCCTCATCTGGGCCAAAATGTTTCCACTGCACCTTAACCTGTGCAATGGTTCAGTTCCAGAGCGGGGTTTCCTTTCTGTCCAATATGCATTGGGGTTTTGGTAGAAATTCTCCCTTCGGTTCCACCTGGATCACAGACCAGTCAATTATATGATTAGCATCATGTACATATTTCTTCAGTAGTGAAACATGGAAAACATTATGTGCTTTTACTGTGGGAGGAAGTGCTAGCCGATAGGCTACAGGTCCCACTCTATATAGAACCTTAAAGGGTCCACAATATCGGGGTGCCAACTTGGCACAAGATCCCATTTTTAGGGAACTCTTCCTGGGCCTAACTCTTAGATATACATGATCTCCCGTTTTGAACTCTCTTGGAGTTCTCTTTCGATCAGCAT
>JZKD02S1909452.1:59165-73137 GCA_000966675.3 Picea glauca
TGTTCATCAACTCAGAAAGTGGAATGGGAATTTTTACTTTGGCTAATTCCCCTTCGAGGCTGAAAGATGTAGGGGCTCTGCTTTGGCTCACCAATTTTGGTTTGTCTACCACATTATTCTAGCTAAGGGTACTTGGTTGATTAATTGATGAAACCTTAGGCTACGACGATCTTTTTAGAATAGTAAGGTTTCTTTTCATGGGAACTTTGACAGTATTCAAAAATCCCTCGTATGATGCCAAGTTTCTCGTTTTTCTTTATAAAGTACATAGAAGGGCGTCACAAACTATCATGCAACTAGTCCTTCAAAATCCCTCTGTGTCTGCTATGTGTTGCTTATGATGGCATGCCATTCACATTTTATATGCAAGAGATATGACAATTGGAATCTCATAAAACAAGGAGGCACATGTTTTTAGTGGTTTTTTCACATGTTTTCTATGTATATTTCAACTAGACAGTGCTCTCTCTTTGATCCAACAATCGAGAATTTTTTTAAGAGGTTTTTGATAAGTCTGGGGGCTACACATGATACAGTTCATTTGACCCCGTGCAAAGTGTTAGCGCTCTATAAATTTCCTAGAGGTTGTTCAAAAGAAGAAATCTACGAGAGCTAACTTTATCCAACTGCTTTTGAAGCTGGGATCTAGCCCTTCCAACTTCAGAGAGGGATCTCTCGATATGATTTAGGTATGTTTCGAATTTCAAAATATTAGGCTAGGTAAGCAAATAGGTTGGTTTTGTTGATGTAATGTTTGTCAGGTTGGCTGAGATGGTTTACACATCCATTGGGCTATGGGGTCCATTTCGTAGAGATGAAATCCGAACCAGAAAAAATAAAGGAACCTTTCACAGGGCGAGATAATATAATCACTGGATTCTTTAGTAGCATAAATGAGGAATAGAAGAAAAGATGAGAAAGACAATTACAACAAAGAAGCAATTAAGAATTTCTTTATTGTAAAATGAGAAGATAAAACACTTAAATCTTTGAGTCAGAAACAGGTATCCAAGATAAATCCTGCAACGTTCGTTACTTCCAAAGATTAGATTTAGAAAACAGTATGATAACAAAGTGAGAATAACATTTAACTTAGAAAGAACAACATCACCAGTGAATACACACAAGAATCCTGTAAAAGTGCCTCTTTGTATTAATGGAAGATCTCTTCAAAAACATTACAGTCTAATAGCTTGCAGGGTGTGAAGATCAACAACCACCAATACTTAGAAAAATGAAGTATTTATAACTCAAAATTACAAACGATCCTGTCATTAATGACCAGGACATGCTAAATATATTTTTAGCCTAACTAACATAACAAATTTCAAAAATCTAGGAACTGCTTGATGATGTGTTGCAACTGCATGTTGTTTTCTGGGTGGACCGTTGGTGAGGCCTCTGCACAACCTCATCTGACTGGACAAATGACTGGGCTGGGACAGCTCATCAGCTACTCGATCAGATCACAAAGTTCATCCCATAGAAGATGACTGGGCACGTTGACTTTGAGTAGCCTTCGATAAACTTCGTCCATTTCAGTGTACTTGGTGAAGGTAGGTTTGGTGACAAAAATGTATTGAATCTCATGCTTAATACTGATGTCCCACTAAAGTGCATCTAGAAACACCTTGCCAGTGATGCTGCCTTGAATTCTTTCAAACTTTGAACTATCCTTAGCCACATTGACCAGTCTCTTTTTGTAGTCTGGGAGTGTCATCAATTTGTCATTGATTACCTTCAGACTAGGAAGACCTTTCTTCTGTAGAGCCTCAATCTTACTAAAAAATCTTTGTACCCATAGGTCCATGGCCTGAAACTTTTCTTCCAGCTGAAGCATTAATCCTCTCTTGGTCAAAACTCTTTTGACCTCAAGGATGGTCTCTGTTCTGTCTTCAATTTTCAGTTCTTCCAGCTCCTCCCTGGTCTTAGAATTTAGGAACTTGATGATCTTGTTAGCTTGTGTTGGCATCTCTCCCAATTCTGATCTGATCTTCTCAATGGCCTGTTTGCTTCTCTGAACCAATTCATTCTGCTCAAACATGATTTGTATCATGGGCCATATCTCGTTCATGGACTTGGTGATGTCTGTCCATACACTTTATTTAACCTCGGCCAAAGATTTTCCTGCCACTGTTTGCTTCCGAAGCTGTTGTAACTCTTGTTTGAGCTAATCTGTCACCTGCTTTTCCTTGGAGAGGTTGTTCTGATAGGAAGATTTGAGTTCTTGAAGGTTCTCAATCTCCTTTTTGAGCTTGCTAATCTCTATTTCCTTCAAGTTCATCTTTTCCATAGATTTAGCCAATTTGGTTGTCTTTTCCAGGGATGTCAATGGAGTCACGGATGGGACTTCTGTTACTGATGTCCTGCTCACTTTAGAAAGTGGAATTGCACTCAATGGAATGAATTCCATTGGCTTCAGTTGTTCTTTCTCTTTTACTAACTTCTCCATTTTGGCTTCCATTTCCTTTAGTTGTGCATTCTGCTCCATGAGTAGTTTGAGCATTTCATCTTTTTCTCCTTCTTTCTCTGTTATTTCCTTCACCTGCGAATCCTCTGTGGGTGGGAGTTTCAATTGTTTCCTTAAGGAGGCTATGCCTGCATTTTTCTTTTTAATCGTCTCCTTGGCTACCTTCACGTTCGAGGGATCGTACCCGATCTTAAGGACCAATTCCTCCAAATTATTGTTTATGTTGTCCTTGGTAAAGGACGATATCTTCTCTAACTTCAATTTTGTTTGAACGTTGTTAAGGGACACTTGCAATTTGGACACAGTAGTGGAAGCATGCGCCAGCATATAAAAGACCATTTCCCTTGTTTGCTTGTGAAGATCCATCTAATCGGCCAGATGCACATCCTTCGTCTGGAATTCAATGGTGGCCATTTTGTAATCAATGATCACCTTTGGATCTGACACCTGTACTTGGAGGAATGCCATATGCATTCTTCCCTTCTTAGTGTCAAATGTCGATAACAACCTATGTTGTGCAGTCGACGTCTGCTTCCAGAACTGGGCGCAAGTGCTGCTGGTCAAGGTCTGGTTCCTTTTCTTGATTATCTCATATTTTTCAAAGATGCTCAGCTTCGGTCCTCCCTTGCCTGACTGGGTGGTCGGCGGAAAATCTATAGATTTCTTCGGCAACACTGAGGTTATGATATGCTGGAGGCTTGCACTAAGGGGTGGCCTATCAACCTTGGTCGACGTGGTAGACGAGACTCCTTTTCCCCATTCGGGTCAGGAGCTGAAATGGTTTTAGACCTCTTGGTATGCAATTGGAATTCTTTTGGAGACACCTCAGTGACAGGTGGAGATAAATCTTGCCTAGGCCTTTTCTCTTTCGGAACCTGTGGTGTGGTTGTTTGCGATACAGTGGCCGGGGGATCTTGCTGTTTTGCTTTGACCAAAGTGTTAGGCTCCCATAATGTCCGGTTTGCAAATTTCTCAACTTCAGGCCTAGATTCGTGGACATATGGGATGTTCTTGTTTTTCACCCTCATCTCAGAGATGATTCCACATGGATCGTAATGCCATCAAAAACTCATGAAGAAATCCATTTCCTTCAGTAGCCTATCTGCTTCTTCTCCAGCGCCACGATTGTTGCAAATGAAAGAGCCAATCTGCCCTTTGATTCTGAGCTGTTACTTTTTCTTTAGTGACACGAAGTGAATGTCATCAGATTTTATCATCTGCCTTATATACTCCATAGAAAAAATTCTGATAGACAGGTATTTCAGAAGCTTATACGGGGCCAACTCGCACCTGTATACTCTGATCTCAGTGTGATCTTCGTATAAATACTAATCACCTGTATTTGTGTGATCCGAGAGATGCAGTATCCTCTGAACTTCATCATTTATCCTAGGCTCGGGCCTGCCGCTAAGCATACTTACCACTGGGTGGTAGAATTGATCAATAAACTCCTTGAAACTGAACTCTGTGGAGTTATGCTTGAGCAAGGAGGTCCATGCGGTCACTGCCTGGGGTCTACCGTCTCCATCCATCTTCTGCGTGGAAAAAGCAAATTTTCCCTCTTGGAAGAAGACGAACAAGTACGCTAGTATGGATGAGTACCGAAACATGCCTTCCGAGGTGAAATTTACAAGCTGTTCGTGAATATTGCTCGACAGGAATGTGCTGAAGTCGAACTGGGCAGTGGGCTTCTCATCGGTGGAGAAAATGGATAAAAATCCCAAAATGGGTTCATCTACCCACTGATCTGAATAGTATCCCAACAAGGCACATAGGGACGAGATGATTTGGTTTCCTTTGGTCGAAAACATGGAAGAAGGATAAGGGGGATTTGTGGAGGGAAATTGAGCGGATGGTGGGAGGAAAAGCTCAAATATTTGAGCTCTTTGGGGGAAGGTCATTTTCTGGTATAATTCTGTGAGAATTTCAAGGTTGAAAGGTGATGCAGAGTCAGCTCAGGGGATTTGCATCATTTGGTCGATGGATTCAGGCGTGATGAGGAAAAAAATTTCTCCAGACGAGGAAACAACGACTCTTTGCTCGGGAATGTAGTGGGCTTGGCACTTGAGGGAAAGCTCTGGAAAAGGGTGAATCTGAGGGAAGAGATATAGGGGTAAGTTAGACTCCCAAAGTCCAATTTCGTCACTGTATTCCAGGAAAACTTCCTTGAGCCACGACTAAAGGTCTGCGAAATCAAAATCACACTTTGTATCTGCGATTAAGCGATCTTTGTCGGCTAGTGGGATTTGGTCAAGGTCGGCAAGAGGTGGGAGAAACAAATTCTCCTCTCCTTTTGCTTGTTTTGACTTTGGCGCCATTACTGCAACGGTACCTGCAAGAAAACCAACATTAGCGGGGCGACTGTGGATAGGGGAAATTGACTGTAACGAAGGAGAAAACGGTGTGAACTTATTTGGTGTGATGAGTGGGTAAATGGAAAGTAGGAAGAATAAGGGTAGTTTTGAGTAAATGGGTGTCTGTTGGGCGTGGGAGACGGGTCAACTGGTTAATGGATAGGTTATCCAATAATAAATGGCCAACAGATCACTTAGAGTGTGAGATGGCGGGTGACAGTGACTGAGGGATACGGATGGGTGACATGGCGGTTACCGATTAGGGTAAAGATCATGGTGAGGGGGCTTGCCATGAGTGAATGGTGGGGAAGGACTGACATAAATTATGGGACGTGACTCTTTCGAGAAAGGTGGATGATGACATCAGGAGGTGACGAAGGTATGTCAGTCAGTAGGAGGCAATGGGACTCAGGATCGGTAGATCGATGTCATGTATAGACAGGGGCCCACCAGAGGAAAGATTCCATTCCAGACCCTCCCCCCCTCAGTTAAAAACAGATCAATTGGGTGGGTCCAAAAAACACCTTGAGCCGTTGATCTGTGCGCTTGCTTCTTGGCCGCAGATCTATGTGTGTTGTTTATCACACATTCTGGTTCCCCCCCCCCCTCCATTAAAGGTAGAACGGATGGGGGGGTTCGGAATCCAATATTGATCGTAGATCTGCATGCTTAAACCTGAGCTATCCGAATGCGCGCGGGTCATTCATCTGGGTGCATTCATCCAGACCATTGATATATGAACGGAGCATAAGTGAGGGCGCGGAAAATACATGCGCCGAGAGACTTAGAATAAGTGCATTTCACGAGTTTTTTCCCAAGGCTTTTGATGTCTACACCACCAAGGGGTTAGTCAAACAACCTTTTAAGTATCCAAATCATGGTGTAACATTGATCATCAAGCTGGTTTTATTGAAGTAAATACACTAGCCTATATTCTAACCTAGTTTTCTATGTCAATTAACCCAGATTAAACTGTTGGGTTAAGAATTTACTCTACCCTGGGGCTATCTGATCAAGATTAGACAATATGGCCAGATTTATTCACTAATCTAACCTAGACACTTTGGCTAAGATTAAACGGTTTAGCCAAAATTATTCACTAACCCTATCAACATCAATTTAAAGAGAACTTGGCCATGCTTGAAAGGTATGGACCAAGTTACTATTATTGCGTGGGGCTTTTATTGAAATTCTTTTATGCCCTCTTTTCTTTTTCTTTTCTTTCTTTTTTCTTTTTCTTTTTCTTTTTTTTCTTTTCTTTTCTTTTCTTTCTTTTTCAAATTATTTGCAAAATGAAAATTCATTTGTCAACAAAAATACTAGAGATAGATAATATTCCAGTCACCAGTTGATCCTATAACTTATAGGGTGATAACACAAAGCACATAGGTAACCAAAAATTTAGAAGCATGGTCATGTTTTTCTACTCAGAAATTGTGTTATGGGTGCTTAAAACATGGAACTAAGACATGTTTTTTCAAGTCTAGGAATGAGGATCATTTATGTTGGTTTTCAGGAGCTAGAACACATCATAGTGGGAGCTTATCATAGTTTTAGTTTTTGTAGAGGAACTTCATCATAGTAGGAACTCATTAAGTTTTATTTTTTTTAGAGGAACTTGAACACATCAAAGTTTTAGCCTTTGTAGAGGAACTTTCCATCGATTTTAAACAACAAAATTAGTTGAGCACATTCAGTAATCAACAAAAAATCTTCTGGGGAAATCATTGCATTGGTAACGCTCACAAAGGTGAAGAAGTGATTGAAACTAGTGAAATGAATCACATGGTATTAATCATGATCTCTAGGGCTTCTACCTAGTAACTAGGACTCCCTAGGAGGTTACCCATCCTAAGACTCCTCCAACTCAAACACACTTAAATATGGAGTTTTCCTTGCAATCAAGCCCACTTAGCTTGCTACCCTATTTTTAAAACCTTACCAGGTATTGTGCCTTATGAACTATTGAGTTAAATCCACATTCACTCTTTTATTTAAGCATTGAGGGGCCTCGAAAGTCCAACATATGAGATATCACTTTTAGGATTATCTATGTAGAGTAAGTAATTAATCTATGACCCATATACATGAGAATTAATCACAATTGACCAATTTGTCATGATTTTGAATAGTCCACTTGGCACTCATTGCATTGGGTGATGCTCATAGGGGTGAAGAAGTGGGATTGAAACTAATGCTCACAAGGGTGAAGAAGTGGAATTGAAACTAATGAAATTAATCGCATCGCATCAATAATCACCTCTAAGGCCTGTACTCGGTAACTAGGACTTCCTAGAGCTTTCTCAATCCAAGACTCCTCTGGCTCAAGATAATTTAACTATGGATTTTTCCTCAAAATCAAGCCCATTTAGCTTGCTACCCCATTTGCAAAATGTTATCAGTATTGTGCCTTATGAACTATTCAGTTAGAGCTCCCTTGATTTGGATTTATAAATGGAACGAAATGAAATACAGATGTATAGCAAAGAAATACATAGAAATATAGTAAAACTTGATCTCTATTAATAAAGAGAACATGCTAAAACTATAAAAATGCAGACTGAAACAAAATTGTGTGAATGGTGACAACTTATCTCTGAGAAGAGATGTGACAACGACGCTCATTCGTAAGAAGATGAGTACAATGAGGCTTAAAAGGTCCTTTTAAGATAAAACATAAATGAGAAAACCCTAAACATCCAAAACCCTAACTCCGGGAGATGAAACACCATAAGGTTTGTGGGTCCCAATGAGGGTAGTTGATACATCAACTTACCAAGGGCGTAAATTTTGCATACGATCTTTGTTTGGGGTGCTTGATACATCGTTGGAAAGGTATAACTGATGAGTACATATTCCATTTGACCTAGCATGTGCCTTTACCTACATGTTAGGTGTTGCCAATCCCAAAAAACATCGTTTAAGGCCTTAAAACGACTCCAGAAGTTTGGGACCTGAAAAACTGTAAAAAACTATCAAAATGGAAGCTTGTCTTTGAGATAGTGGAATAGGTGGGTGGCCACTGATATCCACCTTGATCAGTTCTCCCCCCTTAATAAGAAATGGTATCCATTGTGTTTATTTCCCCATCAAATGAGGAAACTTTTGTTGAACTTGGCCTCGAGTGAGTCACTTGCCTTGGTGCAGGAGCTACCCTGCTTTGACATCTCGATAAAGTTAGATCCTCTGTTGGTGAATTCCCTTAATATAAGTGTCTATGATCTAATCAATATTTTCTTGTTCCATGCAGTCACGGTTGATATTTGTCGATGTCAATTTCTCTGCGATCTCCGAGGTGTCCAATAATGGTGGGAAGTATAGTCAAAGGATCTCTGCATTGAACACTAGGTGCAACCCAAGGAAGGGGGGATTTTAGCTCAAAATCATTGTCACCCATAGCCTTGGTGATGGTGTAAAGTCCATAGAAAAGTGGATGAAGCTTCCGATGGAGTCCTATAAGGTGCTCTTTTTGCAAATGCAACTAGACCTTGTCTCCCACCTGGAAATTGTGCATCACCTAGTGTTGATCATGGCTCTATTTGTACTTAGCGTTGGCTTTCTATAAAATATCATGGACCTGCTACCAGATGTGTTAAATTCATTCAATAAACTTGGTGGCTTTATCAACCTCAGATTGAGCATAGGATGATTCTACCTATGTGGATGCAAGGGGCAGGGCGACATCAATGGGATCCAATGGTTGAAATATCATCCCCACCTAAAAGGGATTGTGGTTGGTCGAGCTCTGAAGGGATCTGTTGTAGTTGCGTTGAATATATAGGATAATCTCATCCCATGTGCGTGGATATTTGGAGTTGTACATGCACAAGATACATTGCACGATCATTATGTTGACGACCTTTGTATGGACATTAGTTTGGGGGTGGAAGGTGGTGGATTTGGTGAGCTTGATGTCCAACAGTAACCAGAGGATGGACTAGAATATACTTAGGAACCTATTGTCCCAATATGATATGATGGTCTATGGGATCCCGAAGTGTACCCTCACTCGTTCAAAGAAGAGCTTGGCAGTGGCCTTCTCTATGATATTCTTCTTGCAGGCTGTTAGGATGGCCATCTTAGAAAATTGTTCAACCACCACAAAAACACATTCATTTCCCTACTTGGTTGAAGGAAGGCTTGACATGTAGTCCATCATGATGCATTCCCATGGCTTGTTGGGAGTAGGTAGAGGGGTGTACATGCCTTTCTTCTTAGTGGTTGGTTTGGCAATGGCACAAGTAGTGTAGGATCTGATATACTTGTTGATGTCTTGTCGAAGTTTTGGCCAATAGAAGTGTTTCTGTAGTACTGTCATGGTCTTTTCCATGCCAAAATGTCCTACCATCCGACTGTAGTGAGCTTCCCAAATCATCTTCACATGCTCATTTGAAGGAACACAGAGGTGGCCCAGATGGCATAACATTCCATCCTGAAGATGAAATTCATTGAAAGTCGTTACTATGCCCAACATCTGGTAAGTGGTAGAAAATTTAGGAACACACTTATAGATTTGGGGCCACTCATATGTCGCATGGTCATAGGAGTGGAGCACTGTGGTTAAGGTTGCAACTGGAGGTCAACTGAGGCAGTCAACGACATGATTGGTGCTCCCTATCTTATATTTGATGTTGAGATGGAACAATTGCAATTATGTGAACCACTTTTGATGGTGGTCATTAAGCAATTTTCCTTGTGTTTGCATGAACTACATAGGCTTGTGATCATTGTGCATGACTGTCTCCTTCCCGAGGATGTAGTGATTCCATTGTAGACAAGCTTGTACAATGGAATACATTTCTTTTTCATAGGTGGGGTACTTATTAACAACATGTGATAGTGTCTCACTAGGATATGCCATTGTATGACTGTGCTAAGAGAGAATTGCACCCATGACATAGTCCGAGGCATCAATCTCAATCTCAAAAGGTTGTTGTAGATCAGGTAATGAGAGTATTGGAGCTTAGCACAAGCGATGTTTTAGATCATAAAATTCTTGTTGTTGTGACTTACCCCACATGAAATTTTCCTTTCCACCACCCTTGGTCACTTGGTTGAGGGCCCATGCAATATGGGAGAATCCCAACACGAAGCTGCGGTAGAAGTTGGAAAGTCCTAAGAAAATTTGAAGCTTGGTTAGTGTGGTCGGGGCTGGCCAGTCATGAATGACTTGGATCTTGGCCAGATCCACATACACATAATGCTCATCAACAATGTAGCCTAGGTATTGAACCTTGTTCATGCCTAAGGAGCATTTTTCCAAGTTATCATAGATCTTGTGTTCTCGCAAAGTGTGAATGACCTATTGAATATGATGTAAGTGTTCATCCCAAATATTGTTGAAGATGAGGATATCATCTAGATATACCACCACAAAAGAATTGGTGAAAGGTCGTAGTATATCATCCATCAATCTCATGAAATTTGTTAGAGCATTTGTCAAACCAAAAATCATAATTGGCCATTCGAAAAGACCTTCTTTGGACTTGAAAGTAATCTTCCATGTACCAACCTTCTCTATTGGGACCTGGTGGTATCCATATTTCAGGTTAATCTTACTGAAAAAATTGGCTCCCTTAATTTGGTCAAGAAGGTCGTCAATTTGTGGAATTGGGTACCGATTCCTGACTGTAATTTTGTTTATGGTCCTGTAATCAATGCAAAGTCGCCAAGTCCCATCTTTCTTCTGCACGAGTACAATTGGGCTCCCATAGGGTGAGGAGTTGGGTTGTATGTGCCACTTTTGAAGTAATTCTTGGATCTATCACTTAATTTCCTCATTATCCATCAAAGAGTGGTGATAGATTGGCCCATTGGGTAGAGGTGCACCGGGGGTTAGATCGATTGAATGCTTGACCTAACATTGCAGTGGTACCCTAATGGGTGAGGAGAATATGTCTTTGTATTCTTCCATGATCTTGTCCACCTGCTTCTGTTGTGTGGAGAGGCCCTTTTCAAAGGCCATGGATGTGGTTGCGGCCTTATGTTCACTTTGAGAGATAATCATGAAGAAGAAAATTTTCTAGGTCTAAGAAATGACCTTCCTTCATTGTTTAACAGAGATCAAAGAAATGGCAATAGGCGGAGCTACCTCTGGTATCTTATACAATTGTCTACCTAAAGTAATAATAACACTACGAGGCCTAGACTCATATACAACATGTCGTTTCCACAAGTATGGATGGCCTAAAAGAACATCAAAAACTTCAAAGGGGGCAATATCACACAATACCTCATCCTTGAAGGGCTTGATGTTGTAGGGCAGACGAAACTGTTTGCTAACGCGAAGATATCTTCCTTGACGGAGCCACTCGATGGTGTAGGGATACGAGTGTTGTGTCGTCGGTAGGTTCAACTACTTGATGACCTCTACTGAGATCTGGTTATTTTGACTTCTACTATCAATAATGAAATGCAGCGGAGCACTTTTCACCCACATATGCAAGTGAAAAAGGTGTTCACTGTAACAACCCTAGTTAAATGATTGCTTAAGGTTTATCAAGTATAAGTAATTAAATAATTAATTGTCCTAATGAATATTAGTTAAATAATGATTATTTATTAATAATATTATTTATTTATTTATTTACTATTTAATATATGTTGAGTATTTAATTAATTAATTAATTAACTCATTTAATGTTTGGTTAATGAATTAAACGTTTAATAGTTTTTAATTTATTTAATAGAAAACTTAATGTATGGAGGGTTAAGGCATTGAATGGAAGGATAAGGGAATAAATGGGGGGATAAGGTGGGTGGCATTGAATGAAGGGAGGAGGCAGTGAATGGGAAGGGGATATGAGGGGGCAGAGGCATTCGTGAGAGGGGACTTTTGGAATTTTGGGGGAAGGAAGCATTATTTGAGATTAGGGACTATATTTTTCTGGTTTGGAGTTTGGGTGGATTGTTAAAGGGGAGCATCGATTGCTGGGAGTTTTGGGCTCGGGGGCTAGGAATCCTCATGGAATCCTAGAGCTAGGGAGCTGGATAGGCTCTGTTCCTAGCTGGCAAGGAGGAAAAATTTGGTTTTGGGCAGAGTTTGGGCAGAGCAGCGAGGACAGATGAAGATTGGAGGAATAGCATCAGTCAAAGGTATGTATTTTCATGATTACGCTGTGTTATGTGGATTTCATCAAGCTGCTGAATATGCTGTGTTATGTGGTTGTTATGTGATTTATTATCATGCTATTCATAAATTTAATTTCTGTTGAATAATAAATGGTTATATGCTGATGATTAAATTGTGTAGGATAACATTTCTCTATTCTCTATTTTAACATGTGTTTTATAAGGCTCTGTGGGAAGAGACATTACACATGGTATCAGAGCTTGGTTTCAAAAACTAAAACCTAAGGCTTACCACCCACATAATTGTGCAAACTATTTCTTGAAACAACTCCCATACTACACCCTAAAACCCTTGAAACAACTCAAAATAGAAATAAACAAAAATAACCTATAACCCTAAGTAGACTACCCAGAATGAACGTGAGAATGTGCATGCTTCCCAGGAGAATTGAAGGAGGGTATGTGCATTAGAAAAAGAGATACTCTCCCTGGTTATAGTTAAATGTAAGAATGACTCTTCACCTGCACAGGCTGAGAATTAATAAGAGTTACAGTTTGTAATATTGTAAGACAATCATGGGCATTTATTGAAACTCTCTCTACGGTTAGTGCATATTAAAAAGGGTGTATTTTAACAACTTTAATGCTATCTAATAAATAAATAAGAGAGGACATTCAATGTAAACATTACTAAAATCTTCCTTAACTTGACCTGAGCCCAGGCAGCAGGTAGACTGAATTCTTTTCCATTTATTACTAGAACTTGGTTGGGAACTGTGTAACCAACTCTGATCTAAAAGTTACGCCAACTCCTAAATGGATGTAAGGGTGAATTTTTATAGTTAAATAGTCTGATTCAATTCTTACAAATAGCCAACAAACTAATTTAAGGCATTTATACAAACATTGTGTAATTTAATCGCAAAAGCTACAAAAATGAATCCCTAAAAAAATAAAAAAATAAAAGAGATTACCCATATCTAAAGCCTACAAAAAAAAAATAATAAAATTATGGGTCGAGGCCCATCTCCTATTATTCTAGCATTCACTCTAAAGACGAGGCAACATGGGAAATAAAACACACATGGTGCCATAAGGAAAGTATACAGCCAAGACAACGCACATAAGTCAAGCACCCAAAACCTAACGCCCAAGCGCAAAGCCACATGGAGGAGTAGCCCATGGGGGCAAGGTGAAGTACACTGCACATTCACAGGTGAACTATGTACCAACGTCAAGCACCCAAAACCTAATGCCCAAGCGCAAAGCCACATGGAGGAGGAGCCCATGGGGGCAAGGTGAAGTACACTGGATGTTCACAGGTGTGCTACGCACCAACATCAAGCACCCAAAACCTAATGCCCAAGCGCAAAGCCACATGGAGGAGAAGCCCATGGGGGAAAGGTGAAGTGCTATGCACGTTCATAGGTGCACTACGCACTAGCATCAAGCACCCATGAATTTTATCATGCGTCAAGTATCAAGCCAGGGGAGGAGGGCTCGTGAAGGAGTTATGTGCAATGCATCAAAGGGACTCTGATTTATGAAAAAACAGATTAGCACAACGATTCCTATCACCCATTGTAGAATAAGTTGCAACCCCAAGTCCAAGACGTACAAACCATGAAGCACAAGGAAATCAGTCACGATGAGGACGCCTTCGATGTAGAAATCATTGAAGAAAGTCTCTCTATCTATCCATACGGTGTCAGATTGGTTAGCATGACAGTAACACCCATTGGAATAACTCTAAATACTTGAACATGATAACCTAATTCTAGACCAAGCAAAAGAAGCTGTAAAAGGTGTGCGATGTCAATCTCAAGCTATCCACGACAGTCTATAACGAATTATCTGTTCCTGAAAGAAAAGGCACAATACAACAATACCATTGTAATAGTTTAAGACCCAAAGATTAGATCGCAAACAGATCAACATAATTAAAACTAGAAAAATCGGAATAACTAGCTGCTCGTACAACTTGAGATAAAGAGGTATAAGATACAAAAAACCTTATACCCAATTTGAAGAATACAAGTCTGAGAACACATTGATCTCCAAAAAAAAAAAAAAAAAA
>JZKD02S1909463.1:23357-36416 GCA_000966675.3 Picea glauca
GGGCACGTCATGCAAGAGAAACATAAAGAGGGGAGTGGCACCCTTGGAGCACCTAGTGCGTCCTGAGGGGCACATCACATTTTTAATGATAAATGAATGAACCTAGATGGCCTTATGACGAATAACGTGATAATAAAAATTTTAAAACAATTTTACCTAATAAAATGTCACCCAACACGAAAATTAAAATCTAGGTCTAAATTATGCTAGTGGCATAATTTTTTCTATCCATTTACTATATATATATATATATAAAATAAATAATGATGATAATCCTTATTAATATTGTAACAAGAAGGGAGTAACAAATTTAATTGATTCATAAAAATCTGTTGGGATAAAATTAAAAAAAAAAGGCGAAATAATTGTTTTAATATATTATGATAATTTAAAATTTATTAATTAAAAAGGGAAAAGGGGAAAAGTTAATTTCTACACCTACCAATTTGAGTTCTAAATGAAAAGGGGGAAGAGGGAAATCTAAAATAAATAGGAAACTAGGAAAATAGGGAAACATAAAAAGAAAAGGGAAACACAAGTGAAAAAGTAGAAAGTCAAAATTAGTAAGGTATCTAGCATTTAAGAACTTTTTAATTTAAACTGAACTAGCAAATTAATAATGGGGAAAGTTAGTAAAACCTGTAAGGGAATTTGGGGACACCTAGGAGCAATTCTAGAAGTGACTCTAGGTGGGTGAGGGAAATAAGGGTAATAAATTAATTTAAGAAATCAATTTATGGAGGAATGAAGGGGATGGGTGACACTTGTACGTGGAGGATTTTTAGGAATTAATTTATTAAAGATTAACTTAAATGGGATTTTGGAAGATAAAGGACTTTGAAACTCTATATAATGGATAGAGGAGAAGGATGATGGATCTATTCTACTATGGTAATGTCACGCTGCAGAAATATATACATGATTGACTTAGCTTGTGGGAGTTGGGATACCCAGATCGATGAGGAGTGGTAGCTCAGCCTTGCAAGGCGAGCTGGGAGCTAGCTGAATCTCTAGATAGTGTGTGTGGCCCCTTTGCAGCTCGGGGGGATAAGGGGGAATAAGATTACCCCTAGCGTTGGCTGGGAGGTACCAGTGAAGTCTCATTAGGTGGCAAGCGAGAGTTGCATGAAGCACGCGGGACATCAACTCAGAATGGGCAATCAGGCAACAATACACTTTCATTATATTCGTGGTAGATTGTAGTAGGATTTATGCTTTGGATCTGCATGTTTAATCGGGTAAGTAAATTGATTGTCTTAGCGTTCTGGTTGATGACTGAATTTTTCCATAGCCTATAGCTCGATGATTGATTGACTCCCATGGCCTTCAATTCCTGGCATGTATTGACTGCCCTGTGGTGTATTGATTTTGAAGATTGTGGTTGTTTTTCCTTTCGTCCCTAGCTCATTAGTCCTTGCCTAAGAAGTCAGCTAGGATCCTGATCTACAGTCATTGCTTTGGCGTTAATAGACATATGGATCTCAATGCCCTAATTTTCTGTGCAAGGATGACGAGTGAAGGATGTTCCTGTGAGTCGTCTACCTCTGATGTTTGTCCTTGGTTGATGGTTCGCCTTGCACCTTGATGCAATTATCTAACTCTGCAAATTTGATTGTTGGTGAAGTTTGTCTTCCACCTCGGCTTGTTTATATCTCATAATTATCTCATTTTTACCCCGTTTTTATATCTTGGTGGATCAAATTTAACCCTGCATTTTATTCTTGGATAATTAACTCTGCGTTTGCACTGAAGGATAAATTCTGACTCTACGTTTTTTTATATTGCTGAAAAAAAATTAGCTCTGCGTTTTTATGTAATGCGAGATGAATTCATTTTTGTGTTATCTTTGGTTGATGACACTTACTCCTGTTGAACAACTATTTCCTTTTCTTATTTTGCATTTATAATTATATTTTTAGTATTGACAACTTAGATTTGCAAGATTACTTGTATTAACATTTATTTAGCGGGCGCATTATTGACTTTGTAACTTGACGTGCCTCATTATAATGGAACCCATGATAAGATAGAATGTAATCATGGACTGGTTAGACTGGGTGATTGGTGGGGTCGGGGATGATGTCGTGTGGGATGTCATCACCCCTTTTTCTTCATCCTCTTGTGTCTCGTCGACCTTTTGTGTGGGGGTAGGTATAGTCTCCCAGTCAGTATTCGGTTCCTAGTGCATCAGAGTTTTCTAGAGTCCTTGGTCCAGATAGCTTATGTTTGTGCCAAGGTTATTTACACGTCCATCACTTGGGAACGACATGATTTCTGATGAGGGAATCATGGTGCGCCCTATTGGATAGAGGAAAATGAGAACTTGGTCGGAGTTAGTACGTGATGGGTGAGTGTTGAAGAGCGTTGTAAGTTGCCTTGGGTGCATGGGTGGAATGCCTTCATGCATTCGGTTAGTGTGTCCGGAAGATCTAGTCTGGTTCGTCAAGGTCGATGTGTCGTGAGGAGTAAATGGACCCTTATCTTGTAGGCGTGTCATGTCACGTTGGGCGGGTAGTCGTTCCTCCTCGTTGTCCTACGTGTGTGTCATCTAGTTTCCCTTGTGCCAGTGTGTGGAGTCTTAGTTGTTGTTGCATGTTCTATGGACTTGGTGCTCGCCATTAGCTATGTCATCTAGATGTAATTTTCGTTGTTGTCCTATTTAAAATAAAAAAAATTGCACGGTTGTTTCTCTTGTAGACGTAACGATTGGGTCGTTATAGGTTTGGTCTATTGTTTTGACAGTAGATGGAGTATAATTTATGAGTGAAAGTGTTTTAGGTGTCATTTGTGCGGAATAAATGAGTTTAGAGGGTGTGAAACTTAGGTTAGTATGCAGAGAATTTAAGGAAGTGTGAATAACCCTCAGACATAATGAAATAGTCAGACATATGAAGAGAAATGGAGAAGGAACACTTACTACACAAACATGTTGCACAAATTCTAAAGAACACAATTTTGCAGTGAATGAAATTTACATGTTGCGCAACTGTGGCAGGGGAACAAATCAACATCTCAATCAACATCTAGTCATCATCAGTTGTGCCAAGTTGTGTGCATCGACCTCATAACTCAAAAAGAAACATTTCCAAGATATGAATTAGAAATGTTCTCTTATACATCTGTTGAGTCCACTATAGAATCATTTCTTCACTTGGTAAGATGGTAACTAAATATATACATCAAGTAATTCAAGTTGGCAGAGTCTATCTGAGCACATAATTAGCAATTAGAGAACAGATTTACATTTTGTGGAAAATTATCATCAAGTATCTCATGAACACATGGCAGAGATTTTCAAGCATAAAATATGCAGGAAGCTAAAGGATAGGAGAGTGGTTAACACATGTCATTATATTATTGTAACCATATCCTAGAAGTTAGTAGTTAAGTTTAGAGGTGTCATTAAACTCTGTAGCTGATTACTATTTTTGGAGTTCTCTAGAAGATTTGAGTCTTAACTGTGATGTAATACTTTTCTATATATTATGATAAGGAATATTTGGGCAGGGGGTTGGTTCGAGAATTGAAAAAAGAATTATTGGTGTATGTAATTATTTTCAAAGGATGATTAATATAGAAGTACATAATTTATCCTAGTAGAAATTCATGTGATGTTATGTTTCAAGTTTGTCTCTTCCCTATTATGCTTGTGCATATTTATCTTAGTCTTTCATCTAAATGTATAATCTTCTAAGTGTTTGACTGAGAGTAAATGGTTTAGAACTCATCCTTGTTAGATGCTTTGAACACATACAGTCAAGCACTCTCTCTTTCTTCTAAAGTTACATTATAATTCATCCTATGTTTGATGCTCTGATGTAATGGGTTGTTTTTCTCAATTATGCTACCATACTACAATGATTTCGTTGATTTGAAAGATAGTATCTAAATTGTCTTCATTGTTGATTTATTAACAAACCATTTATTGATCACCTTACATATTTAGACTCCATTCCATATGGTTTTCCTCTCGCCCCTTCCATCAACCACATCCTAAACCTTATTTTAAATCATATATCTAGCCTTTGAGTAAAAATCAAATCAATCCTTTCATTGATTGATTTGAAAGAGAGAGACCGCTTTGGTTTGGAAGGGCTATCTTCCAACCTCAAGTTGGTTTTCATGTTACCTATGTGGTTTCCCTCCCAGAGCCAAGGGAAATTACGGAGTGATAACATTTTTGTAACGATCCTCCTCGTTATGACGACGATCCTCAAATAACAAGTGCAATTTTTTATTTATTTTTTATATTGTGTGTGCATGTGTGTACAAGGGTAATAAACACATTTGTCTCTGCGTTGCCACCCGATGACGAACAAGACACATACAATGAAAAACACAACATGATGACCTAAGACGTACTTCAAGTATCTGCATGCATTAAACGACAATCAATCGACTATAAATAAGACTGACTACCCATCCAACCTACCCTGCAATGGTTCGGACCTCCAAGACACATAAGCAATGCTCAAGCCCAGGTTCCCATCAATTTAAACCATTTAAGGTCTCAGGAATGGCGACTATTCTGAGGAACATGGAGGTGTCTACATGCTTCTCGACATAAGCATTCCAAGCAATTAAATCATCACAACCAAGTACAACAATTATTATTGAACAACCATGTCCTCTACGAAAAGCCCAAGTCAAAAGGACTCTGACAACGATAAACCATTGTTAAGACAAGGTATTTTCTATGACTCAACTGACATTAATTACAGACCAATTACTCCATTTAAATTCCATTAATCAACGTGTTACCCAACCCAACCTTATAATAATGTAATTTGAAGTAATTGCAATCCCCATTTCTAAATCATAATATTTTATGGTACTTAGTTCAAGGACCTTACATTTTATGTGTCATCAATTATAGTAAAATTTCGATAGCATTACAATAAAATAACATTGTCATTATATCTTATATTACAATAACTTTGCAATTAAAATAACAATAAAATTACATATCATGTTATCAAACACTAACATTATATTTTTATTTTATATWGCAATAAAATATTACCTTTACATATTACAAAACAATACCTTACAGTAGCAATACAGTTACACATTACTATACCATTTATGTTATCATTTACAATAAAATTTCAATAACAGTACAATAAAACACAATATCTTTACATTATATGGTCATAACCGTGCAAATAAAATAACATTAAATTTCATTTTATGTTATCCATTGCATTTTACTACTAGAATAAAATAAGTTATCTCATCTAACTTAAAGTTTTTATAAAAAAATAAGACCAGCTAGTCAAGAAGATTCCTTTTTACTAGAGGAGTAATCCCTCGCAACCTTCTAAATTTCTAAAAGCACCACTCCTTGAATTTTTATGAAGAATAAAATATCCTTTCAGTAATAACCTATCATTTAGAAATCTAAAGGCATAGATTACCTTGAAATTATAACCTCTGACTTATGTATCATTAATTCAAGATCGTCAGAAATATAATCATTACACTCGTTCACATTATTAAGTTAGTGCCTTGTTTATCTACAACCAGAAAACTATTATGAGGTAAATACATCCACCATTACAAATGATATAGAAACTATCCTCAACAGATTATAGTTACTATGGTCACTTATAAAAATAAATTAGAAAAAACTTGCTTCCCGTGCACAGTGAGATAGTGCACTATCATAACCCATCAATAAAAATAAATAATTAAACTACATGGCCATTCACACAAAGACTAAACTGCTATCAATCAATAATTCGCTGACAGGGCTAGGAGCACTATTGTAGGTTCTGTCTAGAAGCAAGGCGCACAGGGGTACAGGTTGTCTAAACATTTAAGATTCTGCGAAATTCACTGCCCAAATTTAATTCCTACAAATCGAAACGGTCGCTAAAGGTGACTGTCCCAACAACTGTCATTCCTTCTATTTAAATGGTGACTGCTAACCAACTGTCACTAAAAACTTCTGTCAAGCATGAAGGAGACAAGCTACCACTATAATTGTTGAAAAAAGGTTTGGGGCGGGGTTCTAAATCTATAATACTGTGCAATCGATCATCTCCAGGTTTACAGTTATAACAACTCAAAAATTCAATGGAGTTAGGAGCATGTGATAGTTTAAAACCGCTAAGAATTAGGAAGCTGAGAATATCTTAGTAGTTGACCAGGTCATGATTCCATCGCTGTCGATGGCTCGGACAGTGGTTTTATCTTTAATATTATTTTTAGTTCGGTGCTTGGCTCAGATCACCCTCCCTATACAGTCTTAAATTTATTTTAGCAATGATTCCTGGTTCAACAGATAAGGAGATGAGCTTGTAATCGGTAATTAATAGATTCAATAACAAGTGTTGGCACAAGTAATAATGAAAATATCCACCCCAAAACTCTAATTGTCAGTCAGAGTAGACCGCACATGCACCTGGTATGTTACTGGCAAACACTAAGTTTCTCAATCTCCAGTGCCTGTTTTTTTTTTTTTTTGAGTAACCAGTGGCCAATGCTCAAAATCTAGCACATATTCCGTACAAGCACAATAAAATTTCACATAAAACTTACAAGCACAGGAAGGTTGAATGGGGATTCTTATCAAATGAGATGACTCTAGCATTATACCATGCAGAGAATCGAGTGAAATCTTGAAGTACGGGTTCTGGCTCTCGGGTGGACGGCAAGACACAACATTTGTAAAGGGCTTCAAGAAGTTTATACAGTCAAACTCAATGCCTTCCCTGATCTAAGTCTGAGATGATCTAAGGAGATCTCCTTATCCTATTCTTGTCCAAGATTTTGAAATGGGAAAAAAGTGTACTCGCCCTTCTATTCTGAGTAAGGAATTCAGATCTCCTAGGGTGAGCGATACGCTAACCAGCCATTGGATTAAAGCTATACCCGAAATCAATTTGCCATAAAAATAATTCTTGGGATTCTTCTATAGTTTGAAATAACTTTTGTTCAAGGCAGCCAGCGGTAGCATAGAATTTATATCAATAAATAAAAAAAAACCAACGCTATACAAGTGACCACCTGTTATGAGAGCGTTGTCCAAAGTGCAAAAGTGTCAATTTTAAAACCCCAAAAGTAAAAGGGTAGAGGTAAAATAACCAATTGTTAACATGTGTAAAGTGGATGCCCACTGATTAGGACGCTATCCAGACATAGATTAGGTAAACACAGGGTCCTAAAATGCCGGTACTTATCATGGAGTTCTTGGGTAAATCGCTGGACGCAAAATTTCCTAGAATAAGTGGCTCATTGGAAAATACGCACAGGTAAAAGTTGTGCAAAAATAGAATAAAATAAACAATCAAACCCCAATAGCACACTCCCTAACTCGATCCGGAGTCCAAGGGGTTCCGTTGATGCCTTAGCATCCTCAAGGTTCAAAACCCTGCACACTCAGTAAAATCGAGTCAATAGCACCTGTCTATGTCAATGCAATAAAACATCATGTCATCTATCATAATGCATCATAATCAAGGACAAAAGTTTTAATATCATAATAGTCCGGATCACTTGCGAGCAAGTGTCCTCAAAGAATAAGTTTTCTCAGTGCRCCAGAGCGGGATGTTACATGCACCCCCTCTTGGTCTAAACTTCGTCCCGAAGTTTCTCGGTATAAATGYCGAAATAAGTGTATCACAATATCATATGTCTATCTATCAAACAAAAATGGAAACTGCTGGTGCATATCATTTGCATCCTYASAGGTCGCCGAGTGCGGACTATAATTGTCCCATTGGACCTTGACCTGATCTACCATTCGATGTCGTAACTGTCGAACGCGATGATCTAATATGCGGGYCGGCTCAGCCATGAGCGCTCCCTCGTCYAATACCTACAAGGAACTCATGTCAATAACATGTGTAGGATCACTAATATAATGTCTCAAAACATATACATGAAAAACATCGTGCATAYGCCTCAAGGAATCAGGCAAGGCTAGTCGATAGGCCACAGGCTCCTTTCTCTCGACAATCTTGAAAGGTCCCACAAACCTAGGAGAGAGTTTAWCTCCCTTTCCAAAMTTGATCGAAATCTTATGCGGTTTAACCCRCAAGAAGACTCGATCRCCAACCTCATAACTACGGTCAATTCGGTGTGCATCGACATAACTCTTCTGTTGATCCTRCGCTTCTTTAAGCCTTTGTCTTATGGTTTTCATTTTCTCTTCCATTTCTTAGATCACTTCTGGTCCCACCAAGACCCTATCCTCAAGCTGATCCCAACTCAAGGGCGTCTGACACAGTCGCCCATAAAGAAACTCGAAAGGTTCCATCTTAATGGTGCTTTGGTAACTATTGTTGTAAGCGAACTCTACTAGTGGAAAGAATTCTTCCAAACGCTTTTGTTGGTCCATCGCATACATGCGCAACATGTTCTACAAGGTTTGGTTCGCTTGTTCAGTTTTTCTGTCAGTCTCTGGGTGATACGCAGTATTAAAGTTAAGTCAGGTTCCCAAGGCCTCTTGGAAACTTGTCCAAAATCATCCAGTAAACACTGATCCTCGATCGGATATAATCTTCTTAGGCATGCCATGCAGCCTCACAATCTCGCTGATGAAAACACTCGCTATGTCAGGTTCCTGATACATCGTATGCACAGGAATAAAGTGAGCACTCTTCGTCAGAGTGTCTACTACTACAAAAATCTAGTCATGTCTCCTTGCTGTCAGTGGCACTCCAACTATAAAATCCATTGAAATAACGTCCCATTTCGATTCTGGGATGGCATGTGGTTGAAGTAATCCTACTGGGTGTCTATGTTCAACCTTTACCTACTAACACTCTAGACATCTGGCTACATAGTTGACTATGTCGGCCTTCATTCCCTTACAGAAGAATAAGGGTTTAAGGTCTGCCCTCATCTTTGTGACTCCCGAGTGAGCCATGTAAACTGCTCTATGAGCCTCGCTCAGGATCAACATCCTCAACTCGTCGTTTTGTGGTACGTAAATCCAAATTTTAAACCTCAATAAACCATCGCTATCAAATGAAAATCCCTCATATCGTGGTACCATCATTGTGTTTTGTCCGATAAAACCCTCGACCTCTTTGTACCAGTCATCATCACGCTATAAAGTGAGAATATTCTCATGTAGATTCGTCTGAAGAGGCAACACCGAAAAGATGCATGGTCTCTGACTCAAAGACTCCACCACTCGGCTCACTGTTCCCTTTATGTAAGTAATCTCAAAGTCGTACTCGCTAAGCAATTTCGACCAACGTTGTTGTCACGCGTTCAGGTCGCTTTGCGTAAAAATGTGTTGTAGTCCACAATGATTAGTGCTTAGTTCAAATTTTCGTCCAACAAGGTAGTGTCTCCAAACCTTCAAGGCATATACGATGGCTAATAACTCCAAATCATGCATCGTGTAGTTCTCCTCATGCCTTCTCAGTTTCCTCGAAATGTATGCAATCACTTGTTCGTCTTGCATCAAGACTCCGCCTAAACCTTCCTTGGATGTGTCTGTGCATACCAAGAATTCTGCATCCATGTCAGGGAACTTTAGTATCGGGGTTGTTGTTATCAACTCCTTAAGCCTCCGAAATGATTTCGCGCATTTCTCGGTCCAAACAAACTTCTTGTTTTTCATATGCAATTCTGTGATCGGATTTGCTATCTTCGAAAATCCCTCGACAAACCGTCGATAGTATCCTACTAAACCCATAAAGCTACACACTTCCGTGACATTCATCGGTGCAGGCCATTCCATAATAGCCTCAAACTTGGCTGGATCCATGGCGATGCCTTCGCCATAGATGACATGCCCTAAGTAGTGAATCCTCGATTGATAAAAAGAGCATTTGGACAACTTCTCATACAATTTGTGCTCTTGAAAACACTGTAGTACCAAGCGCAAGTGCTCATTATGCTCCTCTGTCGTCTGAGAGTATATCAAAATATCATCAATGAATACTTGGATGAACTTGTCCAAGTACTCACGTAACACCCCATTCATCAAACTCATAAATACCCCCGGGGTGTTTGTCAGTCCAAACGGTAAAACAATAAACTCATAGTGTCCAAACCTCATCTTAAATGCGGTCTTAGGGATGTCATCCTCCTTGATCCACAACTGGTGATACCTTGATCGGAAATCAATCTTGGAGAACACCATCACACCCTTCATTTGATCGAACAGATCATCAATTCTCAGCAAGGGATACTGATTCTTGATCGTGGCCTTGTTCAATTGATGGTAGTCAATGCAAAGCCTCCACGATCTATCCTTCTTTCGTATGAAAATAACCGGTGCACCCCATGGTGACACACTAGGACGTATCAGTCCCATGTCCAACAACTCCTTCAGTCGCATTTTCAACTCTTGTAGCTATGGGGTCGACATCCGATAAGGCGCCCTTGCTATCGGTTCAGTCCCCGGTTTTAGGTCTATGGTAAACACCAATTCCCTCTCCAGCGACATCCCAGGTAACTCCTCCGGAAACACATCCGCAAACTCTCTCACCACTGAAAGGTGCTCAAGACCTTCTGCTAGTCCCTTCTCGTTTAACGCAAGGATCACATAAAGCTAGCACCCCTTGCACATACTCTTCCGTAACTGTAAGGAAGAGATGAACCTTAGGGAAACTCCTTGGTTTTGTCCTACAATCACATGTCTCTGTCCCTCGTCATCGATCAAGCTCAACCATTTTGTCTTACAGTTGAGTATCGCCTCATGCGATTCCAACCAATCCATACCAATTACGAAATCATAAGATCCTAAGATCGTGACGTACAAGTTGGCCCTCGTGACAAACTCGCCCAGGTTAAGGGCACAGGCCGTAACCTTTCCTCCAACCTTCTATTTGTCTCCCGAGGCCATCTACACGAAGATAAACTCATCCTGTTCTAATGCCTTTACCTTAATCCTTTTAGCCCCGCACTAGAAATAAAACTCTCAGAAGCACTAAGATCTATCAAAATACTAAGGGTCTGGTCAGCGACAGTACCTGTCATATTGAGCACAGTCGACTGATGCTCTTCCTGGCAGTTATTCACTGCTGCGTGAATCTAATGGGCCTTGCCCATATCTCCCATGGTAGTGGGTCCTGCTGATCCAGAAGCTCTGGTCCTCTCCACAGAGCAGTCACACTGGTAGTGTGGATCCCCACACATCCAACACCCTTTCTTTGGCCCAGTAGTCCTGGTACCTGAAGTAGAAGATGATGGCCCACCGGCCTGAGACCCTAGTCTATTCTGCTGAACAGGCCTAAACTATTACTGCTGCAGGCGACACTGCTACTAATGTTGTGGTCCCCGATAAGGGGTCTGCTGCTGAGGTGGCAGTCGCCGAGGTGTAGTGAAATTGGATCCCCTCTAGAAGCCACGATATCTCGACGTATGTCTCGCTGGTGTCTGGTGCTGTTGTGTTCCAGATGGGACCTGCCCTGCTGGTCTCGCTGGAGTCCTAGTCTAACGCCCACTGATAAGCTCCTCCTTGGCTATGAGGGCCTTCTGGACGACACCGTGCAAGGTTTGAGGCATCAAAATCCTAACCTTTGCACGCAGGCTGCCGTTAAGGCTGAATACGAACCTGTTGACCTTAATTTTATTAGTGTTAAGGTGCGGAGCATACCAGAGAAGCTCCATAAAACGTGCCTCGTACTCGGGCACCGTATGACCTTCTTGTCATAAGGCGTTGAACTCATTGAGCTGATGCTCAATGAATTCCTCTGAAAGGTACCTCTCTCAGAACCGTTCCTTGAATAGTTCCCATGACACGTCTTTGATGGCCATGTTCAGTTGTAGTAGGAGCGTCTTCCACCATAGAAGAGTGCTCCCCTTCAGTTGAAAGACTGCCATGTGGACCTTCATGTTGGAGGTATAATCGCGAAGTGCGAAGCACATCACCATGTTCTCCAACCATGTCTCGGTGGCTGCACCATCTGGGGCACCAAAGAACTTGGAAAATTTGACCTTCTCGAGTTCACAGTGAACGTTACCAATAACGACCAGTGCGCGGGGTGGAACCTTAGCGGGTGTCGGTGCTCTGGCCTCATCTCTGTCCACATGGCTGATCATTGCCTTAGACATGCGTTGAAAGGATATCATCATCCCGAATACATCGCCAACTGCTATCTTCTCTTGTCCGAGAACCTACTCGTCTCCCTGGGGGTTAGACCCCTCAGGTGTGGATGCTACTAGAGGCGTCGCGCCTCCTCCCCTAGCACCCCGTTGTCTGCCTATGCGGCGTCCTCTAACCATGATTACCTGCATGCACACAATCAACTCTATTAGCAACAGTATAATAAAATCATGTCAACGAAAGTCGTAGCTATCCCAAGTCATGGGTCGAACCCGCTCTGATACCATATGTAACAATCCTCCTCGTTACAACGACGATCCTCAAATAACAAGTGCAAATTTTATTTTATTTTTATATTGTGTGTGCGCGTGTGTACAAGGGTAATAAACACATTTGTCTCTACATCACCACCCAACGACGAACAAGACACATACAACGACAAACACAACATGACGACCTAAGACATACATCAAGTATCTGCATGCATTAAACGACAATCAATCGACTATAAATAAGACTGACTACCCATCCAACCTATCCTACAATGGTTAGGACCTCCAAGACACATAAGCAAGGCTCAAGCCCAAGTTCCCATCAATTTTAACCATTTAAGGTCTCAGGGCTGCCGACTATTCTGAGGAACATGGAGGTGTCTACATGTTGCTCGACACAAGAATACCAAGCAATTAAATGATCACAACCAAGTACAACAATTAGTATTGAACAACCACGTCCTCCACGAAAAATGTAAGTCAAAAGGACTCTGACAATGATCAACCATTGTTAAGACAAGGTATTTTCTACGACTCAACTGGCATTAATTACAGACCAATTACTCCATTTAAATTCCATTAATCGACGAGTTACCCAACCCAACCTTAGAATAATGTAATTTGAAGTAATTGCAATCCCCATTTCTAAATCATAATATTTTATGGTACTTAGTTCAAGGACCTTACATTTTATGTGTCACCAATTATAGTAAAATTTCAATAGCATTACAATAAAATAGCATTGTCATTATATCTTATATTACAATAACTTTG
>JZKD02S1909463.1:57921-74260 GCA_000966675.3 Picea glauca
TTTATATTACTTCTTGGTTTAACTACACATTTTTGCATTCTTTATATTGTTCGAACTACAAAACTAAAAATATTATTTTTTATATAATAAAAAAACCCATATATGTCATGATCTCATCGGATAATAGATTTGAGGTCTTATTATGAGCTTGGTTATTCCCAATGAATTATATGTTTCCATATACAAAGTTTTTAACATCTACGGTGTTTTTGAATTTATACGATTCATACTGAAATGTTTAGATATCAAAAGTTTATAGCGACTAACAATTAGTTGACTTTATATTAGTTTTTCGTTTGACTACAAATATTTACATGATTTCTATTGTTCGAACTACAGAACAAAAACCATTATCTTTTATACAATCAAAAAAGTCATATTTGTCATGATCTCGTAGCATAATAGATTTGAGGGCTTATTGCCAATGATTTATATGTTGGCATATCCAAAGTTTTTATCATCTACAGTGTTTTTGAATTTGTACTATTCATATTGAAATGTTTGTTGGATATCCAAAGTTTTGAGCATGGATAGTCAGTTTTCATATTACTTTGTTCTCTGAGTAAATTTTTTTATCATAGTATCCAATGTTCGAACTATTTTATTATTGTTGTTATTATTGTTATTGTTTTTTATTATTATTATTTAATTTTCTTTATTGTTGTGTGTTTCGAGATTCTTTTTCAATGTTGCCTACGTATTCTTAATTGTTTTCACAGTGCAACGCTCTTCGATGATTCTGACAGCCTTAAGTGTTTACCTAACATGCCTCACAGCCTTAAATTTGTATTCTACAGTTGTGTTACAATACAATTTACTTTCATTTTTTGATACAGGGTTGTCTGCAGTGAATTTGGGCAATGTTGTTTTTCACCGGCATTACTGCTTCACTGGTTGATTCTTTTTCATTGGTTCGTTCGATGTTGGTTGTTGCTTTTTGATTCAAATTTGCAAATTTGATGTCCTACAGCTGTAGTTGGACCTCTTCATCGTTGTTCACTGGTTTGTTTTTCTTCAACTTTGCAAGAAATTGGACCTGTTGTTGCAGCTTGCAGGTTTTGGAGCTATGCTTCTGTCATCCTTCGTTGGCAGGTAAGTTTTTGTGGCACATTTTCATTGCTATTCCTTGTTTGATGCTTTTTATTTTCAAATTGCAAGCAAGAATTTTCAATACTAGGAGTC
Source organism: Picea glauca (assembly GCA_000966675.3). Taxonomy (NCBI): domain Eukaryota; kingdom Viridiplantae; phylum Streptophyta; class Pinopsida; order Pinales; family Pinaceae; genus Picea; species Picea glauca. The sequence goes on from JZKD02S1909463.1 coordinate 59,104, forward strand.
CTTGCACCACAACCCTATTGCACAACATCTTTCTGTGTGGCTGCTACACCCATAATATTTTCCTTGTTCTTGAACGTCAATGTTCTATATAGAACTGGCCTTTGTCACAGTCGTGGTGACATATAAAAAAGAAAACTCTTCATTTTTCCTGCCCCTGAAAACCATACGTTTGGAGAATTTTTTCCCAATGTTCTCCTCATATTATCTATTCTTGGAAACCATACATTTCGTGCATTTTTGTTAGTTTGTTCCCTTCCAAATATATTGTTCCTCTTTGAATGACAATGTTGGAAACATAACCCATATCTGTCGCAGTTACAATGAAATATAAAAAACAAAATTAGATGTTCTCCTCTTATTTTGTGTTCCCAAAAACCATGTGTTTGGTGCATTTTTTCCAGGTTTTTCCCTTCCAATCACATATGATAACTTCCACTTTTTGGATATTGTGCCATAGCTGTATCCAAAATAGCAATGAAAAGGGTTTTATAAACGAGTTCGGAGTTGTAACAGGGGGCAATCATCTGTGAGGGTAAAATCCGTCCAGAAATAGGTTCAAAAATGACATACCTTGAATAATCGGTCTTTGTGCTCAACAAATTTATAGTGTTACTTATTTTCATTGTCTATTCTATTTGGTTCATTGTTCATTGTACGTTTTTTTTTCTTTTCATATGCTATGGTGACTAGGGAAGATTGAATTTGAAAAGAAGAAGTTTTAAGGATAGCTAGCGGAATTGGTATGCAGTTCTGCACTTGTAATTTTCTATTTGTCTTTTTTATTCTTTTTTTTTTCCTTTGTTTTTTTATTTTCTCCATTTGCATATAAACTGAATATAGGTAAGAAACATCTTGAAAATCACAGTTTAAGAGATGAAACAAGTAATAGATGTTGAGTCCTATGAAATAGATATAGACTTCATTTTCCATGACAACATCGACCAGGTATTGCATACCAATGGGATTTTTAGATTGGATGCATTCTCGTATACTGTAGAGGATTGCCTTTTCAATGCATTTCAGGTTCTAATGCATTTTCATTATTCCTCGACTGAACTGTACAATGGATTGATAGATTATCTCTTGGATTGTTTAAAAAATGGAAACGATGAGGTATTGGAGTCATATGAATATGAATTGACATCTGACTTTCTTTGGCAGTTGCATGGAATACATGATGTCACTACCTATTTTTCAAAGATGCGATTGTCTTCATCTGAAATTCTGCCTGCACATGAGAGAGGAATTTTGGGAGATACATTTTGTATACGGTGGTTATCTAGGTGGGTCAATATATCAATTGGAATGTGGTCATTGCCAAGAAAAAAAAGATATCTACTATTCAAAAGAACTACATCCAACAATCCATATTGCATCTTGTTCCATGATACCAATCCTGTCAATGGTCATTATGAACCACTACTGTATAGAAAATTATCCATATGGAATCTTGGAGGACCTCATATTTACGTTTCCCTCATTTGCAAAGACCTTGAATCACATTGGAAATGAATTATGCATCGTTTACAGTGCCATGGCTTGCAAATAATAACAACTATTGCATATAGTTGTGGAGATAGTTTGTTCAATGAAATTTTCTATTTGGTAGCAACACAAATCGATGTGCAGTCATTGTGGCTTTACACTGTACAATCCTTTTGCAATGTAATTATAGGTGGCAACCAACAGGCCTTTAGTTGTTTGCATCAAGACCTTTCACCATATCTCCTAGAAAATATGTTGATAATTGGAAGTTGGCAAGAATACCCTGTAAACATGGCACTGCCATATGAAAAAGGAAATGTAGTGGGTGGGAGATTCTATTTGCAATGGCTATCGATCATATTCAGAGTAAATATCCAGGTTTGGTCGACCATGCCAAATGACAGTGTCCATTGAACATTACTGGTGTATTAATTCAAACTATGATCGAACAATTGACATCATCTCATTGAAAATAGATACACCACATATACATTATCAACCTTTGATAGGAAATACCATTGGTTCAGGTTCCACTGTCCATGCCACCCAAAATCATTTGAATGTGCATACCCATAGGATGTTATTTAATGAGAATGAAACCAGTCCCAGTTGTGATGAGGCCATACAAGGCTTAAACAAAAAAACATAGACTAACTGATAACAACTTGAAAAAGTTCATGCATGAAAGTCATCCCAGTTGTGATCAGGCCATAGAGGGATTAAACAAAAAACATAGACTAACTTATCACAACTTGAAAAAGGTCATATGTGAGAGGAAAAAGTACATTGATGGTATGGTAAATACTATCAGTTCAGGGTCCAGTGTCAATGCCAGCCAAACCACATCGAATCAGCATAAGCATCATATTTTATTCAATCAGAATTAAACTCATCCTAGTTGCCATGAGGTCATCCTTCCCTTGAACAAAAAACATAGGCTAAGTTATGACAACTTGAAAAAGGTCATACTTGAGAGAAAAAAATGCATTACTACGCTTCCTTCTAGACAAAAATTGACATATCACAACCTAAAAAAAAATGTGTGTGCACAACACAAGATAAATAGGTACAGTCACATATCCCACAATGGTGATGGCACTGTCAGAGAGGAAAAAATTACATTTCATGGGCTAGAACTAGCAACATGCACTGCTACCAATGAAAACCAACAAAAACTTTCTATGCATACTTCCCTATGAAAGAAAGATGCAAGACAGACCTATGTGAAACAATAATCAAAGACACTCCTTCAATTGCATGTGCAATTTATGATCAATTGAATTTCACAAAAACCACTAATTCTTTCAACCTGATTTGGAAGTAGAATATGTTTGCTTGACACTAAATGATAAAACATTTTCCAACGACAAAATTTGTCTTCCATGCAAATGACCACTTGAAAATGGAAAATTTCCACAATTTGCAACGCCTAACCAAATAAGATGTAATACATCACTACTAGATGTAAGTGCACTTACAGAGCTTGAAGAGAGACTTGTGTATCTGTGAATTGCATTTGCACAAATCAGACCCTGGGGCTATAAACGACCCCAAATGGGCTTAACATGATCGATTATTAATGTTCCTTTCCAACTAGATGTTGTGAAAAAAGCCTTGCCGCAATTCATTAGCGATACAATGACAATTGATGTGGCTCTCAAAAGACGCTTGCAATACAAGAATGAATATCAGACAGGTAAAGTGTGTGTGCATGTTTTCATGAAAGAATTAAAAGAATTATGTTCCAGGGCCCTATACAAAGCACATAACATTTGTATAAATAAGAACTGGAACAATGTTCTCAAAGAAGGGGATGAAAACTCTGCACAGACTCTCGAAAATGCTAGTGAATTTGTTACAAGCAGTGAATCAGAGACTGAAACACCTAATGAGACATTGGTACATGGATTCACTGATTGACAGCGCATTCGTGACTTGCAAGACAAGATTGTTGAAATTGCATTTCTTGAGGGGAAATGTACACTTGGAATATTCAAGGACAAATTTGTTGAGGAAATTAACTTCCCAACACTATTCTATGGATATCCATGTCCCAGTGACATTACAGAACGATTCAATTATCATAAAATAGTTCGATGGGAGATGCTACATTCAAGCGGTGACTTCTCCTGTCACATAACAAATTTGTTTTTCAAAACAATGCACATACTAATAGAGAAAGTGTTGTCTTGCATGTGGGCGAGAGTAAGAAAAGGATAGCTACAAGGAAGATATTTTTGGCCAAAGATGTCAAGTACAAAGTAAACCTAGAAAAAATTTTGAAATCTGATATTGGCTACATACATTTCAAAAACATTTGCATCTCTCCTGACTATTTGCAACAAAACACGAAAACTATTTTTTCAATGATCCGACAATTGGGACCACCAACATTTTTCATCACATTTACAAGTGCAGAGAATCACTGGGATCCATTGGTGGTTGCGGCATTTGAATTGCATAATAACAGGAAATGTAAAAAACAAACAGATACACTTGAAAATGATAGCATTGACTAGCTCATAAGAAAAGACCCAGTGACATGTACTCGCTATTATAGACATAGAATAAATTCTTTGAGACAATTGATATTCCATGATGAACGTTTTTCGGAAAAATATTAGACTACTTTTTTGTGACTGAATTCCATAATAAGGGGAGTGAGCATGACCATGCACTATTGTGGATAGAGGGTGCACATGTCTATGGAGCTGACAACAACTCATAGATTGAACAATTTGTGGACGAATACATAACATGCAACACATATCATTTGGATATATAACTTTCCAAATTTCATAGACATTATCATACAAAAAATTGTAAAAAACAAAAAAAGAATCACATTGTAGATACAACTTCTTCGTACCATCAATGAGAACAACAATAATCATAGAGCCATTTAGTTTAGAGGACAATGCTGTCATTGAGAAATCTAGATCATTTTTCACATTTCTAGAACAACGAGACTTTGATGGGTTAATGAGCTTCGGTGACTTCTTGACATAGATAAATCTAATAGAAGATGAGTACATCGAAGCCATACAATGTACTCTTAAACAACCAACAATTTTCCTTAAATGAAAATTTTCTCATATCTAGAACAACAGTATCTCCAAGGAAATGTCAGTTATGTGGAATGAAAATACAGATGTGCAATATGTTCTCAATGCATATGTTGCAGCATTGTACTGTACCTTGTTTATGACAAAGGTTGACAAATCTATGACAATTTCATTCAGAAGAATATGAAAAGAACCTGAAAGAAGTCATATTGATGCTATAAAAATGATACACACGCTTGGTAATACATTGCTTAATCTTCAACAAATGTCTGCTCAACAAGCAATCCACATTTCACTTTCCCTATCACTCAATTGTAGTTCAAGAAAATGGGTTTTCATAAACACATATCCACTTGAGAAACACACATTTGTGCTTAAAACACCATCTTTGCTAAAACAATATCCTGACAATTCATAGGGCGTACTATGTCACTCTATTATTGATTATTACCTCCAGCTTCCATCTCCTATTAAGCATATCTGCTTAGCAGAATTCATATCGCATTACAAAAAAAATGGTGCACCCATATCAAAAATAAAAAAACTGTCTATGATATGGTTTGTCAAATACAACAAACAAACTCACTATGAAAACTATTGTATTAAGAAACTACTATTATATGTTCCGTTCGATGAAAACGAAAACACATTAAAATATAACTTCCCTACATGGGAAGTTGTGTATGTTGCCTCCGAGACTCTAGTGCAAACCAATGAATCTAGATTTACTTACAGTGTTAATCCAACATGGGGTGATCTAGAAAGTGCATTTAATGAACTAGAAAACCTTGACAATCTTGATGAGACATTCACAAACTGAAAAACAACCAGAACTCCCTGTGAGTCCTATGACTTGCAAGCAAATTTGCCTCGTCCTCAAGCACACAACATTGAAAAATGTATCAATCTTGGTTTTCAAGTCACAAAACATCCTTTCCTTATTGAAAATAATGAACCATAGAATCAGACGTCTATTAAATCGAGAACAACAAACAATTCTAACGGACATTGTTCTTGAAAAATGTTTGAGCATGCACACTCATGTGCACTTGTCCCTTAAAGGAGGAGCAGGGACATGCAAGACATTCACAACAAAAGAACTATTCCAAATGCTTATATGAATCTATGATTCAAACAATTCCTCTGATACTATGAAACCAAAGGCCTTAATCAAGAATGATTTAAGGATGGAAATTTATTTTAAAATGTAGAAACCTTGACGAATCTTATTAATCCTTCATATGCCAACTATAAATTGTTTGGTGATATTTTTGTAAAAATATTCAAATGTCTAATGATTTTATATAGTTTTTATAAAATTTTGGCAATTTTTAAAGTAAAATAATTTTATCCTTTAGAATTTGGGCGAATCATTTTTAGAATAGTGAATCTTATTTTGTGAAAAAAAATGGAAAATTAGCCCACTAACAAAATTTATCCCCTAAAATCATCCCTGGCCCTAATAGTTGCATACACAAGAAAATATGCATATAATGCAAGTGGAACAACAATCCACTTTGCATTTTTGATGCCTTTTAACAATTCATAGTTTCTTCCACTTAGGAAGGAAATGTTAGATACCTTGTCTAATCTTTATGACGAACTGCACATTTTCTTCATAGATGAGTCATATTTGATTGGAAGTCGCTTCTTGTATTCCATTGACAACCAGATAAGAAACATAAAACATGTGCACAACAAATACTTTGGAAACATTGACATGATATTATGTGGAGATCTTTACCAGGCACAACCCATCGAAGATTCTTTGATATTTGAACAAACTACAGTCAACATGCAAGCATTGACGCATGACTTCTGGAAAGACAATATTAAATGCTTTGAATTGCATACTACAATGTGCCACACATATGAAACATTTATTGCAATTCTAAATAGATTGCAGACAAACAACCAAACACATGATAAATTAACATATATCAATTCGATGTGCATGTGAAATACACCAACAAACCCAACCTTCCCTTACCTGTTCTACACAAATAGGGATGTTGCAATGCATAATAGGTTCAGGCTATCACTCATGCCTGGTGATGATATCATCATCAATTCAATTGACCTCGAAGAAGACAACCATGGAAATGTGCCACGTCATGAACATACAACCACTTTACCTTTGCAAGTCATCCTAAAAGTAGACACACTGATTGAAATATATGCCTACAAATATGATTCATAGGATGGCTTGGTCAATTGTGCAGATGGAATACTTAAAGGCTATACCAAAACATAAAAACTTGATGTCCTCTGGATTAAGTTCCATGAACCACATATAGGCCGCTGACAAGGAAATGAGTTGGCTTATCTATATAATTCAAACACTGCAAGCAATTGGACACTTATCTTGCGAATATGAAAACCAGTATCGACATCAGCAAAAACAGGTCGACTAAAGATTCAAAAACAATTTCGAATTAAAATTGCATGTGCACGTACAGTCCATAGATCAAAAGGACTAACACTTGATAGTTTTGCATTTGAGCCTGATGGAATTCGAATACATGGACTTGTCTACACATCATTGTACTATGTCAAAAGTATAGACTCCTTTTATTTACTAATTTGTCTTACAAAAGATAACTTCAAAGTCAAACACAAAGTTTATATTGAGATGGAATGCCTCAGGACTACCGCAAAGTGGCATCTGCAGTATGATTACCAATCCATACAAACAAACTCATCTGTATCAATTGTCTCACTTAACACATGCAACTTACATACACATATGGATGGTATACTCAATGACTATAACAAAATGCAATCCGATATTCTTTTCTTATAGGAAACATACATGGCATTATGCATGCAAAACAAACAATTTCCAAATCACAATTGTATATCGAGTTACATTACACATGGGCTAATGATATTGTTGAAAAAACATGTAACAATTTTGGAGCATATACATTTTGAAGAAAACAATGTTGATATGGTGCTTTCAAAAGTATTTTTCAATGGATAAAAAATTGCAATATTGAATCTATATGTTGCTCCCCATGCAACATTCTCTAACATACTAAATGTTATTTTCAATGCATTGGACCATTTTCATCTGAACGAAACCATTTTCATTGCAGGAGACTTCAATATTGACATGCTAGAAAATAATGCCAGAAAAAAAGAATTGGAAAACTACATATGCAAATACAGTTTCCGCTTTCTTTTGAACAACAAAAGCCATGTACAAAACACACTTATTGACCATGTATGGTCAAATGTGCCCATTTCTCAGTACAACGTCTTTATTTTAGATACATACTGGTCTGATCAACATACAATTGGTATTGCATTTGAATTATCATAGATACATCAAACATATCGCAAAATCATATTTCTATGTTTCAAAGCATATATGTTTAACTTTTTGCAGAAAACCAAGTTATCGAACTTCTTAGTTTTTCCTGTTTTGTACACATATTGTTCTGATCACAATACAATTTGAATTGCACTTGAATTATGAAATATACATCAAACATATTGAAAAATTATATTTCTATGTTTCAAAGCATATCTGTATATCTTGTTGCATAAAACCACGCTATCCAACTGCTTAGTTTTTCCTGATTTGTCATTGATTTTGGGCACAAACGTTTTTTACACAAATTTTTATATATACACAAACATGGATGAAAAAAATTAAATTATAATAAAATGGTACATTCTTCTAACACTATATGTTCCTCTATTCTTTTTATTCTAATTTATTTACTCCATGTACATATTCCTCGCTTTTTTCTTTACATGTGAATTTATGTTCATGTCCATTTTTTTTTGTTCTTTTTTTCATAGAAACAAATTGGAAAACTGGACACGAAAAAGAACTCTTAACCAGAATTTTAGAAGAATCCATGCGAAGGTTCATATTTCTACCTATGTTCCATATCCAAATGTTTTTTATTTAAACTATCTATATTTGTTACACTAATTTGCAGTTTTATTATTTTTCTCCTTAGATACTCCACATCTTCCTGTATATTGGCTTGTCTTTATGTCAATTCTATTTTCTGTGCTACTGTATTCAAATAAATAAATTTGAACTCCATATTTTTTTCATGTGTTCCTACATAGAAACTTGCTTTGATGTCCATTTTATTCTCTGTATTGCTACATTGAAACAAGAACATAGTAATTGGGCATAAGGATGGAGTGAAATATGTCACAACAAATACAGTGTGTATGCCTGAGACTAAGAGGTATGGTTACAAAAAAACTATGAACTGCATACGTTGTCCAATTTGTCGAGCTATATGTTTTTCCCATAGTTGATGTGTTTCTATCACTTGATAATTATCATGGTAAGTGTTGATCTATGAGCCATAGAGTTATTTTCTTCCTTTATTTTTCCTCTTCTATACTTATCTGTTCTCCCTTTTCTTCTTCCCCTCTATTATCCATTTATGGTTCTATACTTAGTCCCATGTCCATGCTTGCAGGTTCTCGGGAAGGCAAAGTGACAAATTCCATGTCCATCTATATCTTTACATTGTGACTCCGACCGACCGTCGTTTGTTTACATACTTGGCGAATTTTATGGCCGCAGGTTCCTGCGTAAGTGTCCTCGAACTCTCATGCCCTGTGTTTGTGGTATACATCTTGCACCTGAATTTTCGATTATCTACAATTCGACCCTGGACTCGAACCTTCAGGCCTCACTCTACCTACCATGACTCCGTCTAAATGCTTGCATATAAATGTGCCAAGTCATATACTTTGTCTATTTCTTGTTGAGATAGATCTAAACATATCTTTTATCTTGAACCTGGGTTTGTTGATCTTCAGCTATATTCCTTGGCTGAAAATATTTTTCCCATAGTTGATGTGTTTCTATAGCTTGATAATTATCTAAATAAGTGTTCTTGTGTCACAAATACAATACTTTTCTCCCTTTATTTTTCCTATTCTATCCTTAACCGTTGTTTCCTTTTCTTCTTTCCCTATATTATCTGTTTCTGGTTCTATTCTTAGTCTCATATTTATGCTCATGGGTTCCCTAGGTGGCAAAGTGATAAATTCTACATCTATCTATATATCCACATCACGCATTTGACTGACCGCAGTCTGTGTCCACACTTAGCGGATTTTATGGACGCGGGTTCCCCCGAAGACATTATCGAATTCCCATGCCCCGTGTTTGGATATACATCTTGCACAAAAAACTTTGGTTATCTTTCGACCCCGGGCTCCTCGAAATCGCAAGCCTCACTCTACCTACGATAAATCCATCTGAATGACCTGCCTTTCCATAATTAACATCAAGTGTTGTTCTGTGACACATAAAGTTCTTTACTCCCTTTTTTCTCTCTTCTATACTTTCTGTTTTTTCCCTTTTCTTCTTCCCCTCTATTATCTGTTTCTTCTTCCATACATAGTCGCATGTCTATGCTCGTGGGTTCCTGGGGTTTTTGACTCATAAATTCAATATCCATCTATATATTCACATCACAAGTCCGATTGACTGTTGTTCGTTTCCATACTTAGCCAATTTTATGCCCATCGGTTCCCAGCTAGGCCCTATGGAATTCCCATGCCATGAACTCTCATGCCCCATAGTCGATGTATTTCTATCGCTTGAAAATTCTTAGAAAAAATGTTTGTCTGTCAAGCATAAAGTTCTTGGCTCCCTTTCTATTTTTCCTCTTCTATACTTAGTTGTGTTTCTATGATAGCGGGTTCCCAGGTGGCGGACTCAAAAATTCTATATCCATCTATATCTTGACATCATGAGTCCAACCGACTGCTTTCGTTTCCTTACTTAGTCAATTTTATGGATGCGGGTTCAAGAGTAGGCCTTATCGAACTCACATTCCCCATGTTCGAAGTATACATATTGCATAGAAAACTTGGGTGATCTACAATTTGACCACAGACTCCCACATTAAAAAAAGTACCAAATCATTTTTTAGTCCCCTCCATCCCTGCCACCTTCACACCTTCCCAATGCACATTAAATATTATTTTACTAGTGACATCTCATCACAGATGTTCAAAAATATTGGCATTAATACGCAGAAAGCTCGAGGGCATATCCCATAAAAATACATTAATGGGAGAATATTATGGAATATGATTAGTTTCTTATTTTAGTTTTTTTAAGGCATCATCATAGCAAGAATGAAATATCATCTCAAAAAAATGATTATTTACCTCAACGTTTTGAAATAATTGTACCCCGCCTTTCCATACTTAGTGGATTGTTCAAGTGTTATTCTCACAGATTCATGGGTTGTCGGGCTTCTAGGTACACAAAAGTTCCGAAGCAATTTTCGTTGTCGTCCATCCTCGCAAACTTTGAATGCTTTCCAATTCACATTAATTATTCCTTTATTTGTCATGACTCACGAGACACATAGAAAAGACTGGCATTAAAGGAGAAAAGGTCGAGGACATATCCCATTAAAACACATTGAACCAAGATTTACCAGAAATTATATTATGATGTTGCAGCATCCATTTTAAATACTATGAGGAGGAAATGAATGTTCTCATCAACTTATGGCTTCATCTTTATAACATTTATGTGGAGATACCCTCAATATTTTTGGGCACGAGGACCAAATTTTTCAGTGCTCCATAGCTTATGACCACTACTCATTCCCTTGTTCCTAAAAGAAAGTTATCTCGACATATGGAATTGCAGCGACAGCTTGTGTCCCATACTTTTTTTAATTTAAGGAGTTGGTCATGTGTTGTGCCGATAATTATATTTTGAACCAGCGGATTATCCAGATGGGTAACCATTCTCAAGTCTCCCTATCCCCTCAAGTATTTCGAAAGATGTTAACACTTCTCAAACCAACGACTAATTTCAAGGGTGAGAATTAAAAACAGTTCTTAAAGAAGCATGGTAATGAATTGGAGCTCTTGTTGAATTTCTTACAGAACCTAGCGAGCACTCCCCGGGACATAGCCATAATACAGTTTAGTGCATTTAAAAACCTTTTTCGACAAATTGCATGGATTTTCACGACAATAATGAGACAAGAAAGTGCAACCAACATATCTCGGATAATTCTGTGTATTTTATATTTTATGGTCAAGGAGGAAGCCATATTCCATTGCCGCAAGTTAATTTCCACTGAAATCTCTTCCCAATTATTGCAATACAGAAGGAAGAAGAAATTATTTATGTCATCTTAATTGATTTTCACCACGGAGAATTGCTACCCATTCCCTGGACTATCTATGTGTAAGAAGTTGAACTGTGAATTTGACCCATGTCACATATCAGGCATAATGTTTTTTTTGGAATAGGAAGGCAATACATCTACTGGATGCATTTTTCCCATGAAAAAAAAGAAAAGTCAATTCATCTCTCTGCCTTGGAAAGTTAGGGATTTCATGGTCAGGAACCACTTCAATAGTTCTTTCATTGACACTATCCTAAATGAACTCGGTGCCAGTACCAATGACTCGCCCAAGCACAAAGGAAAAGGCCTGAGTGAAAAAAGTGCCCAATCCTCGACCACCACACACAATACCACAACATCTCGGCGTAGTACTCCAATGGCCTACCGAAGTAACAAAGTCACACAAATTTCTTCAGGCGAAGGAGGAGATAAGAACCCTCCCTATGGAAAAATTGAAAGTTGTCACAAACTTCCCAAGATCAAAAAGCGGAAAATAATAGTCCAAGAACAAGAGGTACTGAGAGGAGAAATTGATATCCATGATCTCTCCCTCAAAGATACAGAACTAGAAATTGACATTGACAAAGTCTTCCCCGACGACAACCAACTAGAGAGCACTGCTCCGCATAATCTTGGGATGGAAATCATTGGCATAGATACATTGGACGAAGAAGAGTCTTTTTCATTTCATAGCATTGTTTTTTACAGTGAATCCAAAAAATTGTTTATTGAAAAGAAATATGTAAAGAATAAGAAAGGGAAATCTCTTTTAGAGATCAACCTATAGAACATGCCCCCTTCCCAGATCTCCCAGATACATCAAGAAACTGGAGACGCTCTAGAAAACTCTATTAGTGACCTTGAAACTGAAAACATCATGTTAAAGGAGCGAATCAAAGATTTGGAGGCAACTCTAATGCCTATTCCACTGTTTGCTACTCCTTTGGCATTTGTCGGTCCCACCGCACCTGTGGAAAAGTTTAAAGGATCAAGAAGACTTCTCACATCGGCCTGAGGCTATGTGGAAAACGATATAAAAAAAAGAATGGAGTTAACAATAGAGGCTTGGGAGATGTCAAATAATATGGTCTCTTTCGAAACAAGAGCACATGATTTTCATGAGTATCTACAAGCAAATCTCAAGAACGTGAAAGGTTTCTACCTCGATGCAGTTTTACCATTTGGTGTTAAAGTTACCTGTATGATGGAATTTAGAAGAATACAAGAGGATATCCCTTCCCTAGATTGAATAGACTAGCTAAACGGATGCTAGAAAGAAAAGGTAAAGAACCTCAATGATATCGTTCAAGCATGTGGCCAGGCCATATCTAGAAGAGAGAAACTATTCAAGAAGATAACTGAGATAGATCTAGCTTCCAACACCAATGAAGTCCATGACCCTAAATTGATATTCAACTTGTTGTTTTTAACCAACCAATCATTTGATGATCAATTTCATATCTATAAAAAACTGTCATTTGGAAATTTCTATGGAATTCCTGAATATGGTGGAATATGACGTGAAAACATGGCTAGTCGGTTATGCGATTAAAAACCAAGATATTCAAGAAGCATTGCACAACCTGTCCATTGATCTAAGGGACTTTTAAAGTGAATTGTTCGATATAAAAATCCGGCATGAGATCAACGTAGCTCCCATGAGGAGCTACATCGAAGAATGGTTCAAAAAGGATGTCGACCAGATAACCAATGAATCTCAAAGACGAGGAAATCCATAAAAGGAAATCAACAAGCAAATGAAAAGGAATGGGACACCATCATTGTAAGTTGATATTAACACATTTTGTTTTCTTCATCCACTCACTCTAACAAAGTTTTAACCAAGGATTGACAATTTTATTTTTCTTCTTGCCACGTCTTGTTGTTTCCATCACCGACTTTCTTCTTTCTACAAACTTCATTCTTGTACATCTTTGCTTTTTAGTCCGTGATAGTCCCAATCCCAGTGATTATTTCAAACACATTTTTATTTCACAAAATATGTATTGAACTATATAATTTTTTACAAATTCGAAAACAACTATTTTTTGGGAAGTATTCTCAATTGTATTTTGTGACCCGGTTTATCGGAATATAAATATTTGAGGTTGTTCTATAGTGATCTTCAATGTTTGGTTTTGTTATTTGAAATATGTATTTCTTCTTAAAATTAACTCATTTCCATGTACATGTTCATGTTCTAAAATGTGAATATATTACAGCTTCCTATATTTCAGAATATTCTTCGATATACGAAATGAAAGGTCATATATTTTTTTTATCTTTTGTTTCTAGGTTTGAGAAAAAATTGTGAGCCCAAAAAACCATTCAAATTCGAACATAGTTTGCATTTGAACCACAAATAATCTATTAAGATACATTAATATGAATGCATTTTAAATATATATAAACAAAATCCCTTTAAAATTGGACCCTACTTTCTTGGGCTCTTGGATTGCCTACGGGTTGACTAGTCCCCATATTCGCGCAAGTTAATATGTCAAAGTCATGAAAGAATGTATCAAGATCACAATCACTGCCACAAGTTGCGATAAAAACTAATATTCAGCAAAACATTTTCTCACAACCTTTTTAATGGTAAAATCACAATAGAAAATAAATAAGTGGATAAAATATTGGACTAGAAAATGATGGTTTTTCAATGGGAATTTCAAAGTATATGCAATAAGTATAAAAATCCAAAAACATACAGAAAATATTTTTCTAGCAAATGGAATATCTATTATAGATTTGAATATATTATCCCTTATTTTCCCTCTTCTATACTTAACCAAATTCTTGTTTCTCTTTTCAGTCTACTTTCTCCTTGTTACTTGGCCATTTTACTGAAAATCTCTAGTTGTGCAGGTGGGCAGACTCATGACTTCACATTTTCACTTATGCTTTTATATCACGACTCCGACCGACCGCTTCCCCATTCCATACCTAGCCACATTTTTTATCGCGGATTCCCGGGTAAGCACGCTCTAGATTGCACTTCCATTGTTCTATGACCTCCAAAGAGAGCCCAGACTTCCACAATATACAAATTTACGACTAGACTCTCACATCATACCCTCTTTCCCGTTAGACAATTTTCTCTCAAACGTTTCGAGAGCTACAATTTGATTGTCGGGTCCCACGTATGATGTGGAACTATTTTCACCCTGTTTTGAAGCTCGTCCATCCACTTTCCATACTTCACCATTGTCTGAATCTCTTTCGCAGATCGTTGGGTTGGTCGGTTAACGAAATATCCAATTTTCATATCAATGTTTCTTGTTCCCACCACCTTTGCACTTCTTTCAAGTATGTAATAACATAAGTTTAATGCTGACAGATCCAGAAATATACAGAAAAGATCTTCCTAGGAAATGGAATATCTATTACATATTTTAATATATTGGCCCTTCCTTTCCCTCTTCTATACTTAACCAAATTCCCATTTGTTTTTCCCTT
>JZKD02S1909474.1:42243-56340 GCA_000966675.3 Picea glauca
TGGGCCTGCAGATCCACATGTCCCTTTTGTTCAATCACTACACAAGGCTCCTCTACCACATCCTGAATGCCACCGATCTCTCCATGCGTCATCTCTAGCATAAGTGACTAAGAAGGTAAGGAATGTGGCACACTCAACTCCATAGGAGGATCATTATCTCCTGTGCATGACCTAATATCAACATCCAAAAGTAGATCACCCAATCTTCGATCATCCTCATGCCTAGGTGCTGACACGGTTGAATCCTCACAAGTATCACCACTATGGTGAAGTGTTGAGTCCTCAACACTGTCTGATCGGAAAACTGAAGCACGTGCACTATCATCCTATCCATCCAACTATCCATTAGATGCACATGAGCCAATGGAATTATGGGGATACTCTAATGAGGCATCTAAGGTCGCATCCTCATACACATCCTCATCATCACTGTCATAGTGCACCTCAATGTAATGTGCTCTCCCCTTGCCCCTGCATATGTGATCTAGCTCCCAAGGTTTTTTTCAGTTGTAGCAAAGTTCCATGCTCCTAATGGTTGTAGGTTCCATCTGTGCTCCCTTCAATCCACTAACATGTGGTGATGTATCCACTTTCCTGACTGTTTTGACTTTGTTTTCCTTTGTTTTTCTTCTCCAATAATTGACTTCTTCCATCTTCTTAGCCTATACTACAATCCCATATTTACTCCACCTAGGATTTTTTATGGATACAAATTGTTGGAATGTTACCTGAGCTCTGAATGTCTCACTAAGAACTTGATATTCCATATCACAATACATAATATTCTATGCCATAGCCATTTCTCCTTCAGGTCATCAATGTTTTATCACATGCTGGCATAGGAATTTGGCTCTAATACCACTATAATGTTCCCAACCCAATCTGATATAAAAAATCAGATTTGTGTGGTTGAAAACTTTAGTCAAACGTGACTTTTCTTGTTGGGTCAAACCATTGACTAATCTCCTATTCTTGTTGTCCCTACTTGCATGGTAGACTAATGATGTGTTTTGGGGATCAATAGGATGGGTTACAACCTCCTTATACTCCTAGGATATCTTGGTATTTAGTTATCTAGCTTGTTGTTAGGGTTATGACAATTGAACTCATTGAAGCATTTTGTCAAACAGTTTGCATATCTGTCTTGTTCTTGAGTTTGCTTGTGGTTTATTGCATGCAAAAATTGTTTGTGATAGAAATGGAAAATAACAACAATAAATACAATATATCTAACACAATGAAGCCACAACTCAGATATGAATTTATTCAATAGTAATAATAGCTAACCTCCATACAAATGTAGAACAGATCTGAAATACACAGATTTGAATAATAGGAGTGGATGAAGATACCTCCAATACAAGATAGAAGTCAGAAATAATGAACCAAAGAGGCCTCCAAAGGCTACATACAAGCCTCTACAATACCAAGTCTTTCCTTACTGCAATATGGCACCTCTTTCTAACCCATTTACGCCCTCACTGGTTGTAGGAAACTATACAGAATTCACCCTATTTAGAAATGGCCTAAAACCCTCAACAAAATGATGCCAACCTGTGTAGAATAATTAGGATGGAATATATGATGATTTTCCCCAACTGTAGACACCAAAACTTCTCCCAAAGTAGTGTCTCCCAAACCCCCAGTGTGCCCCTCAACAGGAAATTCGCCCAACTCTCCAAACGAATTGAATATGGGTTTGAATCTCTTGGAAAATGCCAAGGAAATTCGTCGTTGTTGTTCCCAACAACTTTGTGATGGGATATC
The DNA here is from genome assembly GCA_000966675.3 of Picea glauca. Taxonomy (NCBI): domain Eukaryota; kingdom Viridiplantae; phylum Streptophyta; class Pinopsida; order Pinales; family Pinaceae; genus Picea; species Picea glauca. The sequence continues at coordinate 44,011 of JZKD02S1909474.1, forward strand.
TCTTATATCTCTCTCAAAGAAGCCAAATCGAACCTCTTCTTCTCAAAACAATGCGCCCTTTCTTGCAGAAAACCCTCACTGGTGCGCCCCCTTGTCAAAACTGATGGCGGAAGTAGATTTGAACTGATGTAGAATGGTGAGGGAGGAATATTTCACCTCCTTAGCCAAGCTTGGACCGGGAACAAAGGGATATTTCACCTCCTTGCTGACCTTTGTGGTTTATTCAGTCAAAACCCTCAAAACCCCTAAGTACCATGAGCTCTCTAGCTAAGAAGTCAGGCATCGAAATATCAATCAACATAATGAGATAATAGAAGCCCCTATCTCTCTTTTATACCTTTGTTTACCTTTTCTCTCCAAGTGACCTTAATTCACTTTTATGTTTCTTCATAAAATCACTTTATTAATTAATTAACCTTTGCTTCCTCTAAAAAGTGATTAATTTGCCCTTATGGCTTCTCCGGCCACTCAAAGTCACTTTTCATCATCTTATCCTTTAGATATTTTCCTCCCAATTCCAATGAGCTATTACACTATGGTGTTTCTTCACATATTTTTCCCAAAATGACATAGTGAATTTAATTAAAATGTGCTCAATAATAACTCAAAATTACGGAAATCGTCGGAATACAAAGAAACCAAGGAAAAGTTGTGCATAATGGATCATGATGATGAAATATGATGAATAATGTAATTCGGGCCCCATAAAACTCCTCAATACCTCATGAACTCACTATCACCCCCAACCGGCTACTCTAACAGGCATTCCAATTTGTAACATAAGTGAATACAAAAATGGGGACATTACATCATAGAATTTGAACTAATAATTAGATGAAAAAATAACATCATACCTAACTCACAAGCCACTATTCAACTACTATAACTGAATGGACAACTCCATGAGTGCCTCAAGACCATCTCCCAATCAAGATACATAAAGTAGCTTTAAAAAATTGAACTTTTATAAGACAAATATTATCATATCGACTTTACCAACAAACCACAATCCATTTGCATCACATCTTACCTTCTCTTTCGATATTACGAGGAAAACCAATAAGTATATATGAATGTCACTCATCTTGAATAAACATAAAATTTAAATAATTTGATGATTTTTTATGAATATATATCATTTGCAAAAGGATTTCCTACTACAAAAATCACTCATCAAATAAAAACATAAATTTTGATCATTTTAATTTTAATGATTGGTTATGTATATCATAGTTTTATAGATGAAATTTTTTTAACATCTTTCAGTGTTACACTACAAACTTTGAACGAAACTAACTAAATCAACTCATTTATTACAAACTTTGAACGAGACTAACTAAATCAACTCATGTAGATTAATGTTTTGACAAAATAATATAAAATTTAGACGATTATAAAAGAAAGTAACTAGCTCTACCCATATGTCTGGTCAAAGTACATGTTGTTGTATATAGTAAATTTTGAACAACGTTTTCATATAAGATTTATTAAAGATTTTGGACAAGTCTAAAGATTCGACTTTTTTACTTTTTTTCTGGAAACTTTCACTAAAATTCAACTATACAATTGTTGGTGAAAATGCAGATTTCCATTACTCAAATTTCATTTTTTAATGCATAGATAGATTTAACACCCTGAAAACCCCTTGTTACACCCGAACTATGAAATTTCAACAATTGATATCTGTAATTTCAACGATTCTTCTAAATTTCAGGCCAGATTTTGAACAAAACTTATTGAAATGTGTAACCATAAAAAGTTCAAAAAGTCGATTGTTTAGACTACGTTAAATATTTTTACCACCTATTTTTTTTTTTTATTAGTTGGCGATTTACATCATGATATGTTTTTAAATACTTCTTGCATGCCGCATATCTTTTTAAAACAAAAGGAAAAATGATGCCACATATATCTCTTGGCAATATTTTAAAAGTTGTAAAATGTTGGCCGATGACATTTCACACTATCTGGGGAAAATGAAAAGAAAAAGAAACATCAATTTCATAGATTCTTTGTTGTTTGCCAAGCCTCTAAGTGGTGTTTTAAAATAATACGATGGCTACAAAAATATATATTTATTCTTTTCAATAAACAATTTTCATCATTTTTATTATGAAATAATTATTGATCATTTTATGTGTTTTTATGCAAGAGGGGAAGAAGAATGGTAAGCACGACGTGGTCAAAAAATTTGGGGTGAAAAGACAACTCTCATACATAATTTGGGTCAACATTGATAATCATTTCAATGTCAAGGACACCCAGGGCTTATTGTAATGTTTCAGAGACCACGGCTTCAATTTCTTGGACAAAGCAAATATTTGTGACAATGACCAAGTTGAAGAAATAATGGGTTAGGTGATAAACATGTTGGGGTGGAATAGAACCAGCCTAATGGTGTCGACTAAGCTTCCTAAAGGAAAATGTTTCTCATTCTATCCCATCGTAAAAGGCATTAAGACTATGATGAAATAGATTACATTATTAATAAGAGGTGGGCATTTTATTAGGGAACTAGTGAATGAAACATGTTAAAGATCACCATGGTTGCATGGGAGATTACCAAGCGACTTAACATGATTGGACCATTTTGTGATCAACCCAAGCATAATCTCTTCCCTCATCATCAAGTCGAAGTTGAGGAATCCTACCAATTAATATTTGACAAAATGCATGAAAGAACTAAGAGGATGACCACAAGATTTTTTTGGCTTTCACATGTAATGGGCCATTTAGATCTTCATGAAAATCCTTTTTGTGAAAACCATCGCATTAGTGGTGGAGAGATCAAAGACTTTTTTTTCCTTCACAGCAAAAAAATCATAACTTTATTCCATATGAGTAAAATTACATAAGATAAATGCTAAACAACATTCATAATCAAGCCAGTCTTTAGCCATTGACATGACACAAAGTGTCATGGGAGTGATATCAAGAACAAAATATACAAAAATTAAAATATGTCCCAAGCCTTTTACATGTAAAAAAGCGTCCTAGGGGAAGTATCATAAAAAAAACTTATAGGTTATTCCTACATTGCATATTCAAAATTACAAAGTGACATTCTAGTGCTCTCCAACTACAATAGAGTGGAAGCTTCATAAAAGGTAGTCCCCATATATAGTAAAACCAAAAGATAGTCTAAGAATGGACTATGAAAATACACCAAAGTGTACACAAGCTATGGTTTTGAGAACTCAGAGACTATTGACAAAGTGAAGGCCAAGTTATAAGGAAAGTAAGGGATGTTTCTTAATCAACAAAGGCTAATTATCTCATGTAAGAGTTTAGAAAGTAGTTGAACCTTAATTGACTATCACATTCAAAAGGATTCAACCATTTCCTTGGTACTTCATCTCCAAGGAGGGATTCTAAATAGAGGACAAATTGATAAGATGTTTTCTTTTAACTTAAGTGTTGATCACCCACATCCTTTTAAGAGGTGAGTTGTTGTGTCACACTATATGTATAACATCATGCCCAACCCAAATTAATGGCCATGAAATATCCTCTATTTCATAAGATGAAACATACCAAACCCTCTTTACCAACTAGCGAATCCTCTAGTGGTGGTTCTAAGTAGAGGAACAAATTCCTCCTCAAAGGCTCCAGATGTTACCCCCTTTAGGCGAGGAAAGGGAAAATATTTGAATCCTCACTCCTTTAAAGGGGTTGCTCAAAATATATCTCCCCTTTGGATTTCAAGACCCTTCAATTTGTAGTGCATTAGTTAGAGTGAAGCACCATGCTACCACATAGAAGATGATATGCCAATGATAAATGGAGCAAAGGAAGAAGGGAGTGGATTTTCCTTTCAACTTATAAAAACAACTCAGAGCCAAAGGGGTGATGTTTTAAAGTGAAGAAGGGAGCCACTAGATTAATTATTAAAATATGAATTCATGTTCTTCTAATGATAAATGCATACAACATGGACTAATGTTCTATTCATTACTTCAATCTAGACATAAACTTGTGGACGAAAAGAAGTAGAAAGTTGAAGTTTATAACCAATCATCTTCCACAATGATCTCTAAAACTAGATAAAAAAAAAATCATCGAGTAGGCATAGTTGTATAACATAAACCAAAATTTGTCCAAATCGACTAAAAAAACAACTCTACAGGTGTACCTGATCTTTAATCGGTTTATTATAGGGAACAAAAACAACCATATTAGAAAACATGCATACCATAATGGAGATACAATCATGTTGCCATTTGTTGCCCAAATTTTGGGTACTGTCATTTTTTTTGCATAACTTTGTCCATGTCTCAAAATGTCTCCTCATTCTTCTAGGCTTGTCATTTTGAGCCAACTTTCCCCATAGTCCATGCAGGTATCAAGTCTACCCCATTCTCCTAGGTGTGCATGGTGTATTTATATAGGTTCCCTTCTCTTATGCAATTAGTTTATACAAGTTATAAATGCTCTAGTAATTCAATCCAATGTTGTGTCTATATCAGTGTTATGAAGTCGTGCCTTGTTTTCTACTCATTTCAATACCGATTTTTCACAAAAAGTGGAACCTACATTGCATGTTCCTTTGATGGTTTTAATTTAAAAATATTGATGAAAGGAACAATTTATATTTAATGCATGCTCAAAGAAGTATATTAGGTGAGAAGATTTTAAGCAACACCATTAAAGCTTGCATGGTGGATTTTGTCATATCGGACAATGTCAAGAATAATCGATTTTCTATAGTCTTATATAGGGAGATGGATTGATGAAGTTCCTATATATAAAATTGTTGTTTCCTTCCTTTTCATGTAATTACATGAAGAGTTTTTGGTTGGTAGAGGATAAATATCATCGAATGGGCCAAAAAGTTGCACATGCTTTAAGTGATAGTATATATAATGTATGTAGGCTTCATACACCACATTGTTATTGTATGAAAGGATGCTAACAACTTCAAAAACAAAATTCATGTGTGATGCTAATGTTATGAGTCATGAGGCATGGTGCTCACAAGGCGGTGTCACTTGTTTATGCATAGTCTATGGTTGAATGTTATATTCCTTGAAACTTAGGGAGCATGTTTGAGAATATTTATCCTCGCCACTTTTTGATAGCATGAAGAGAGTAAATATTTTGAAGGAATAGGTAAGATCAATGGTGAAATGTTAAGTTAAATTTGAACATTTTTGTCCAATTTGAACATGTTTTACATGTGGTTTTGGAGAGGTAATTGGCAATGATGACATGGAGAAAATTTCCCAACACATAGATTTTATGAGTCTGACAACAAGATACTTGTCACTTTCCCCTTATATGCATGATGGATTTTATAGTTTTTTCCTTTATAGACATTGAACTGTGATATGTACAATGATATAATATGGGGCTTTCACACTGCTAACTAAATTACTATACATAGTAATGTGTAGCTTTCACATGGTAGTCTATTTGACACTTTACTCTTATATATATATTATTATAATTATTGAGACTTCATAATTTTGTATAACCATAAATTCAAGGACAATGAATATATTTAACCATCATTGTAGATCCATCTTAACCTTGGATCTATTAATCACTTAAAGGAAGCAAAAATAAATTAAAGTGTAAATCTCTCAATGCTTGAAAGATCCAGAGTTAAAATGAATCTATGTCCATATATGGGAGAGAGAGAGAGAGAGAAACGAGGGTTTCCTCATGAACCTAGGGTTTCAATATGGGAGAAGTTGATCAATTATGAGATTCAAAGGAGTTTTCCCTAGGTCTATATTTTGTACACAAGAGGAATTGTGAGAGATTTGGCGAGGAACTAGGGTCTACAAGGACAAGCTAACAATTGGTCATGGTGCATTAGGAGACCCTATTCTAAATTTAGGAAAATAACCAAATGGTGGAGAATTTAGGCTTCATGGGAAAGGATAGGATAATCTCCATGGACATAATGGAGGTACAAAACCTAGATCTAGTGAAATTGATGATAAATGTCAAATTCTTAATGATTCTAACATTGGATTTAAGCTTGACAATCAAAGGGGTCTAGTGGCTTGACATGATAAACAAAGTCCTTGTATTGAAGGCCAAGTATATTCTCAGCCTAGAAGAGAGCCAAAGGATAAGAGTCATGGTGTTGTATTATATGAGGAATTGTAAACTATAATCATAGATATAGATAGAGAAGGAGGCTTCATTTCTGATCATGGAATAGGTCTGGAAATGTTTTCTAAGTTTTAATTGAGATGAGAAAGGTGAGTATAGGTACAAGAGGAAGAGTCAGGAAGGAAATAGGAAATGCATTATTCCTAAGAAGGATAGAGTTAGAATGGTGCTAGGAAAATATGTAGGCTTGGAGGTGTTTTAAAGTATAATGGAAACAACCCTTATAAAGCAATTCATGGTGAGTAAATCAAAGGTGAACCCTTGGGGAGGTGGTTATAGGAAAATTGGCTTGGCATGTTAGCATACTACCCTAAATATCACATTCTAATTAGGGGTTATCTATCCTTCGAATTCATATTAAAGGATGATGCAAATATGATCATGAATAAGTTGTGGTTTTAGGGACCATCAATGCAACTGTTAAGAAACTATAATCCTAGATTTGATCCACAACTCAAGATAAGTTATATACAACTTGTCTAGGTTCTAATGCCATGGGATCCCAATGGAATTGTGGAGCAAAGATATTCTAGAAACATTGGGCAATGGTTTGGGTAAATTTATGGGTTTGGAGGTGGTGTTTGAGAGTAAATTGATAATTTATGGGTCTGGAAGAGGGGATCGAGAGTAAATTGATAGGAAAGTAATTAAGATATTGATAAAGCTTGACCTTCACAAGGGTCTGCCAAAGGAGATAGATATTGAATCGAGGAATATGATGTATGTACAAAACCTAGAATATTGGAAGGTCTCATTTAGGTGTTTAAAGTTCCATGGTGTAGCCATGTATGAAAATATTGGTAACAACAAAAAAAATAGATCGGTATGGAGGAAAAAGTAGGAGGGGAGTAAAAAAAAAACCAAGAAGAACTAGGAAATGAAAAGAACATGGAAGATCTAAAAGTTTTAAAAGTTAAAAATTTCAAAGACTGAAGCTCTCAAGATATTTCATGCTTAAAATCCTTTGAATATATCCAAGTGGGAACTAGAGAAATCAAATCTAATAAGTGAGGTATGTTAGTTTAGTCACTTGAACCCTATGCTAGAGATTTTGTGGAAGAAAAAAACTATTTAGAGGAAGAATTTGGGTTTTCTCAACCGAGGGGAAGGGTGTGATATGCTTAGAGATCATTCCCAATTCAAACCTCCAATATGGTATCCAAACCTTTGAAAGGAATTCTATAAAGAAAACCTTAAGTTATACAAATAACTTAGACCTTAAGATGGAAATTTCATGGAAGGATTTGTTTTTTTAGAGGAAGAACTTGAGATATCTTATTTTTGGGGGAAGGATACAAGATGTTCAAATATCTTTCGTAATTCTAGTCTCCAATATGGTAACCAAGCCTTTGAAAAAAGGTCTATAAAGAAACCCTCAAGTTCTTAGTTCTTTAAATCTAGGTTTGTATACCTATCCTTAACTTGTGGGGTGGTGAATTCTCTTAGAGGAATAGGTGGGTATAAGTACAATTTTAGATCTGGGAATAAATTTAACTTGGATGAAGGGAGAGAGATATAGGGAGGATTTCTCGATGGCAATGGTTGGATCTTGATTGTGGGTAGAAAGCCATTAATGTCAATAGCTAAAAAAAGAGCAATTAAATAAGTGAAAGAAGGAAAAGAGTTAAACGTAAATGAGGCACTTGTAGTAAGATGTCCTTACATAGAGTTCCCTCATGATTTTCCTATCGATAGAAGTGAGAGAGATAGGAGTTTCTCATAAAAGGATACCCCTTAGACTATTTAGTAAATACAAGCTTGATATTATTTTGATATAGGAAAGAAAGTGTGAGGGGAAGAAGGTTGTTGAATTTTGTCTTCTATTATGAAGGATTTGTATTTTTGTTCTATTGATGTTGAAGGTGGGTTGGGTGGTTTAGTGACAGGATGGAACAATAGTATAGATTTCTTATCTTCTTCCTTTTTTATTGCAAGTATTCATTTGGAATGTAGATCAAAAGGTTGGGAGAAGTTTATAAAATCATCAAATTATATGGTCCATATGAGGATAAAAAACTATTATGGGAGTCCTTTGGAAACCTTGACAATATAAAAACGGGTAATGCCACTATAGGGGGAGACTTTAACTTGACTATGAAGGTAGGAGAAGACTAGGGTAAATTAGCTAGACAAGAACATGTAATAGATTATTTTGTTCATCCATTTGAGGAATGTAAATTGATTGATGTTCGCTTATTCAGTTGGTTTCCACTTGGAGAAACTCAAGAAGTGGCAAAGAAGGGATATCTAAGAGGTTGGATATCTTTTCAATAACTGGAAAATGTGTTGAAGTCTCTGAGAGGATGAACTCTTGGGTGGGAAATGATGTGTCTTCAGACCATCTTCCAATTATTATCTAGGTTGAAACTGATGTTAAAAAACCGCCAACCCCATTTAAATTCGATTATTCTTGGTTATAAGATAAGGAATTCAATTTGTTGAGAATTTAAGGAATAGAAAAATAGTAATATTTGAATGGGATAAAATCAAAGCAAAGGAAAGGTGGAAATAGTTAATTGAAGTGGAGGAAGAAATAGGCAAATCATTTAAGAACAATGAAAGAGAGGTATTTTATGAGGAGGAGATTCAAAGGTTGAAAATCTTGGAAGGTACTAAAAATAGTTTACTGAAAAAAGAAGAGATGGAATGGAGATTAAATGGGATATTTGCCTAGCTATGGGTGATGAAAACACATTTTTTCCCCAAAATTATTGTAAGCATATAAAGAACATTAATACGATTAGGGAAGTTAAGAAAGAACATGGCTCTATTACAAGATCATTCAATGATATTGATGGATAAGGCATAACTTACTTCAGTGCTCAGTTTTAGGAGTCATAGAGTAAATATTGTAGAAGTCCTAAAGGTAGTTTATTTGTTTCCTTTGTTATTTGAAAAGAAACAAAACAAGGACTTAGAAGCTTGAATGTCTATAGAAGAACTAAAATTAGTCCTATACTCATTCAAAAAATCAAAAAATAATTGGTCCAAAAGGTTGGATAGTGGACTTTTATTTGGGTTTCCATGACATGTTGGAGGAGGATTTGTTGAGAGTAGAAAAGGAATTCAAAACCTCAAGAAAGATTATGGGATCCCTCAATTCAAAATTCATAACATTAATTCCATAGATGAATGATCTAGAATCATTTCATGATTACAGACAAATTTATTTATGTTTATCTTATAATATCACCATAAATATCTTGGAAAATAGATTGAAGAATGTGTTATTAAGGTTTATCTCAGAAGAACGACGCCAAAATGTTATCACAGAATCTAGCACTTCTGCAAAGCCTTCACAATATTGAAGATGAGTGTAACATATGGAAGTATTTGCCACTGTCACCTAAGCAAGTACTTCCCTCTGTCACCTAAGCAAGTACTTCCCTCATTTAAGTGATGAATAAAGGTCCAACACAAGGGAGGCTTCCATACCAACCTCAAAGGATCCTATAGCAAGCTAAAAGAAAGTCTATGCCCCACTATCTTGGTTGCTTGATTATCTAGGTCAAGGTTAAGAGCAAGGTCAAGATGAACTAAACAAAGAAAATCAATTGTGTGTGTGTGAGGGGTGTTATTAAGGTAATCAATGATGCTTATTAAGCTAGAAGAGTAAATTAAATGCCATGAAACACTAGTTCTCAAAAGAAAAAGGAAGGTTGTAAGTTAACTTGAAAGAAAGATAGGATACTTCAACATGTAACAAGATTATCAAAACATTAGTAAATCAGTCCTAAATTAGTAACAAGCAATGAGAAAATGATGACAAATGCAAGAATAAAGACTAGTAAATCATTAACTATTGATTACCCGAAAGAAATAACATTTAACTATGCTAAATAGATGCAAGATGATAAACCCTCGTGGTTGAAAATGAAATTAATGCAGAAATAAGGATGTTAGATGATGATTTTAGGCTAATATGAAAGACATTAAGTTAAGAATGATGGTGAATGAAAAAACAATGCAAATCCTAGATCTAACACAATATGTTGGGAGATAGAGAAAGATAAACTAGGGTTTTAGGTCACTTGCATTGGAGAGAAGACTAGTGACATCTTAAGTCCTTGGGCAGATGGAGTCAATGAGACAACTTCAAGGAGACTATAGGTGAGATAAGTCTTAAATATAAAACCCTAGGGTTGGACAATCACAAAACTAGACTTATTGTTTAAGGAAAACAAACCCTAAGGTAGAACACTCTCAAACCCTAGGTGTTGTCCTATGTCTTCTAAGGTGTCTAGTAAGAGATCAAGTAGAAAATAAGTAAACCTTGGGGGATGTAAAATCACAATCCCTATAATTTAACCAATGAATACAGCTTTAGGGGGATGTACAATCATAATCCCTAAATTTGGCCTTTATGCTTCAACAAGCTTAAAATGAATGATAACAAGGAAGGGGATGCACAATTACAATCCTTCTTAGGGTTTCAAAACAAGATTATCCCAGGGAAACAAGATAACATGAAACTTATCAACAATTTGATAGAGCATTTACTTAAAATACCATGGACAAACATAAATACTTGGAAATAACACTTACTATACCAAGTCTCTATGCATGAGGAAACCCTAATTAAATAATCATCTACTAAAAACAAGAGAAACATCCACAAGATCACTCTCCAAAAGGTATGCACAAGTACTCCATGATGAGAAAGAACAAAAGAATACCATATAAGTGATTCTACATGAGTGTGAGTTATGATTTTACAATGATGAAGCATTAGCCTTTTCATATGAGGAAACCCTGGTGCTTTAGCCCTAAAAAAAACCCTAAACAGGTAAAATATCCATGATACAAGGTTGATAGGTCAATATCGACCCCCAAAATATCCCCCAACATAAAGATAAAATGAAAATACATAAAAACATCCCCTAAAAAATGACATGTGTGGGTGTGAGAGCCTCCAAATGTTATGATGTCATGCTCTAGAAGGGTAAAGGTGCCTCCAAAGGCCACGCCTCTCCATCAAAGGGTGCAAGCATTGTGAAGGGTCACATCTCTCACCCAAAAAGTCATGTCTCATCACCATCAAGTGATAACTCATCATAAAAAAAGATGCCCACATGCTAGGTCAACCCACCAAGCATCAAATCATGACATCATCATCACAAATGCAATGTCTAAGGGCTATGGCATGACGTCGTACTTCATGGTCATGGAGTCATTGACATGCAAGGAAATCACTCTCTGTCCATTTCCACAAGCATCTTTGTAGAGGGAGTGCTTGTTTCTTGAGATACCATTTCCTCGGTAGTGTGTGTATTCCAAACCCCTTCTTTCCTTTTGATATTCTTGTATTTCCTTGCAAGTGCCCTTTTCAGGTTTCAAGCATTCGTTATTTTTCTTACTGAGATTAAGTCATTTTAATTGATATGCATTTAGTGCATTAGGACTAGGGGTGACTACCTCATAGCAAGGGGGTAGAGTTGAAGCTAACATTTGGATTTTGACTTGGTTATTTATTATCCCATTATTTATTCTTTTTTATTATTTAGCAGTTGCATCAACCTTGGCATTATAGCCCTTCTTCTCATAGGAGAATGAACCACAAACCTTTTTGGGGTACATGTAACAACCATTACCAAAATATGGGACAAAGAAAAGAATATAGATGGAAAACATTAAGTATAAAAGGGAGAGGTATGTTACCCATATCATAGGCCTCCCAGTGGTACCCCTTTTTCCCAAGAGTGACAACACTAAACTATGATACATATGATAGCCACCAAGGTGAAACAAGGAAAAAATCATAGCTTCTAAGAAATCATGATCCATTATCTAATTTAAACCCATGATCCTCACCTAAATACCTAATGCATTAAAGTAACAATTTATATAAAACAATGACTAGTGTACCTCATGTGTGTTGGACCACCATCATTAGATGAACCACGTTGATCAAGTGCAGTAGACGAGCTGAGCAATGATGAGGGGGGGGGCATATGAGGGGCTAATGTCTGTGGAGAATGTTGATGATCCTCTATGGGATCAATGTCTTCATTGTGGACCATGATACATGATATCCTCTAGCTACCCCTGGGTGAGAGGGGGGTAACATCATGCATTTTATAAAGGTTAAAAATCTTCCCACTGTGGTACTAAAAATCAATCTAGAAAAATCACATAATAAATGATGTGCTAGATGCATTTAAGATTGAAGTTGATTCATATTGGGATGAATGTAAAAAATGTAACCTA
>JZKD02S1909474.1:60260-74258 GCA_000966675.3 Picea glauca
TATCCCATGAACGCATGTGCTATTTCACAGGTTCACTAAGTGGAGACCCCATGGTTGAAATAGTCTAGAGAAGACTATACTTTTATGTTAGAGTTTTCCTATAGGGTGTGTTGAGATAGGAAGATGCAACGACTTTTGAATTTGGAATTTGTTGTTGTTGTTGTTGTTGTGTGTGTGTGTGTGTGAAATCATGAAATACATATCCCAAGGAAAACCAGCAGGCACTTCCCCTCATTTGAAGGATGGTACCTAGGGTAAACCATATTCTTCGAGGCTCAAGGTTGATACAAGAATATCTCTCTCTCTCTCTCCTACTCCTATATGTGTGTGTGTATGTATATGTAGAGAGAGAGAGAGAGAGAGAGAGAGAGAGAGAGAGAGAGAGAGAGAGAGAGTTAAATCGTTGCATAGAGGGTGTCCCTTGTCCCAGAAACAAGGGGGTATCATACACCAATTTGGTGTTTGGCTTRGCCGTGACCTTAAAAATAGTTTTTTTTTTTTATTTTTTWTTTTTTTKTGTGTGTGTGTGTGTGTCTRAAAATGTAAWAWATATATATAATATCTAAMATTAATTAAKACAAAGCTTTATCTAACACATGATACACATTTTTCATGGAGTACACACACATTTTTTCCTCAGAATATATATTTTTGTAATTTTGTGTCTATAAAACAAAATTTAATTTTGCATATATGTATCAAAATAGGATACATTTCAGTCCAAATACTTTCTATGACATAGGACATTTCAATATCCATACATTCCCCCATCAATACCTCCACAGAATCTCAAAAGTGAATCCCTAACAGTGTCACTATCATAAATCTAGAAGACACTTGAGCTACTATTCATATTACATATGAAAACCAAAAGTTCAATCACCCTCTAGTAAAGAATGATAACATATAGAAAATATTATCAAGAGATGGAAGCTTGTGTTTTAGTTTTTAAAACCCTACGCTTCAGACTTCATAGATGAGAGTCCATCTTCAAGGGATCACCATGCTGAGGATGGGGTGAGGAAGAGCATTAAGAGTTTGATCGTTATTAATATGGATTTGTGATGAGTCGAGTGGAGAGTTTTGAGATAGGAGTGAGGTCAATTCATTGTGAATTTAATGCTCAAAAACCCCAAGGCTCATCTTTGGACCAATGTCGTAGCATTTCTTAGTTTATTTATGAGTGTCCTCTAGGTGCTGCTGAGTTTGGGCCCTTCATCTCTATTCAGAGTGTTGTTCCGATTTTTGATTTCTATGGCTTCTCTAACTCTTCTTTTTGTGTAGTGTTCTTCTTTGGATACCATTTTTTCATATTTTATGTGGATGTGATGAGAAGTGATGTGAGAGTGCTTTGCAAGAGTAGACTTATCATTATGGTTCCTTGATATATCAACAACATTATCCTTTAGACAAATTTATCCCTTTGTCTCTATTCAAAGTGTTGTTTCACTTTTCGATTTATATGGCTTCTCTGACTCTTCTTTTTGTGTAGTGTTCTTCTTTGGATACCATTTTTACATCTTATATGCAGATGTGATGAGGAGTGATGTGAGAGTGTTATGCAAGAGCATAATTATTAGCTCGATTCCTTGATATATCAGCGACATGCTCCTTTAGACAAATTTATCCCTTCATCTCTATTCAGAGTGTTGTTCTGCTTTTCAATTTCTATGGCTTCTCTGACTCTTATTTTTGTGTAGTGTTCTTTACCATTTTTGCATATTCTATGCATATGTGATGAGAAGTGATGTGAAAGTGCTTTGCAAGATTAGACTGATCAACTCGGTTCCTTGATTTATCCGACTCTTCTTTTTGTGTAGTGTTCTTTACCATAGGCTTGAACCAACAATTAATAAAAAATATCATTAAGAAATAGCACCATCAACAATTTCTTGGATGTGCCACATCTCTAGATCCATCAAAAGGCTAGCTCTGGATGAGGCATTTTCTTCCATGTTCTTCTCCATGTATATATGCATAAAAGAGATCTCATCAAGGTTGGGGAAACCAACCTTATATATTCAAATATTGGCCCTATTACATAATTGGACAACACATAGGACCCATTCATACAATTGATAACATCAAGAGAGTTTCCAAATACTTGCAGATTATGAACATATTTCTCAATAGTTAGCACAATCACCAATTTTAATCTCGTGAACTCTACTACATTGTTGGTGCCTCTACCCAACCTAGCTTTGAACTTAAACACATGCCCATATCAAAGAAAGAGTAAACTTCGAGCTGCACCTATAGGTGGGTCCCCCTAGCTTGCACCATCAAAATATGCCCAAGCAATACTTTTATCAATTTGTGACTCGTTTATTTCTCTAATTTGTTTATTTGGTTTGTCTCACTGAAACCTTCTAAAATAGGCATACAATGGACAACACATTGATATGGAAAGATAGTTTTACCTTCAAATAACATTGCAATATGATCCAATTAGATACCCCATGCAACTAATAAAGGAAAATCTTTAACACATGTTTGTTGATTTTTCCTCACACCAATATTTTAAGCATGCCTCGATTTTTCGTCCTCTCTAAACACTTCTATTATGAGTAATCTTGTCTAACTCCAACAAACACTATCAATAATGGACAATCCACATGTATATGATCAATAGTTTCCAAGCTCACCTTGCATAAGTAGCACTATCCTAGACCATTTTTGCCCCTCCTTTGCAAGTTATCCCAAGTTAATATTTTTTTCTCGAGAGATAACCATAAGAAAATATGAGACTTTATAGGACACTTAAATTTTCAAATGTCATTTTGTTGAGTTGTCTATAATCCGAACACATACGCCCTGATTCATCCTTCTTCGTAACCATCACTACTAGTGAAAAGAAAGAAATTTGGCTAGGTTGAATGATGCTCGCCTCTAACATTTCTTGTATCATACACTCAATCTCACTCTTTTGTGCATGTGGATACCTGTAAGGCATAATGTTAGGTGTTACACTTCCTGGTTGCAAATGAATAGCATGGTCATGATCTCGAGTAGGTGGAAGACCCTCAGGAATATCCCCCAAATAACTTGGAATGGTTGTTGATAAATATTTAGAGATCCACTAGAGCAGAGGATATAGATGTTTGAACATCTAGTGAGAACAATTGTGCAATTACACCATGGTGTCCCTTTTTGAGTAATTTTGTCATGCTATTAGAGCTTATCACGTTACAAGGTTTCCCTTGGATACCTCTAAGCTCAATTTCCTTGCCTTCGAAGGAAAATATCATGAAAAGATCTTGAAAATTAAGGGATATTGATCCTAATGATTGTAAACATAGGACCCCTAATACAACATCAACACCACCCATTTGGATGGAAGTCATGGGACTATCCAATAAATACTCCCCCATATTTAGCTTAATACTATGGCACTTCCAAGAACAATTTATGGTACCTCCATCTGCAATTGTTACTTGAAACTCTGGTGCTGGAAAAATAAATAAATTGAGATATTTTGCTAATTTGTAATTGATGATGTTATGGGTACTACCAAAATCAATCAACATTGTTACCTTTTTATTTTTTATGTATCCTTGTATCTTGAGGGTTTATGGAGTACTAATGCCAACCAATGCTTGATAATATATTGTTGGAGTAGTCTCTTCTAGATCCAAATATTTTCATGGTTCCAATTCTTGATCTTCTTCCTCTTCACAATCTATGTAGAATAATTTCTTCTCACCGCATTTATGCCCCTTACTGTACTTGTTGTAACAATTGAAACATAGTTCCTTTGCTCTTCTTTCATTCATTTGTTGAGGTCTCAACCTTGTTGGTTGAGTGAGGTTAGGAGAGGGAACATGGTTCTCTTTGCAGTTGTTAGTGGCTACCCTTCTATTAGCCATATTTTTGTTTTCCACTTTCCTTTCCATATTGAAATCTTGCTCTAGGTATTTGGTTCGAAGAGACTCACCTCATGTTGAATATTCTCCTTTAAAGTTCCCTTAAAGAAATCTAACAAATTGTCCTCGGGAATGCTCTTTACCATTAGACTAAGCTTTTGGAATTGTTGAGTTTGCTATGTAAATGGACCTTTTTTCCGAATATTTGTCAATTGACTAAAGAATGTATTGCTCTTAATATCCCCATAATGTGATATCAATTCATTCGTAAAAATGGACCAACAGATAATATAATTTATTTTTCTTTCACAAATCCATTAATACCAAACAAATTGATCATTTTCTAAATACAAGGATGCAATAGGTATTGTTATAACACAAGTTGTAGGTTGGGAAAATCCTGACACAACCACAAGGTAAGTGCTACAACTTGGGATTCCTGCACCCAATGTCACCTCGATGTAGGTACTGCACTTCAAGGGTGACTAGGTCACTCTAGGGAGGCGATCTCGGTGACCCTAGGGGGATTGATATGGAGATGAAGATGGATGGAAGTGAATCCCCTATAGTTCAAGTCTAATTGGAGTGAAAGGTGGAAAGAGGTTCCTTGTAAGTCAAGTAATTGTTGCCCCACGGGTATAATACTTCTCTGGATGATTGTACCTTCCTGAGACACAAGAAAAGACACTTTGCAACAATATATGTTAGTTGGATCAGAAATCTAAGCTTGGTGTCACTAATTTTCAGCAATAGATAACAATATATATCAGAAATAAAATGATACTATAAGTTGTTCAATAGATGCTAGAGATCAAGTAGAAAATGCAAGAGAAAAACTAGTAAATGACTAGCTAAACTCAAGATGAAAAACCAATGCTCTTAGCATAAAAGATAAGGTTGTTGTAAACACTTGTCTACATCAAATTATATCAAGCTTATGTCTGTAACATTCAATGTATTACAACAAGAAAATCAGCCACTGAAATCTCCTCAAACTTTGCCAAAAAGTGCGATGGACCAAGGAGAACAAGTGTGCAAACTTTGAGCAAAATCCAATGGTTGACAAGAGAGTTGTTCAAGCAAGTAAGTTAGGGTTTCTACAACCCTAATGGTTGTAGATTAAATTTTGTAACATAAGCAATAATTAACCCCCATATGGGGATGCCCTAGTGGATGTGAGGTGCCCAAGGCACAAGGAAAACAATCCACTTTGCAAGAAGTAAAAATGACCGAAAATCACGTTTCCCAAATATTTTATTTCTCCAATGCAACAAATCAATGACTAGTGCCTTTACTATTGGTTTAATGGAGTCACAAGGAGCTTAGAGAAGCTACCTCATTGGGGGTGTAAGCTCTTTTATTTCCCAAGGCAAGTTTCTCTGAGTTAGGGTTTAAGCTAAGAGAGTGTATGCCCTTATACTTCTCTAGCAAACCCTTAATAAATAAGATGAAGCAAACAAAATGATGACGGATATGGTGGGGGTGTATGCCCTTTTACTTACCACCTAGATCCTATCATAACAATACTTGACTTGAATAAAATGATAGCAAGAGAGTAAAAACCATACCAAGATAAAGAGAAATGCTAAGACAATTCACCACAAGAGGTAGAAAGCATCATCCAAAGCTAGCGCTAGGACTTCCTCCATCAACCATTCATAACATAGCCATAAACAAGTGCACAAAAGACAAAAGATCCAAGAGGGCAAAAAAATTTAGACCAAGCCTCTCACAATGAGGGAGAGTTATGATTAAAATGAGATCTTATGATCTCTATTTATACAAAATGTAGCTAACATAGCTTGTCCATAAATGAAGGAGTAATACACAAGATTAGGGGTCAACAACCCTAATATTTCCCCCTTAACAAAGTAATATTAAACAATTCACTTAAAATTTCACTTTTTGCACAAATTAAACCCTAATTTAGGAGGATGTCACACCTTTAGGGGACGTTTTGCCACTTTGAGGAAGTTGTTGGTGTTGGAGAAGCATGGATAGGCCTCCAAAGGCCATATGTCAAGTATCTAGGCACTCATATCATGGTGAAGACCCTTCTCCTCCTCAAATTTCCACGTGTCAAAGAGTGGCACCTCACCACCATGCCCTAGCCCCCCAAAGCATGACGTCAAGCTAGAAAATATGACGTTTTTCCCCTCCTGGAAAAAATGTTTAGCTAGTAAGGGGTGGGCTAGGTCGTCCAAGTCATCATCAAGGTCATCCAAGTATGATCTCTCTCATATGGAATGTGGGCCTCTAGCATCCAACCTGTGGGCTTGCAGCCCCATGGAAGCCCAAGCTAGGCTTGTTCTCCCAAAATTGTCCACCAACTAGGTCTTGCAAAGGCAAATGAACACGCCCTCCAAGGATCTCAAGTCATAACATCATGATAAGTGGATCCAATAAATAAATAAGCCATCTAAGCATGTGCATCAAAGATCACTATATCAAACAATTAACAACTCAAAGACACTATGCGACTTGTCAAGCTTAAGTATGGGAGGGTTGACAAGGTGTCCTATTGGGTAGGTCTTGCCCTAGGTCAAGGAGAACATCCAAGATATCCCTCTCTAAGCCATGTAAAGTGGATGAGGTGGTGGGGGTCAAGACTCAATGGGAATAGGGCTCATGACATACAAGGGGCCATAGTGTCTCATTCATGGGTGCCTTTATAGAGGGTGTGTGGTACCTTTGTCAGTGATGCACTTTTTTCAAGCCCATCAATTGCATTTTATATTTATTTCTTTATTTTATTTCAATATAGCATAAGGAGAGGTTGAATTTCACTGCCCTGGTGTGGTGACCAGGTGGTGGCAATGTCAACCAAAAACACCTAATGTAAATGAGAAGGTTGGCTCGTGATGAGACCCCCTTTCTCTAATCCATGCAACTAAGAGTCATTTCCCTGGTTTGGTGACTTAATGATGACAATGTCATACCACTAGATATCCATGGACATGATAGGTCGGTTTGTGATGAGACCTCTTATCCTTCAACTAACCTTTTAAGCATTCTTTATTATATTATGGGTCCCATTTATTCAAAGATAAGTGTTTCATTTCTTTCTTGGGTGATCCCTGGGAAAAGAATTTGGAAGGTTTATACAAGGCTTTTATCTTTTACCCAACACCAACCCCTTTGGGACTTTAGCCCCTTCTTCCCATAGAATGAGGGACAACCCTTCTTGGGTCAATACACCCTAAAATCCCAAGAGATAAGGAAATGGAGGGGAATGATGATGGAAAGTGGTAATTATGGTCGGGAATGATATGATGGATCATTAAGGGAGTTCCCAGTAGAAAAACCATCCCCAAAGAAAACCACTTACTAGGGCACAATGTCAACCATCAAGGTGGAGCAGGGAAAAAAGGCATAATGTCCAAGCACATATCATGAAATCTAGAGCAATATAAGATACAACATAATCAAATGTCTTAAATATTGAAATGATGCTCACCATAATACTGACTTGTACCTCATGGAGCAAGGCCCACTGCCTTCCAGAAGCCAGTTGGTGTGGTGGATGCCATCTGCAAAACTGTGACCATCTGTGGTAGTGAGTGGGTTTTCCATTCATGCAAAAGGGTACTGTTGGTCATGTAATCTCTCGACACTCCATATCTACAACCCGAGGGCCCCGAGACATGATCTCCTTAGTTATCCACAAAATGGGGATAACATGTACCTTTTGTAAGCTTGTCACTTGGTGTAGACCAAGGTATTGCTCCATCTGGAATATCCATGTTATAGGATATTTACCATCGAACTCCCTCGTATTGATCTTTGGAATGGAATAGTTCCTTGGTGCCAACTTGAAGCCTTGATGATGTGGATCCTGGAGTAATGAATGATCATGATTTTGAGATTCAGTATTTGTGCTCCCCAAATGTGACAAAATACTCCTCAAATGTGACAAAATACTCCCCATATGTGATTGAGTCTCAATAACCTTGTCCTCCTTATTTTCATGATTTCCTTGCATCTTATTATCTCCTTTAGGGAGTCTCTCATCTAGGGTATTTAAGAACACCTCATACATAGATATTTTCAATTCTTCCATCTTCTTTTCCATATGTTCCCATTTTTCATTCATCTTCTTTTCCATATGTTCTTGATTTTCATTCATTTATTTTTTAAGGTATTCTTGAGAATGTGATAGATCCACTTGTTTCAACATACTAGCACTCATGTCATCAACTTGGTTCTTTAATTGGGTTAGCCTGTTTTCAAAGTGTTCACTTTCTTCGGATGCCATGTTTTATTTTTTATGAGGAGTACCATTATTATTTATTTTAGAATCCTTTTCCACGTGAGAAACTAATAATTCTCCTATTTTTCCTCTTTATCACAAATTTTGAATCACTAAAAATATATCTTCCAATCAAAAGTTATGCCAATTATAAGTTGTGTACCTTTCAAGCCCTAATTTGGAGTGTGATTGGATGACTGACCTTTGACTTGATATATCTTTAAAGTTTGAAGCCTTCTGAATCTGAAATCCCATCCTATAGTATTCTGATATGACTTCTCAAACTCCTAAAAATTTCATAGTTAGAACCTTCCCTAATAAAAAGTTATAGCAAAAATACAAAAATGTTTTTGTTTAAGACTAATTTAAGGATCAATAAACAACCCCAACTTCAACAAGATATATCTCACAAATTATAATGATTAAAAACATGAAAATTATTCCACTCATAAGTCACTATGTCTCCTCACAATTCTGAAAATTTCAGAGCTTGAAACATCACTGAAATATTTTTTTATAACGAAAATAAAAAGTTGACTCGTTTGAGACTAATTTCAAGACTAGTCACAAACCCTGACTTCCACGGGAGATGTATCTGAAAATATAATGAAACAAAACCTAAAATTTTTACCACATGTACTATGACATTTGTCCTTAGTATCCACAAAATTTCACCATCTGAAACTTCTTAGAAAAATGTTATAGTGAAAATTCGAAGAGGGCTCGTTTAGAACTAGTTTCAAGATGAGTAAAAAACCTTATCTTCCATAGGCTATATCTTCGAAAGTATAATGAACCAGAAATTGAAATTTTTACCAGATGTATTGTGACATGTCTCATAATTAACCTCCAAATTTTGTTGTCTGAAACATCCCAGGAAAAAAGGTATAGCGAAAATTCCAGGATGGTTGGCTTGAAACAACAAAAACCTAGGATCGATGCTCTGAAACCAAATGTTATGAGCCAATGCCTTGAGAATGATAACAAGTCAATGAATAATAGTCCATTTCAAGGTGTAAACCTCCTTTTACAATATATTCAATGTACAATATGAGATGAGATGATCCTAAGACTAGGTCTCATTGGTGTGTGTGTGTGGGAGGGGGGGACAAAGGGTACAATTATAATGAAAGGGTACAATGAAGAGTTATAGCCTACATATAAATATAACACTATAAATGTAATAATTCAATATCTAGGGCTTAATAAGGGGTTTTATACTTAACATGGGGATTTATCTAGGGTCTAACAATACCACTTTGTTCTCTTCCAAATAAGTGCTTGAGGCTTGGTAACCTACCTTTGGGATATAGTATCCATATGAATTATTACTCCCCCAGAGTAACTCATCCTCTTCATCCTTTATCTTCACATGCGACACCCTTAAATCTTGTATATATGTGCCCCATTCAATTGTCTTTTCATCCACCAGGCTCAACATAACGCCCTACTTCCTTTGTCGTTCCCTTATAATCTTTGAAGCCCACGTGAAATCAAACCCAACAAGTGATGAAACAACTTCCTTCATCATTCCATCTTCCACAAAAGCTTGTGGACGACCATCTTTCTCCCCAGAGGAAACCATATTTTCAAATGAATAGACCCCTTTTTTTACCCATTTAGTACTACTGAATTTTAGGCCATATTTAGCAGCCAGATCACCATAACCATGACATCTTACACACTTAAAAGGAATGCCAGAATAATCTAAAGTTTGTGAGTGAGAGATAGACCCTTTTTGGATTATCATTTCCTCTACAAGACCATCCCTAANTAAGGAGAGGTTGAATTTCACTGCCCTGGTGTGGTGACCAGGTGGTGGCAATGTCAACCAAAAACACCTAATGTAAATGAGAAGGTTGGCTCGTGATGAGACCCCCTTTCTCTAATCCATGCAACTAAGAGTCATTTCCCTGGTTTGGTGACTTAATGATGACAATGTCATACCACTAGATATCCATGGACATGATAGGTCGGTTTGTGATGAGACCTCTTATCCTTCAACTAACCTTTTAAGCATTCTTTATTATATTATGGGTCCCATTTATTCAAAGATAAGTGTTTCATTTCTTTCTTGGGTGATCCCTGGGAAAAGAATTTGGAAGGTTTATACAAGGCTTTTATCTTTTACCCAACACCAACCCCTTTGGGACTTTAGCCCCTTCTTCCCATAGAATGAGGGACAACCCTTCTTGGGTCAATACACCCTAAAATCCCAAGAGATAAGGAAATGGAGGGGAATGATGATGGAAAGTGGTAATTATGGTCGGGAATGATATGATGGATCATTAAGGGAGTTCCCAGTAGAAAAACCATCCCCAAAGAAAACCACTTACTAGGGCACAATGTCAACCATCAAGGTGGAGCAGGGAAAAAAGGCATAATGTCCAAGCACATATCATGAAATCTAGAGCAATATAAGATACA
Source organism: Picea glauca (assembly GCA_000966675.3). NCBI lineage: Eukaryota > Viridiplantae > Streptophyta > Pinopsida > Pinales > Pinaceae > Picea > Picea glauca. Next base: position 70,800 of record JZKD02S1909474.1, read on the forward strand.
ACATAATCAAATGTCTTAAATATTGAAATGATGCTCACCATAATACTGACTTGTACCTCATGGAGCAAGGCCCACTGCCTTCCGGAAGCCAGTTGGTGTGGTGGATGCCATCTGCAAAACTGTGACCATCTGTGGTAGTGAGTGGGTTTTCCATTCATGCAAAAGGGTATTGTTGGTCATGTAATCTCTCGACACTCCATATCTACAACCCGAGGGCCCCGAGACATGATCTCCTTAGTTATCCACAAAATGGGGATAACATGTACATTTTGTAAGCTTGTCACTTGGTGTAGACCAAGGTATTGCTCCATCTGGAATATCCATGTTATAGGATATTTACCATCGAACTCCCTCGTATTGATCTTTGGAATGGAATAATTCCTTGGTGCCAACTTGAAGCCTTGATGATGTGGATCCTGGAGTAATGAATGATCATGATTTTGAGATTCAGTATTTGTGCTCCCCAGATGTGACAAAATACTCCTCAAATGTGACAAAATACTCCCCATATGTGATTGAGTCTCAATAACCTTGTCCTCCTTATTTTCATGATTTCCTTGCATCTTATTGTCTCCTTTAGGGAGTCTCTCATCTAGGGTATTTAAGAACACCTCATACATAGATATTTTCAATTCTTCCATCTTCTTTTCCATATGTTCCCATTTTTCATTCATCTTCTTTTCCATATGTTCTTGATTTTCATTCATTTATTTTTTAAGGTATTCTTGAGAATGTGATAGATCCACTTGTTTCAACATACTAGCACTCATGTCATCAACTTGGTTCTTTAATTGGGTTAGCCTGTTTTCAAAGTGTTCACTTTCTTCGGATGCCATGTTTTATTTTTTATGAGGAGTACCATTATTATTTATTTTAGAATCCTTTTCCACGTGAGAAACTAATAATTCTCCTATTTTTCCTCTTTATCACAAATTTTGAATCACTAAAAATATATCTTCCAATCAAAAGTTATGCCAATTATAAGTTGTGTACCTTTCAAGCCCTAATTTGGAGTGTGATTGGATGACTGACCTTTGACTTGATATATCTTTAAAGTTTGAAGCCTTCTGAATCTGAAATCCCATCCTATAGTATTCTGATATGACTTCTCAAACTCCTAAAAATTTCATAGTTAGAACCTTCCCTAATAAAAAGTTATAGCAAAAATACAAAAATGTTTTTGTTTAAGACTAATTTAAGGATCAATAAACAACCCCAACTTCAACAAGATATATCTCACAAATTATAATGATTAAAAACATGAAAATTATTCCACTCATAAGTCACTATGTCTCCTCACAATTCTGAAAATTTCAGAGCTTGAAACATCACTGAAATATTTTTTTATAACGAAAATAAAAAGTTGACTCGTTTGAGACTAATTTCAAGACTAGTCACAAACCCTGACTTCCACGGGAGATGTATCTGAAAATATAATGAAACAAAACCTAAAATTTTTACCACATGTACTATGACATTTGTCCTTAGTATCCACAAAATTTCACCATCTGAAACTTCTTAGAAAAATGTTATAGTGAAAATTCGAAGAGGGCTCGTTTAGAACTAGTTTCAAGATGAGTAAAAAACCTTATCTTCCATAGGCTATATCTTCGAAAGTATAATGAACCAGAAATTGAAATTTTTACCAGATGTATTGTGACATGTCTCATAATTAACCTCCAAATTTTGTTGTCTGAAACATCCCAGGAAAAAAGGTATAGCGAAAATTCCAGGATGGTTGGCTTGAAACAACAAAAACCTAGGATCGATGCTCTGAAACCAAATGTTATGAGCCAATGCCTTGAGAATGATAACAAGTCAATGAATAATAGTCCATTTCAAGGTGTAAACCTCCTTTTACAATATATTCAATGTACAATATGAGATGAGATGATCCTAAGACTAGGTCTCATTGGTGTGTGTGTGTGGGAGGGGGGGACAAAGGGTACAATTATAATGAAAGGGTACAATGAAGAGTTATAGCCTACATATAAATATAACACTATAAATGTAATAATTCAATATCTAGGGCTTAATAAGGGGTTTTATACTTAACATGGGGATTTATCTAGGGTCTAACAATACCACTTTGTTCTCTTCCAAATAAGTGCTTGAGGCTTGGTAACCTACCTTTGGGATATAGTATCCATATGAATTATTACTCCCCCAGAGTAACTCATCCTCTTCATCCTTTATCTTCACATGCGACACCCTTAAATCTTGTATATATGTGCCCCATTCAATTGTCTTTTCATCCACCAGGCTCAACATAACGCCCTACTTCCTTTGTCGTTCCCTTATAATCTTTGAAGCCCACGTGAAATCAAACCCAACAAGTGATGAAACAACTTCCTTCATCATTCCATCTTCCACAAAAGCTTGTGGACGACCATCTTTCTCCCCAGAGGAAACCATATTTTCAAATGAATAGACCCCTTTTTTTACCCATTTAGTACTACTGAATTTTAGGCCATATTTAGCAGCCAGATCACCATAACCATGACATCTTACACACTTAAAAGGAATGCCAGAATAATCTAAAGTTTGTGAGTGAGAGATAGACCCTTTTTGGATTATCATTTCCTCTACAAGACCATCCCTAAGATCCAACCCCGCTGTAATTTTCCATATGGTCATAATCCCTATCTAAAAAAAAACATGTTTGCATCCACAAAGGACCTTAGGGAATTTCCAATCTATTTAAAGACATTGATCCGGATTTATGTAGGAACACAATGAAATACATAAATACACATAAATGCAGAGATGCAACGGAAATAAGACTTCAGTTCATTAATAACAAATGACTGAAATATGCTTACAGACATAATGGAAGTAAACTAGCTAGGGCGCTGGTAACTTATCTCTGAGAAGAGATGTGGCGGCTATTGGCCTCTAAAATGTGTTACAATGAGGCTAGAAGGCCTATTATTATTTAGAAACAATGGAAAACCCTAAACATCCAAAGACCTAACCCTAGGAGATGAAACGCCAAGACTATGGGCCCCGTTTGGGTAAGTTGGTACATCAACTTCCCGGGGACGTAACTTTAGCATACGATCTTCGTTTGACGTGGTCCATACCTCGTTAGAAAGATCTATCTGAGGACTACAACTTTTGGGTGAGAAACATTATATATGATCCATGTTGCTCCCTGTTTTCCCAAAAAATGTCGTTTAGCGCCTCAAAACAACTCCGAAAGTTCAGGACCTGAAAAACTGCTAAAAATAGTAAACTGTGCGGAAACTGAAAAACTGAAAGAAGCAATGGTTGGGGTCCAAGTGGAATACGTGGGTGGCCACCAATATCCACCTAGATCATTCCTCCCCCCTTAGGAATCAATTGTCCCCATTGTGTTGAGTTCCTCCATGAGATGAGGAAACTTCTGCTGAACTTGGTCCCTGGTGAGCCACTTGCCTTGGTGAAGGAGTTGGCCTGCTTTGACAACTCGATATAGAG
>JZKD02S1909485.1:0-11858 GCA_000966675.3 Picea glauca
TCACAAAATTGGATCTTCATTCAGGGTATCATCAGATCAAAATGAAGGAGGAAGGTATCCCAAAAACAACATTCTGAACTCATGAAGGCCATTATGAATTTTTGGTGATGCCTTTGGGCCTTAAAAATGCACCTTCCACATTCTAAGGGTTGATGAATTCCATTTTCAAGCCCTTGCTTCGAAAATTTGTGTTAGTATTTTTTGTTGATATACTAATCTATAGCAAGTCTTGGGAGGATCATGTGCAACATGTTGACAAGGTTCTACAACTACTAAAGGAGAAACAACTATATGCCAAACCATACAAATGTTTATTTGGAGTAAAGGAGTAGAGTATTTGGGTCATATTGTATCTCATGGAGGTGTCAAGGTATACCCTAAAAAGATTAAGGCCATGATGGACTGGCCGATTCCCAAAACATTGAATAATCTTATAGGATTTTTGGGTTTGACAGGTTACTACCGCAAGTTTGTTCAGAACTATGGAAGAATAGCAACACCTTTAATGGCACTAACTAATAAAGATTCATTTTCATGGACTCCCCAGGACTAGCAACATCTATGGGACCCAATGGTTGGAATCCCAACCCCACTTGAAAGGGGTTGTGTCCAGTTAAACTATGCAAGGCTCAGTTGTAGCTATGATGGACATAGGGAATAATATCATCCCATGAGCAAGGGTTCTTGGAATTATACATGTGAATTATATGCACGATCATTCAATTTACGAAATCATCTTGGCCATTTGGTTGTGGGTGGAAGGCCATGGATTTGTTGAGCTTGGTGTCTAGCAGTGACCAGAGGCTTGACTAGAATGTGTTGATAAATCGACTATCCCAATATAAGACAATGGATTGTGGGATTCCAAAATGTACCCAGACTCGTTCAAAGAAGAGCTTGACAATGGCCTCTGTTGTGATTCTCTTCTTGCAGGCGACCAAAATTGCCATCTTAGAAAAGCGATAAACAACCATAAAAACATAGTCATTTCCATGCTTGGTGGACAGGAGGAACGACATATAGTCCATGGAGATGGATTCCCATGGCCTATCAAGAGTAGGTAGAGGGATGTACATTCCCTATTTATTAGTGGTCAGTTTGGAAATAGCATAGGCAATGCGGGACCTAATACACTGGCTGACCTCCTGTCGAAGTTTTGGCCAGTAGAAATGTTTCTACAACATTGCCACTGTCTTTTCGATGCCAAAGTATCCTGCCACATGACTGTAGTGGGATTCCTAGATCATCTTCTCTCACTCACTTGAAGGAACACATATATGGCTAAGAAGGAATAACAACCCATCCTGAAGATGGAAATTAATGACAAATTTGTTTGCACCCAACATTTGGTAGGTGGTGGTGAAGTCTGGGTCTGTCTCATAGAGTTGGGGACATCCACAAGTCTCATGGCCGCAAGACTCTAGCACCATAGTGAGTACTGCAACTGGTGTTCTGCTGAGGAAATCAACGACACGGTTGGTGCTTCCTGTTTTATAATTGATGTTGAGTTGGAATTTCTGCAAGTATGTGGACCACTTCTGATGGTGATCATTCTGCAATTTTCCTTGTGTTTGCATGAACTACAGTGGCTTATGATCAGTGTGGATGAATGTCTCCTTCCCAAGAATGCAATGTCTCCATTGGCAATAGGATTTCACAATGGAAAACATTTATTTGTCGTAATTAGGGTACTTATGGACAACATCAGATAGTGTTTCACTATGATAGGCCACGGGGTGGTTGTTTTAAGTGAGAATGGCACCCACAACATAGTATTAAGCATTTGTCTCGATCTGAAAGGTTTGTTCCAGGTCTAGTAGTGAAAGTACTGGGTATGATCACAAAAGTTGCTTCAAATCATCGATTTCTTGTTGTTGGGACCGACCCCACAAAATGTTTTCCTTACCACCACCCTTGGTTACTTGGCTGAGGGCCCATGCAATATGGGAGAATCCCAACACGAACCTACAGTAGAAATTGGCAAGGCCCAAGAAGCTCTGAAGATCGGTGAGTGTGGTTGGGGCTGGCCATTCATGGATGCCTTGGATCTTGGTTGGATCCACATGTACACCATGTTTATCAATGATGTAGCCAAGGTAATGGACCATGTCCATGCCGAAGGAGAATTTTTTCAAGTTTACGTATAGCTTGTGCTACCGCACGCTGTGCAAAACCTGCTAAATATGTTGCAAGTGTTATTCCCAAGTCTTGTTGTAAATGAGAATGTCATCTAGATACACCACTACAAAAGTATTGGTGAATGGTCGGAGGATATCATCCATCATCCTCATGAAAGTGGTTGTAGCATTTGTCAATCCAAAGGGCATGACCAACCATTTGAAAATACCTTCCATTGACTTGAAGGCAGTCTTCCATACATCTATTTGTTCTATCGAGAACTGATGGTAGCCAGACTTTAGATCAATCTTAATGAAGTAGTTGGCCCCTGTGAGTTGATCAAGGAGGTCGTCAATTGATTTATCACTGTGATTTTATTCAGGGCCTGCTAATCAATTCAAAGTCACTAGGTTCCATCTTTCTTTTGTACCAACATGATTTTTCTCCCGTAAGATGATGAGCTGGGATGGATGTGCCCCTTGTAGAGAACTTCTTATATCTTCTTCTTGATATTTTCATTCTCTAATAGAGAGTGGTGGTAGAATGGTCCATTGGGAAGTGGTGCATCGGGGGTCATCTCGATGGGGTTCTTGACCTAAGAGTGTAGAGGTACCTCAGTAGGTGAGGAGAATATATTTGAGTATGCTTCCAAGACCTTATCCACTTTCCTCTGTGGTGTGGAGAGGTCGGTCATGGAGACCCTAGATTTGGATATGATATTTCGCTCATCTTGAGAGAGAATCATGAAGAAGACAAACTTCCCCATCTGAGATATGACCTTCCTGCATTTCTTGGCAGAGATCAACAAAATAACAATAAGTGGGACTCTGGTATCCTATAAAATTTCTTGTTCAAAGTAATAATAACACTGCGAGGCCTAGACTCATATACAACATGGAGTTTCCATTAATATGGTTGGCCCAAAATAAAATTTAAAACTTCGAGAGGGGAAACATCACACAATAACTCATCTTTGAAGGGATTCATGTCGTACGATAGGTGGAATGTTTGGCTGACGTGGATGTCACTTCCTTGGCGGAGCCATCCGATGGTGTAGGGATGCAAGTGCAGTGTTTTTGGAAGGACGAGTCATTGAACAACCTCTGTTGATATGAGGTTATTCTAGCTACCTCTATCAACGATGAAGTGCAACGGGATTCCCCTTACCCACATCTATGAATGAAAAAGGAAATCACCTTCCTCTGGCTCATTTGGTTCATCAGGCTGGAGCTTGGTGGTAGTAATGGTAGCACTGGGTTTTGCATCAATGATCCATCTCCCCCTTTTTGGTTCTGACTCAGAGTTGGAACCTGCATCTGATTCAGAGGCTTTCACCTCAGCCACTATCGATTGCTTTGAGCGTAAATTAGTAGTGTTATGCCAAGGGATCTTATGGAAGTTGCACCACTTCCTGGTATATTTCTTTGTCTTTCTGGTGTCCTTCTTTTCTTGCATCCTAGACTGGTTGTCCTGAGGTGGTCCATATTTTCTTTGTCCTTTGTTCTGTGGGTTGGGGCCGCCCTTTCTTGGATTTTACTATGAGGGGTTCCCAGGCCCAAATTTCCAAGTCTTTTGTTTGAGATTCTGCTCGATTTTGACGACATATCGGTAGGCCACGTCCAAGGATGAGATGTCTAGAAACTCCATTTCAGCCTGGATGTATCTATGCATACCACCATAATAATTGAGCAATATATGACCCTCCAAATATTTTATACCCATCTTGGTGCACAAGGTATGGAAGATATTTGTGAACTCGGGCACTGCTTGGTTTCTTTCCTACCGCAATGTGGTCCATTTTGTATACAAGTCATCATAACTTCCAATAGGGTAGTATTGTTCCTTAATAGAATCCTTGAAGGAATCCTAGGTCACCATGACTGTAAATAATGAGGGTTCCTTTGTTCCCTTCTTCTCATAGAAAATTTTCCACCAATATTTGACATGGGGAACGACTTTGATGAGCACAAAAGTAATGTTTTCTCTATTTGAGAAGTTATGGATAGAGAAATACCCTTCTAGAATATTCAACCATTTGTCTACAACATATGCATCTATTTGATATTCAAATATAGGAATATTGAAGTTGATTTGTACCTTGAATGGGGTGGTACCTCCATTTGAGAAAGATGTGTCACCTGTTGGTAGCCACCGAAGGATTTGCACAAAACTATCCATCATCTCGTTCTTATATTGTGTGAGCGATTCCCTAAGAAACATTTTGAAGGGATCTCCTATCCCTTCATCTTTGTTTTCTTTTTCCATGAGGGGTCACTTGGGCGTGCAAGAGATTTTTTGCTCAAGAGAAACAAGTTCGAGACCCAATTCTTTGTATCCTGACCTCAATGGCGACATGCATTAAGAACGACAAGGCACATACCACTTTGATACCACTGATCTATATTTTATGAGAAGAATGAAATGAATACATATTGTTATCAAAATATGCTTAAAAAAAAATAACAAATATACAGTAAAATTGGTTTCTATTCAATAAGGAAATAAGTTGAAACTATAAAATACTACGAAAAACAAGCTTGCTAGAATGGTGGTGGCTTATCTCTGAGACGAGATGTGAGAGTTGCACTGATTCACTAGAATATTATTACAATGAGGCTCTCAAGGCCTTTTTTCAATAAAAGTGAATGTCAAAAACCTTATACATCCAAAAACCTAACCCTAGGAGATGAAGTGCTAAAAGTCATCTGGGCCCTGTTTGGGTAAGTTAGTACATCAACTTCTTGGGGTCGTAACTTTTGCATACGATCTTTGTTTTAGGCACACGATATCCCATTGGAAAGGTCTATCCAAGGAATACACATGTTGCATGTGGAGATCCCTACACATATTTATTGTGGCGATCCCTAAAAATGTTGTTTAGGGCCTCAAAATGGCCCCAAAAGTCAGGGACCCGAAAACTAGGAAAAATCTGTCGAACTGGAAAACTTCCAAAATGAGCTAGTTGGAATAGGTGGGAGGACAGCAAAATCCATATGGATCAGGTAGGGATAGCATAGGATTAGTGCACATATCTTATTTCAAGGCTTGGAAGGATTGGTCATTTGTTGGAGTCAAAATGGAAGCATTCTTTTTAAGGAGAGATGTGAGAGGAGCCACAATTTTTCCATAATTTTGAATAAAGTTGGGATAATATCCCATTAAAACTAGCAAACCACACATAATTTTAAGAGTTTTAAGGTGAGTACAATTCTGTATAGCTTCAATTTTCTTAGGGTTCACCCTTACACCATCCTTGCCAAAAATATGACCCAGGTACTCAACTTTAGAGATGCCAAAGAACATTTATATTGTTTGAGGAAAAGTTTGTTCTTGGAGAGGAGATGGAGAACTTGATCTACATGGGTGATATGGGATATCCATGTTTTAATATACATGAGAATATCATCAAATAAAATTAGCATAAAGTGATTAAGGAATGGACAAAATAAATGATTCATGAGACTTTGAAAAGTGAAGGGGGCATTACAGAGACCAAAGAGCGTGACCAAGAAATCATAGTTTCCCTCATGAGTGAGAAATGAAGTATTGGGGATGAATTCCTGTTTCATATATATCTGGTGGTATCCAAAACGAAGGTCAAGTTTAGTAACATATTGAGCCCTATTGAGTTCATCCAGAAGGTCATTTGTGACGAGAATGGAAAATTTGTCCTTAATGGTAAGTTTTTTTAGGGAACAAAAATCAAGACACATGTGTCAAGTGCCTTACTTATTGAGGACCATGACAACAAGGGAAGAATATGGGATGGTACTGGGATGGATAAAACCTACTTCTAATAATTCATGGACATTTTTCTCAATTTCATTTTTTTAGGCAAAAGGATGAGGATAAGGGAAAACATTGGGAGGAGGATTTACCAGGATTAAAGGAATGGAATGGTCATGGTATTCAAGGAAGGTGGAAAGGACCTGGGAGTGTCTCAACTACTTGAATGGAATGGAGTTGGAAAATTATTATATAATGACCTTTTTTAAGTAATTTTTCCATGCGGTGGGAACTGATGATCTCTGAAAAACCTATTGCAATTCTTTAGAATTTATATTGTTGGCCTTCCTGTTGGAATTGCATGGTTAAATCCTTGAAATCCATGGTTATGAGGCCATGAGTGCATAACCATTTAGCACCAAGAACAATTTCACAAACACCCATGTCAATATAAATTATGTGAGATTTCAAGTTATACTGACCAATTTGTAGGCACACATTTTCACTACGCCTCCCACATTTCATGGAACCACCATTGGCAATCATGACTTGAAATTTTTTGATAACATGGATATAACAATTGATTTCTTGGCAAAGAGGAAAATGAATAAAATTATGAGTGTTTCCACTATCAACTAGGATGATTAAATTCCCATGATTAATGTAACCAATCAATCTGATGGTTTTTGGAGAAAAAAATCTAGTGATAGCATTTATCGAAATCAATGTTCAACTTCAGGATGATTAGAGGGTAGAGTAAGATTGTTTTTGGGGGGTAGTTCTACTTCAAGTGAAACCTCAACATATTAATTAGAAACATCCTCTAAAATGGTGATAAAATGTTTCTATTCTTTACACTTGTTCCCTAGAAATTATTTATCATCACAATTATAGCAAATACCCTTGATTTGGCGTTCAACAATTTCTGCCTATGTTAATTTTTGGATCATGAGAGCAATGGCATGAGGGGTAGGACTGGTGGGTTTATGGTGGGGAACAAAAGTGATTTTTCTAATCTGGGCTAATATGACCTATTGTGCCTCCTTACCATTTTTATTTTCATCCAACCAAGTGTGGAGGCGAGCCATTATGACCCGTGCTCAGATTTCATCCTTAAGGCCACTGATAAATCATTCCCCCAAAAACTTCATATATCATGCTCACCGTTCGGAAATTCAAGTGCTCAAAGGAAGAAATAATATCTTTCATTGTTCCAAACTATTTCAACTTTGTTATATGTCCTAAATGGTTGGTGTCGATGTCAAAGAGTTCATACATCTCAGCTACAAACTGTGACCAAGAAACATACCCTTCACATGCATTTCTATTCCATTGACACCATTGCCATTATTCTGGACCCAAATAGAGAATTTTGTAACAAATCTTGGTCAAATCATCAGTAATTCCATGTAGGTATAAATAGTGTTCCATCTGAGTGACCCAAGATGTTGGATCCAAACCATCAAATTTTTTCACCTCAACTCTAGGAAGACGAGGGTCACGAGGTAGGGAGTTGGAATGAGAGTGCATATGGAGTCAACACCTTCACTACAGAGAGGTGGGTCTGAGTAGGAAGGAACTTGGAATTTGGTCATGAATTGTTTGAGAGTGGAGTTGACTTCATCAGTTCAACTACATAGCTATTCTTGGATGTAGTCCATTTTGGCATGAATGGTAGGAATGTCATTATTCACTTTGGCCTAAAGGGAAGTAAGGTAATTAATTAGTTTCTGATTGGTTTCTTCTTGAAGGGTGGGAGCCATGAGGGGGTGAGGGGTGGGTCCATGGACATAAAATTATATAAGTGATATATACCACTATGATTAGGGAAACCAGAGGAAAACAATACGATAAGTGGGAAATAAGGTTGTCTGGAAGGGTATGCATCCACGGGGTAAAAAACAATGTGTTAAAAATGATAGGTATCATAATGATCGGGGAGAAAAAGGGAATCCAATGAGACAGGTCTCAAATAAGGGTGCGGGAAAGACCCAGACTTTATTTTTAATTTTTTTTTATCTCTGCGAAGTTATAATCTGACCTAGATAATACTGCAATGTCGAAATGCCCAAATTATTAATAGAAAATAATGTGTAGTAATTTAGAAACTAGGATGCATGCGGCAAGGTTCGATGGGAAAAATATCCTTTCTCTTCCTTGTCTTGTATGTTACCCCCAGGTTAGGGTTTGCAGGGTGCATATGGACAAGGGTTTTCGTTGTGTTATAGCTCTCTAATATGCATGTGGGGTCAAATAGTAGTACTTGGTCCAATATATCATGGCTCTAACTAAGGAAGATCAATCGTACCCTTAGTCATACTACTTGATTTCCCAGGTACTATAGAGTATCTTTCTGAGTGTTTTTCTTGGGGGCACTATAGGAGTCATGCGACCAATTGGTTGATATAGGGATGGTTACATGATACTTAGGGGAATCTTGATATAATTGTCGGTATGTGGGAGTGATGGTCGTGTACAACTTTTTTCTAATGTAGTACTACTCGAGGGTTACCAATAGGGGTTAAAGAGGTTTCCAACAAGGGAAAAATTTTGGTTTCTAGCCAACCCCGTGAAACCGGTTGTTTCACCTACATTTAGTTTTCACCACCACAATTTTACCCACTGAATGGTAGACATATGTGATTTAAAGATGTCAAAAGTACATGTCTCTACCATGGAAAAATTTTACCCACGATTCCTTCCAAGGAAATTTCTCTGATACCACTTGTAAGGTACCAAATGTAATATAATATGCAAAAACAAGAATATTCAACACATATCAATGGAACAAAAAAATATCGAGAAGAGAAACATGAGAAATAATACCTTTATTCAAAGAAATCAATATTCACTTGCCTCTTCGAGGGGGAAACCTCCAACAGAGAAAATTTCTATTACAATATTTCTCATGCATCCTACTCTTATTTATACTAATTATATCTTCTAAAGAACATTCTAGAGGAATATTTTTCTAGAAGTGAAATATTCTATTAGGTCTTCTTAGATTGACTTGTTGTTGGGACAAGAATTTTTGGGACCAATTTTGGGAGCTGTGTAGCGCGCTCAGAAGAAGGAAAATTAGTTAGCACATTTTTGGTACCAACACATGCAAAGGAATGAAGATTGTTGAAGCCAATAGGAAATTTGGGTCCAATGATACTGACTAAGCCCTAATTTAATGGTATAAATATGTAAAGGTTGGGATAGATAAGTAACTAAGAATGTAATGTAGTGAGAGAAAGTGGTAGAGAAAGTGTGATAGAGGAGATTATATGTGTGAGCTAAGTACTCACTGTATGCACAAATGTAAGAGTGAAGAGAGACAGATAGAAGGATAAGATAATTTGAAGGGCATAATGTATGAGCACAATGGGCATATTTTATAAGAGATTATTATGAATAATATAATAAGCTGACAATTGTGGATGTAGACAATATTGGGTGAACAACGTTAAATCTTGATGTATCTATGTTATGATGTGTTTATTGTTCTATTTATTGCGCGCATACATTGTATGTTTAATATTAATATGTTATTTATTCTGATGATTCTATGAACATGATATAACATGTGATGAACAAATTCTAAGTTTAATGGTTATGATGAATTCCTCCCATCCCTTTATGACTATAGAAACTGGGTTCCTATAGTCCCCATAGATACCTCGAGTGAGATTTAAATTGCGCGTGGGTGATTCCAAAAGGGTTTTTATCTTAGGGTTTTGTTGGTGAATTAATGTTGAACCCTGGGTCTTCCCTCTGCATGCCCACAAATGGTTTCATTTATGGGACCAGGGTATGCGACTGAGAGGAATGTGGATGTCGAATAAGGAATAGATCGAATAATGGTTTTTTCTTATGAGGGTTGACCTGGTGTTGTGGGTGGGAAATCCCTCCTACGTACTAGCATTAAGGGTTTTATCATGCACGCAAAAATAACCTTAAGTCTCCTACTTTTTACCAACATCCCAATAATAACTCCCATTACCCATATGAAAATACAAGGCTAAAGAGATCCAGTTACTGTACCTTATCTTCTGTGTTTGATTTCGATCCCTATAACACTTGGTCTCTCCTTGACTGCAACTCTCCTCCCAATGTTGACCTGTATTCATAAAATACAAACAAATAATTCCACATGCATATAACCTATAAACTAATGGGTTAGAGATTCTGTCAAAATATAATCAAATTTAAATATTGACAATCTCATATGGCGAGACGGGAAAAGTACTTCTTTTATTAATCTCACAAAAATAACCTTAAAATGGTGAGATTGGCCACTACTCCTCAAATCTAGTCCTGGGCTCCTCTTCAACTGTTCTCCAACTACTTCTGTATATGCTTCTCTTCACACAATAGTTGCAAAAGGTTGGGGCAAGGGGAATACTAAATCGGGTATAGTTTCTTTGCTATGATTTTTCCTCTTTTCAAGTGGGACCCCTACCCCTTCTTTTATAGGCTAGGAAGGGATAGGTATTTGGTCGGGTGACCGACTATGGGTGGTCAATTGGTTTAGTTAACTTACCCAAAATTGTGTTCCCTCTGCAAATTTCCATTTTTCATGCTTTTTAGGTATACGCGGGCTATAGTGGGTCAGCCAGCGTACACACATATGCAGTAGTGGAGTAGGGCATGTATGCCTTAAAAAAGAGTGTTTTTTAAGAAGTTGTTCAGTAGTGGTTTGGCAAAGAAGTTAAATGAGATGGCCTGATGCCAGGTAAGCATGTATGGTGCAATTTAGGGTTATAACAGATGCCCCCTAATGTGTGAGGTCATAAGAGCATCTAATGGATGAAATACATTATCAATCTTCACCAACATACCAAACAAGTGAGCCTAGGAACCATAATTCGAGAGGTATCATCTACAAAATAACAATTGTCTCACCGAGGTGGGAATACCCATGCTTGAAATTAAATAAAATCATGGCTACCAATCAAATACACTATATATCCATGTCATATAACTATTTAAAATGTAGCCACGAGCAATACACAACAGATCTACATCTCGAAATAAAAAAGATATACATGCATAGTATCCATCTTCAAGAAGAGAATAAGGCTTGATGGCCATAGATGAGGCCTTCAGAGCTCAAGCAATAGCTTCAAAATCTTCACAACTCGGGTAGGAGTGTAATATGAGTGTACGACTTCACTACATAAAGGTCTTTGATACCTTGTCAGGAACAAAATTAGGTTGAAGGCTTCATGGATTTCGAGCAAAGACTTGATTGGGATTCTGGGAATGGGGGTAAGAGACAATCTATAGGGGGGGGCTGACTCAAGCATGGTAATAAATTCCCTTGGACAATAGCATGACAAAAAATGAGACTCAGGAAACACGATATTTTGACATAAGTTCACGATGCAGGAGGCACCGTGAAATCTCCATATGTTTGGAAGAATAACCAAACAGAGGAGGAAACAACTCTATGTAGTGAAACAAACTTCCCAAGGTCATATTAAATACTAGGGCTTGACAAACAAACATAAGAATGTGCTTTGTGCAAGGGTGACTCATTGTGTTGCCAATAAAAAGAAAATACTTTTCCCTTCCTCTTTTTGGGGTATATTTGAAATTTTTTTGTCGTTTTCAATAATTTTGGAAAGCTTGAAAAAGAATAAAAGAATGCTATATTACAAAGGAGGATAGAGTGTCACAAACATACTAGTTCCAAGCACACAAGACACATGGATGCTCAGGACAAAGGGACATATGCAGGAAAAGGACACTCGGGAAAAATCTTCCAGGGGCTGAAGGTGTCAAGATGCAGAGGCAAAGTGCTACAGGGCTTGCGTACAAGGCATGCTTCATATGGTTTAGTTGAGAGAAACATGGAGCTGACATTAGGCCAAAGATGCAGGTATGCAAATGTGATTAATAAGACACACAACGGTAACGTCCTTCGATGTAATTTTAATGAGCCCAGAGAAGGTAAGCTCGACGGTTTTTCATATTTAGAGAGTTTGAAAAAGCGTAAAAGGATACTCTACTGGGGTACCTTTTTC
>JZKD02S1909485.1:30106-52724 GCA_000966675.3 Picea glauca
CTATTCCTCAAGATCTCCAAAGGATCATTGATAAGAATTCCAAAGTATTTGAAGATATTCCCAAAGGTCTTCCACCCACTCAAAATCATGATCATGAAATTCACCTAATTTCTTGAAGTTTTCCTCCTAACATTAGGCCATATAGATACCCTTACGTCCAAAAGAGTGAAACTGAGAGCATGGTTGAAGAAATGTTAGAGGTTGGCATCATTAGAGCTAGCCAAAGTTATTACTCTGCACCAATGGTAATGGTATTCAAGAAAGATAGCGCATGGAGTATGTGTCTAGATTATAGAGAGATCAATAAGATCACTATTAAAGATAAGTTTCCCATTCCCATCATTGATGAATTGTTAGATGAACTACATGGAGCAATCTATTTCACAAAATTGGATCTTCATTCAGGGTATCATCAGATCAAAATGAAGGAGGAAGGTATCCCAAAAACAACATTCTGAACTCATGAAGGCCATTATGAATTTTTGGTGATGCCTTTTGGCCTTAAAAATGCACCTTCCACATTCTAAGGGTTGATGAATTCCATTTTCAAACCCTTGCTTCGAAAATTTGTGTTAGTATTTTTTTTGATATACTAATCTATAGGAAGTCTTGGGAGGATCATGTGCAACATGTTGACAAGGTTCTACAACTACTAAAGGAGAAACAACTATATGCCAAACCATCCAAATTTTTATTTGGAGTAAAGGAGGTAGAGTATTTGGGTCATATTGTATCTCATGGAGGTGTCAAGGTATACCCTAAAAAGATTAAGGCCATGATGGACTGGACGATTCCCAAAACATTGAATAATCTTATAGGATTTTTGGGTTTGACAGGTTACTACCGCAAGTTTGTTCAGAACTATGGAAGAATAGCAACACCTTTAATGGCACTAACTAATAAAGATTCATTTTCATGGACTCCCCAGGACTAGCAACATCTATGGGACCCAATGGTTGGAATCCCAACCCCACTTGAAAGGGGTTGTGTCCAGTTAAACTATGCAAGGCTCAGTTGTAGCTATGATGGACATAGGGAATAATATCATCCCATGAGCAAGGGTTCTTGGAATTATACATGTGAATTATATGCACGATCATTCAATTTACGAAATCATCTTGGCCATTTGGTTGTGGGTGGAAGGCCATGGATTTGTTGAGCTTGGTGTCTAGCAGTGACCAGAGGCTTGACTAGAATGTGTTGATAAATCGACTATCCCAATATAAGACAATGGATTGTGGGATTCCAAAATGTACCCAGACTCGTTCAAAGAAGAGCTTGACAATGGCCTCTGTTGTGATTCTCTTCTTGCAGGCGACCAAAATTGCCATCTTAGAAAAGCGATAAACAACCATAAAAACATAGTCATTTCCATGCTTGGTGGACAGGAGGAACGACATATAGTCCATGGAGATGGATTCCCATGGCCTATCAAGAGTAGGTAGAGGGATGTACATTCCCTATTTATTAGTGGTCAGTTTGGAAATAGCATAGGCAATGCGGGACCTAATACACTGGCTGACCTCCTGTCGAAGTTTTGGCCAGTAGAAATGTTTCTACAACATTGCCACTGTCTTTTCGATGCCAAAGTATCCTGCCACATGACTGTAGTGGGATTCCTAGATCATCTTCTCTCACTCACTTGAAGGAACACATATATGGCTAAGAAGGAATAACAACCCATCCTGAAGATGGAAATTAATGACAAATTTGTTTGCACCCAACATTTGGTAGGTGGTGGTGAAGTCTGGGTCTGTCTCATAGAGTTGGGGACATCCACAAGTCTCATGGCCGCAAGACTCTAGCACCATAGTGAGTACTGCAACTGGTGTTCTGCTGAGGAAATCAACGACACGGTTGGTGCTTCCTGTTTTATAATTGATGTTGAGTTGGAATTTCTGCAAGTATGTGGACCACTTCTGATGGTGATCATTCTGCAATTTTCCTTGTGTTTGCATGAACTACAGTGGCTTATGATCAGTGTGGATGAATGTCTCCTTCCCAAGAATGCAATGTCTCCATTGGCAATAGGATTTCACAATGGAAAACATTTATTTGTCGTAATTAGGGTACTTATGGACAACATCAGATAGTGTTTCACTATGATAGGCCACGGGGTGGTTGTTTTAAGTGAGAATGGCACCCACAACATAGTATTAAGCATTTGTCTCGATCTGAAAGGTTTGTTCCAGGTCTAGTAGTGAAAGTACTGGGTATGATCACAAAAGTTGCTTCAAATCATCGATTTCTTGTTGTTGGGACCGACCCCACAAAATGTTTTCCTTACCACCACCCTTGGTTACTTGGCTGAGGGCCCATGCAATATGGGAGAATCCCAACACGAACCTACAGTAGAAATTGGCAAGGCCCAAGAAGCTCTGAAGATCGGTGAGTGTGGTTGGGGCTGGCCATTCATGGATGCCTTGGATCTTGGTTGGATCCACATGTACACCATGTTTATCAATGATGTAGCCAAGGTAATGGACCATGTCCATGCCGAAGGAGAATTTTTTCAAGTTTACGTATAGCTTGTGCTACCGCACGCTGTGCAAAACCTGCTAAATATGTTGCAAGTGTTATTCCCAAGTCTTGTTGTAAATGAGAATGTCATCTAGATACACCACTACAAAAGTATTGGTGAATGGTCGGAGGATATCATCCATCATCCTCATGAAAGTGGTTGTAGCATTTGTCAATCCAAAGGGCATGACCAACCATTTGAAAATACCTTCCATTGACTTGAAGGCAGTCTTCCATACATCTATTTGTTCTATCGAGAACTGATGGTAGCCAGACTTTAGATCAATCTTAATGAAGTAGTTGGCCCCTGTGAGTTGATCAAGGAGGTCGTCAATTGATTTATCACTGTGATTTTATTCAGGGCCTGCTAATCAATTCAAAGTCACTAGGTTCCATCTTTCTTTTGTACCAACATGATTTTTCTCCCGTAAGATGATGAGCTGGGATGGATGTGCCCCTTGTAGAGAACTTCTTATATCTTCTTCTTGATATTTTCATTCTCTAATAGAGAGTGGTGGTAGAATGGTCCATTGGGAAGTGGTGCATCGGGGGTCATCTCGATGGGGTTCTTGACCTAAGAGTGTAGAGGTACCTCAGTAGGTGAGGAGAATATATTTGAGTATGCTTCCAAGACCTTATCCACTTTCCTCTGTGGTGTGGAGAGGTCGGTCATGGAGACCCTAGATTTGGATATGATATTTCGCTCATCTTGAGAGAGAATCATGAAGAAGACAAACTTCCCCATCTGAGATATGACCTTCCTGCATTTCTTGGCAGAGATCAACAAAATAACAATAAGTGGGACTCTGGTATCCTATAAAATTTCTTGTTCAAAGTAATAATAACACTGCGAGGCCTAGACTCATATACAACATGGAGTTTCCATTAATATGGTTGGCCCAAAATAAAATTTAAAACTTCGAGAGGGGAAACATCACACAATAACTCATCTTTGAAGGGATTCATGTCGTACGATAGGTGGAATGTTTGGCTGACGTGGATGTCACTTCCTTGGCGGAGCCATCCGATGGTGTAGGGATGCAAGTGCAGTGTTTTTGGAAGGACGAGTCATTGAACAACCTCTGTTGATATGAGGTTATTCTAGCTACCTCTATCAACGATGAAGTGCAACGGGATTCCCCTTACCCACATCTATGAATGAAAAAGGAAATCACCTTCCTCTGGCTCATTTGGTTCATCAGGCTGGAGCTTGGTGGTAGTAATGGTAGCACTGGGTTTTGCATCAATGATCCATCTCCCCCTTTTTGGTTCTGACTCAGAGTTGGAACCTGCATCTGATTCAGAGGCTTTCACCTCAGCCACTATCGATTGCTTTGAGCGTAAATTAGTAGTGTTATGCCAAGGGATCTTATGGAAGTTGCACCACTTCCTGGTATATTTCTTTGTCTTTCTGGTGTCCTTCTTTTCTTGCATCCTAGACTGGTTGTCCTGAGGTGGTCCATATTTTCTTTGTCCTTTGTTCTGTGGGTTGGGGCCGCCCTTTCTTGGATTTTACTATGAGGGGTTCCCAGGCCCAAATTTCCAAGTCTTTTGTTTGAGATTCTGCTCGATTTTGACGACATATCGGTAGGCCACGTCCAAGGATGAGATGTCTAGAAACTCCATTTCAGCCTGGATGTATCTATGCATACCACCATAATAATTGAGCAATATATGACCCTCCAAATATTTTATACCCATCTTGGTGCACAAGGTATGGAAGATATTTGTGAACTCGGGCACTGCTTGGTTTCTTTCCTACCGCAATGTGGTCCATTTTGTATACAAGTCATCATAACTTCCAATAGGGTAGTATTGTTCCTTAATAGAATCCTTGAAGGAATCCTAGGTCACCATGACTGTAAATAATGAGGGTTCCTTTGTTCCCTTCTTCTCATAGAAAATTTTCCACCAATATTTGACATGGGGAACGACTTTGATGAGCACAAAAGTAATGTTTTCTCTATTTGAGAAGTTATGGATAGAGAAATACCCTTCTAGAATATTCAACCATTTGTCTACAACATATGCATCTATTTGATATTCAAATATAGGAATATTGAAGTTGATTTGTACCTTGAATGGGGTGGTACCTCCATTTGAGAAAGATGTGTCACCTGTTGGTAGCCACCGAAGGATTTGCACAAAACTATCCATCATCTCGTTCTTATATTGTGTGAGCGATTCCCTAAGAAACATTTTGAAGGGATCTCCTATCCCTTCATCTTTGTTTTCTTTTTCCATGAGGGGTCACTTGGGCGTGCAAGAGATTTTTTGCTCAAGAGAAACAAGTTCGAGACCCAATTCTTTGTATCCTGACCTCAATGGCGACATGCATTAAGAACGACAAGGCACATACCACTTTGATACCACTGATCTATATTTTATGAGAAGAATGAAATGAATACATATTGTTATCAAAATATGCTTAAAAAAAAATAACAAATATACAGTAAAATTGGTTTCTATTCAATAAGGAAATAAGTTGAAACTATAAAATACTACGAAAAACAAGCTTGCTAGAATGGTGGTGGCTTATCTCTGAGACGAGATGTGAGAGTTGCACTGATTCACTAGAATATTATTACAATGAGGCTCTCAAGGCCTTTTTTCAATAAAAGTGAATGTCAAAAACCTTATACATCCAAAAACCTAACCCTAGGAGATGAAGTGCTAAAAGTCATCTGGGCCCTGTTTGGGTAAGTTAGTACATCAACTTCTTGGGGTCGTAACTTTTGCATACGATCTTTGTTTTAGGCACACGATATCCCATTGGAAAGGTCTATCCAAGGAATACACATGTTGCATGTGGAGATCCCTACACATATTTATTGTGGCGATCCCTAAAAATGTTGTTTAGGGCCTCAAAATGGCCCCAAAAGTCAGGGACCCGAAAACTAGGAAAAATCTGTCGAACTGGAAAACTTCCAAAATGAGCTAGTTGGAATAGGTGGGAGGACAGCAAAATCCATATGGATCAGGTAGGGATAGCATAGGATTAGTGCACATATCTTATTTCAAGGCTTGGAAGGATTGGTCATTTGTTGGAGTCAAAATGGAAGCATTCTTTTTAAGGAGAGATGTGAGAGGAGCCACAATTTTTCCATAATTTTGAATAAAGTTGGGATAATATCCCATTAAAACTAGCAAACCACACATAATTTTAAGAGTTTTAAGGTGAGTACAATTCTGTATAGCTTCAATTTTCTTAGGGTTCACCCTTACACCATCCTTGCCAAAAATATGACCCAGGTACTCAACTTTAGAGATGCCAAAGAACATTTATATTGTTTGAGGAAAAGTTTGTTCTTGGAGAGGAGATGGAGAACTTGATCTACATGGGTGATATGGGATATCCATGTTTTAATATACATGAGAATATCATCAAATAAAATTAGCATAAAGTGATTAAGGAATGGACAAAATAAATGATTCATGAGACTTTGAAAAGTGAAGGGGGCATTACAGAGACCAAAGAGCGTGACCAAGAAATCATAGTTTCCCTCATGAGTGAGAAATGAAGTATTGGGGATGAATTCCTGTTTCATATATATCTGGTGGTATCCAAAACGAAGGTCAAGTTTAGTAACATATTGAGCCCTATTGAGTTCATCCAGAAGGTCATTTGTGACGAGAATGGAAAATTTGTCCTTAATGGTAAGTTTTTTTAGGGAACAAAAATCAAGACACATGTGTCAAGTGCCTTACTTATTGAGGACCATGACAACAAGGGAAGAATATGGGATGGTACTGGGATGGATAAAACCTACTTCTAATAATTCATGGACATTTTTCTCAATTTCATTTTTTTAGGCAAAAGGATGAGGATAAGGGAAAACATTGGGAGGAGGATTTACCAGGATTAAAGGAATGGAATGGTCATGGTATTCAAGGAAGGTGGAAAGGACCTGGGAGTGTCTCAACTACTTGAATGGAATGGAGTTGGAAAATTATTATATAATGACCTTTTTTAAGTAATTTTTCCATGCGGTGGGAACTGATGATCTCTGAAAAACCTATTGCAATTCTTTAGAATTTATATTGTTGGCCTTCCTGTTGGAATTGCATGGTTAAATCCTTGAAATCCATGGTTATGAGGCCATGAGTGCATAACCATTTAGCACCAAGAACAATTTCACAAACACCCATGTCAATATAAATTATGTGAGATTTCAAGTTATACTGACCAATTTGTAGGCACACATTTTCACTACGCCTCCCACATTTCATGGAACCACCATTGGCAATCATGACTTGAAATTTTTTGATAACATGGATATAACAATTGATTTCTTGGCAAAGAGGAAAATGAATAAAATTATGAGTGTTTCCACTATCAACTAGGATGATTAAATTCCCATGATTAATGTAACCAATCAATCTGATGGTTTTTGGAGAAAAAAATCTAGTGATAGCATTTATCGAAATCAATGTTCAACTTCAGGATGATTAGAGGGTAGAGTAAGATTGTTTTTGGGGGGTAGTTCTACTTCAAGTGAAACCTCAACATATTAATTAGAAACATCCTCTAAAATGGTGATAAAATGTTTCTATTCTTTACACTTGTTCCCTAGAAATTATTTATCATCACAATTATAGCAAATACCCTTGATTTGGCGTTCAACAATTTCTGCCTATGTTAATTTTTGGATCATGAGAGCAATGGCATGAGGGGTAGGACTGGTGGGTTTATGGTGGGGAACAAAAGTGATTTTTCTAATCTGGGCTAATATGACCTATTGTGCCTCCTTACCATTTTTATTTTCATCCAACCAAGTGTGGAGGCGAGCCATTATGACCCGTGCTCAGATTTCATCCTTAAGGCCACTGATAAATCATTCCCCCAAAAACTTCATATATCATGCTCACCGTTCGGAAATTCAAGTGCTCAAAGGAAGAAATAATATCTTTCATTGTTCCAAACTATTTCAACTTTGTTATATGTCCTAAATGGTTGGTGTCGATGTCAAAGAGTTCATACATCTCAGCTACAAACTGTGACCAAGAAACATACCCTTCACATGCATTTCTATTCCATTGACACCATTGCCATTATTCTGGACCCAAATAGAGAATTTTGTAACAAATCTTGGTCAAATCATCAGTAATTCCATGTAGGTATAAATAGTGTTCCATCTGAGTGACCCAAGATGTTGGATCCAAACCATCAAATTTTTTCACCTCAACTCTAGGAAGACGAGGGTCACGAGGTAGGGAGTTGGAATGAGAGTGCATATGGAGTCAACACCTTCACTACAGAGAGGTGGGTCTGAGTAGGAAGGAACTTGGAATTTGGTCATGAATTGTTTGAGAGTGGAGTTGACTTCATCAGTTCAACTACATAGCTATTCTTGGATGTAGTCCATTTTGGCATGAATGGTAGGAATGTCATTATTCACTTTGGCCTAAAGGGAAGTAAGGTAATTAATTAGTTTCTGATTGGTTTCTTCTTGAAGGGTGGGAGCCATGAGGGGGTGAGGGGTGGGTCCATGGACATAAAATTATATAAGTGATATATACCACTATGATTAGGGAAACCAGAGGAAAACAATACGATAAGTGGGAAATAAGGTTGTCTGGAAGGGTATGCATCCACGGGGTAAAAAACAATGTGTTAAAAATGATAGGTATCATAATGATCGGGGAGAAAAAGGGAATCCAATGAGACAGGTCTCAAATAAGGGTGCGGGAAAGACCCAGACTTTATTTTTAATTTTTTTTTATCTCTGCGAAGTTATAATCTGACCTAGATAATACTGCAATGTCGAAATGCCCAAATTATTAATAGAAAATAATGTGTAGTAATTTAGAAACTAGGATGCATGCGGCAAGGTTCGATGGGAAAAATATCCTTTCTCTTCCTTGTCTTGTATGTTACCCCCAGGTTAGGGTTTGCAGGGTGCATATGGACAAGGGTTTTCGTTGTGTTATAGCTCTCTAATATGCATGTGGGGTCAAATAGTAGTACTTGGTCCAATATATCATGGCTCTAACTAAGGAAGATCAATCGTACCCTTAGTCATACTACTTGATTTCCCAGGTACTATAGAGTATCTTTCTGAGTGTTTTTCTTGGGGGCACTATAGGAGTCATGCGACCAATTGGTTGATATAGGGATGGTTACATGATACTTAGGGGAATCTTGATATAATTGTCGGTATGTGGGAGTGATGGTCGTGTACAACTTTTTTCTAATGTAGTACTACTCGAGGGTTACCAATAGGGGTTAAAGAGGTTTCCAACAAGGGAAAAATTTTGGTTTCTAGCCAACCCCGTGAAACCGGTTGTTTCACCTACATTTAGTTTTCACCACCACAATTTTACCCACTGAATGGTAGACATATGTGATTTAAAGATGTCAAAAGTACATGTCTCTACCATGGAAAAATTTTACCCACGATTCCTTCCAAGGAAATTTCTCTGATACCACTTGTAAGGTACCAAATGTAATATAATATGCAAAAACAAGAATATTCAACACATATCAATGGAACAAAAAAATATCGAGAAGAGAAACATGAGAAATAATACCTTTATTCAAAGAAATCAATATTCACTTGCCTCTTCGAGGGGGAAACCTCCAACAGAGAAAATTTCTATTACAATATTTCTCATGCATCCTACTCTTATTTATACTAATTATATCTTCTAAAGAACATTCTAGAGGAATATTTTTCTAGAAGTGAAATATTCTATTAGGTCTTCTTAGATTGACTTGTTGTTGGGACAAGAATTTTTGGGACCAATTTTGGGAGCTGTGTAGCGCGCTCAGAAGAAGGAAAATTAGTTAGCACATTTTTGGTACCAACACATGCAAAGGAATGAAGATTGTTGAAGCCAATAGGAAATTTGGGTCCAATGATACTGACTAAGCCCTAATTTAATGGTATAAATATGTAAAGGTTGGGATAGATAAGTAACTAAGAATGTAATGTAGTGAGAGAAAGTGGTAGAGAAAGTGTGATAGAGGAGATTATATGTGTGAGCTGAGTACGCACTGTATGCACAAATGTAAGAGTGAAGAGAGACAGATAGAAGGATAAGATAATGTCAAGGGCATAATGTATGAGCACAGTGCGCATATTTTATAAGAGATTATTATGAATAATATAATAATCTGACAATTGTGGATGTAGACCATATTGGGTGAACAACGTTAAATCTTGATGTATCTGTGTTATGATGTGTTTATTGTTCTATTTATTGCGCGCATACATTGTATGTTTAATATTAATATGTTATTTATTCTGATGATTCTATGCACATGATATAACATGTGATGAACAAATTCTAAGTTTAATGGTTATGATGAATTCCTCCCATCCCTTTATGACTATAGAAATTGGGTTCCTATAGTCCCCATAGATAGCTCGAGTGAGATTTAAATTGCACGTGGGTGATTCCAAAAGGGTTTTTATCTTAGGGTTTTGTTGGTGAATTAATGTTGAACCCTGGGTCTTCCCTCTGCATGCCAACAAATGGTTCCATTTATGGGACCAGGGTATGCGACTGAGAGGAATGTGGATGTCGAATAAGGAATAGATCAAATAGTGGTTTTTTCTTATGAGGGTTGACCTGGTGTTGTGGGTGGGAAATCCCTCCTACGTACTAGCATTAAGGGTTTTATCATGCACGCAAAAATGACCTTAAGTCTCCTACTTTTTACCAACATCCCAATAATAACTCCCATTACCCATATGAAAATACAAGGCTAAAGAGATCCAGTTACTGTAACTTATCTTTCGTGTTTGATTTCGATCCCTATAACACTTGGTCACTCCTTGACTGCAACTCTCCTCCCAATGTTGATCCGTATTCATAAAATACAAACAAATAATTCCACATGCATATAACCTATAAACTAATGGGTTAGAGATTCTATCAAAATATAATAAAATTTAAATATTGACAATCTCATATGGTGGGACGGGAAAAGTACTTCTTTTATTAATCTCACAAAAATAACCTTAAAATGGTGAGATTGGCCACTACTCCTCAAATCTAGTCCTGGGCTCCTCTTCAACTATTCTCCAACTACTTTTGTATATGCTTCTCTTCACACAATAGTTGCAAAAGGTTGGGGCAAGGGGAATACTAAATCGGGTATAGTTTCTTTGCTATGATTTTTCCTCTTTTCAAGTGGGACCCCTACCCCTTCTTTTATAGGCTAGGAAGGGATAGGCATTTGGTCGGGTGACCGACTATGGGCGGTCAATTGGTTTAGTTAACTTACCCAAAAATCTGTGTTCCATCTGCAACTTTCCATTTTTCATGCTTATTAGGTATACGCGGGCTATAGTGGGTCAGCCAGCGTACACACATGTGCAGTAGTGGAGTAGGGCACGCATGCCTTCAAAAAGAGTGTTTTTTAAGAAGTTGTTCAGTAGTGGTTTGGAAAAGAAGTTAAATGAGATGGCCTGATGCCAGGTAAGCATGTATGGTGCAATTTAGGGTTATAACAGATGCCCCCTAATGTGTGAGGTCATAAGAGCATCTAATGGCCGAAATACATTATCAATCTTCACCAACGTACCAAACAAGTGAGCCTAGGAACCAAAATTCGAGAGGTATCATCTATAAAATAAAAATTGTCTCACCGAGGTGGGCATACCCATGCTTGAAATTAAATAAAATCATGGCTACCAATCAAATACATTATAGATCCATGTTATATAACTATATAAAATGTAGCCACGAGCAATACACAATGGATCTACATCTCGAAATAAAAAATATATACATGCATAGTATCCATCTTCAAGAAGTGAATAAGGCTTGATGGCCATAGATGAGGCCTTCAGAGCTCAAGTGACAGCTTCAAAATATTCACAAATCGGGTAGGAGTGTAATATGAGTGTACGACTTCACTACATAAAGGTCTTTGACAGCTTGTTAGGAACAAAATTAGGTTGAAGGCTTCATGGATTTCGAGCAAAGACTTGATTGGGATTCTGGGAATCGGGGTCAGAGACAATCTGCAGGGGGGGCTGACTCAAGCATGGTAATAACTTCCCTTGGACAATAGCATGACAAAATATGAGACTCAGGCAACACGATATTTTGACATAAGTTCACAATGCATGAGGCACCGTGCACTCTCCATATGTTTGTAAGAATAACTAAACAGAGGAGGAAACAACTCTATGTAGCAAAACAAACTTCCCAAGGTCATATTAAATACCAGGGCTTGACGAACAAACAGAAGGATGTTCTTTGTGCAAGGGTGACTCATTGTGTTGCCAATAAAAAGAAAATACTTTTCCCTTCCTCTTTTTGGGGTATATTTGAAATTTTTTTGTCGTTTTCAATAATTTTGGAAAGCTTGAAAAAGAATAAAAGAATGCTATATTACAAAGGAGGATAGAGTGTCACAAACATACTAGTTCCAAGCACACAAGACACATGGATGCTCAGGACAAAGGGACATATGCAGGAAAAGGACACTCGGGAAAAATCTTCCAGGGGCTGAAGGTGTCAAGATGCAGAGGCAAAGTGCTACAGGGCTTGCGTACAAGGCATGCTTCATATGGTTTAGTTGAGAGAAACATGGAGCTGACATTAGGCCAAAGATGCAGGTATGCAAATGTGATTAATAAGACACACAACGGTAACGTCCTTCGATGTAATTTTAATGAGCCCAGAGAAGGTAAGCTCGACGGTTTTTCATATTTAGAGAGTTTGAAAAAGCGTAAAAGGATACTCTACTGGGGTACCTTTTTCRAAGATAGTCTAGTCATTTTGAAAAAGGGGTAAACTAGCATCGACCAAACATCTATTCAAAACCATTTTAATGAGTGTGATAAAGACAATATCACTCAAYGATTTTTTCATTTTTAAGGAGTCTGAAAAAATCTTAATTATGGACTCCRTCAAGAATATTMTTCTAGACCATTTTAACGAGTGTGAAAGAATAAGGTCACTCRACGATCTTTTCAATTTTAGGGAATCTRAAAAGAGCTTAACTATGGACTCCGTGGGGTTTCCTTTTTCGTAAATTTAGTSCCTCAGGMCSGAAAAAGGGTTAAAATCATACCTGAGAATACTCTTCTAGGGAAYCGAAGCTCCTAGAGTATACCTTTKTTCATACATTTGACCATCYRGACCAAAAAAGGGGTAAAMTACTRCYAGATAGATGTGACTTCAAATTTCATTTTAGCGAGCATGAAGGTCAAAAAWATCGCTTGGCAATCTTTTCATTTTTAGAGGGTCTGAAAAGGGCTTARAAGAAGACCCATTGTGGGCTACAAMTCATGTATGAAAAYGGTTCAGGTAGAGCCCACTGCTAGGCTCAGACCAAGAGTCTCTTCAATAGTCAAATTGGAAAGTCTCCCAAAMRGGAAGAACACAGAAACCATGGTGTAATTCCTCCCATGGCATAGAAACCRTAGTCATGGCTTCAAGGATAGCCTCATCTGAAGGMAATTTAAAATCCGAGAAATCATGCAAAYRAGGGTCAATAGTCCCAAAGGGTGAAGTAAACTRACCATATTYCATATGATGATGGAGGCTCTGGTCAGGACTGGCAGAGTCTATCAACGAAGAATCACAAGCATGAGGGCTTGAGGATCTACTAACAATGAKATCAKACTWAGAAGGAGATTCAAKATCACTTGGACCTAGAGGGGGAAACCAGGGCTCCCATGTCCCCATTGGATAAACCAATGGATAAATTRTTGAGACCAAGTCTTGAGAGGGAAAACATGACTTCATAGGTTCMTGCTCAKAAGTAATTGAATATCAAGGATAAGAYGCCACATAGTTAACTCGTGGCAGGGTAGCATCTACAYGAACACTAGGAACATGTAAAGGGGTAGAATGAAACAACGTCGAATTAGGATRGTGATTATCAGATACCARCTGGTCAATARTGACAATACTTCCATTGTGAGGGAAATGCATGACCTAGAAGAGTGTACACACCACAACATTCATAGMATATRCATAATCATGCCCGAGAATCATATTGAAATCTAACAGGCCTTGCACCAYTATAACATTGACAAGGACAGTCTTCCCACCTAATGAGATAGGAAACTGAGGAAGAACCCCCAAATATTCACTAGGACRTCTGTCAAAATCCAATAGCTCATGCRAAGMAGACACAAKCTTGGKAGATCCCAAGACTTTYCAAACTGAGGAGGATAAAATACTTGCATAYKCTCCTTCATCCACAATACAACGATAAATGTTTKTCRAATTAACTTCAACCCTTATTTGAAAAGGTGCAGAAGAAGGAAGACGAGGCTCAACAAGATCATTCCMAACAAAAGAAACCATCCTAGGGCTTGGAGGGGGTGTGATCGGAACGAGYAGAAKTCCCCTTTGTTCTAAAAGTATTGAACTAGAAAYGGTAAAAACATAGTCGATAGACACATCACTCCCCAAGAGAAGAGTGGGATCAGMCRAAGACTKCATYGGCGTGACCACTTTCTCAACCAATGGCTGAAYAGACTGAGAGACTACAAGGTCTAAAGGAACCTCACCCCTCAAAAGAGGAGTGGGATCAGTCAATTATTACATCGACGTGACCACTTTCTCAACCAATGGCTGAATAGGMTGAGAGACTACAAGGTCTAAAGGCACCTCACCCCTCAAAAKAGGAGTGGGATCAACCGATGACTRCATCAGTGTGACCACTTTCTCAACCAATGGATGAATAGGCTGAGAGACTACATGGTCTACATGCACCTCACCCCTCAAATGAGGAGTGGGATCATCCGATGAATGCATCGGYATGACCACTTTCTCAACCAATGGTTGAATAGGTAGAGAGGAAACCTCAAAAGACTCAGAATCAGAAGAGATTGYAGACAGRGACCACAATATGTTTACCTCTAGAATGYTAGGGCATAGATGAGTAAGGTGATCTCCCTTTCAAATCTTACAAGGGAACTTAGGTTTATGTCCTATCTATCTAGGTTTCTCAACAKAATCAATKCCCTCGRCATGACTAGCAGTGGTTGGTTTCACATMTCSAACGWGACCTRCATAGGTTGGTGATGGRTTGATAACATRAATCGCARAGGTTACAAACCTATTGCCAGTATGACTATCAGTGACTGGACTTTTTCCCCCAGCATGACTTGCAGAGGGTGGGTGCTTTCCCCMATCATAACTTACAGAGGTTGGGTGCTGGTCTTCAATGTGAATTGCAGAGTTTGTYGAMCTATCKCCAACATGACTCRCARAATTTGATGATTTCTTCTTCCTATTCTTCCTCTTTATATTTCGGTTAGACTTYCGGTTACTAGTAACTGTACTTTCACTRGAGGCAGSAGAAWGAGGAGGAGAAGACTTTGCTGATGAAKAAACATCAACAGGGTGCCCATGAATTAAGGTGACTAACTAAGAAGCGTCAAGAGCATACGAGACATTTGGAATGGTACCCAACCAAACCGGTAGTCCCAGATTCAAACCAAGAATGTGCAAAGTGGCCATCAAAGGGACACCAACGTTTTTGAAGAAGGGAAAAGCACAAGAATCCCCTTGTGAAAGGGCTCCTTGGTTGGTATCACTGGGAACTTTAGCCATGAATATTTTATGCACAGGTTCTCCCCTTACGGGATCGTTCAAGTCCGTAAAAGTCTCACGCATTGACTCTGGCGAACCAGTGTTATAAAAAAAACACCTATACAAAGGCGGTTCCATGTTTCTAAGAGGAAGACCAGAAAGTCCTCACGACTGACGGAGTGGGCGGTCTACCACCCTAGGTCAAAGACCCAAATAAATAACTAACTAACTCACTATGGAAAATGAGGGAGCACAGAGCACACACTAAAAAAATTCCTAAAGGAAAATCAAGCAAATGACTAACTAGTAGAAAGAATAGTTACACCAGTGAACACTAGAGAAACTTACCGGTGCAAGTGAAAMTCGAATAYGGAAGSACCCTTYGGGTATACTCTACAAAGAGTGGCCTGATGTCTRTCCTAGGTACTAYGGTATACCCCCATGGTCACYTGTGTAAGTCCCTAAAATAAAGGTAACTAGGTTKCCATCTCGTGAACAATCACCAGGCGGNTACAGTCGACAGTCGGGTGGACCGCAATGAGMAGGGTATCAAKCCCGAAACCTATCAAGGGTATCRAAAGAAACTATTCTGGAAGACGTCTAAGGACCTTGAATGGATTCAAGACTCATGAAGCTCTGTGGAAAATKYGATCAACGGAATCCCAAGACAARTCCTCTATATGYRTTCCCCACTATGCTTGGTCCGACTTTGGAGGGRTTATCTCYGCTACCTTTCCACATGCGAACTCRTGTTTATACCCTGTGTTAGAGGAGGGTCCCRGATAATTTCTGCRTTACTGGAATTCTACACTCCCTAGCACAAAATCCAATGTTTTGTTTAATGGCCTTAAAKAGTTTCATCTCCAACCTAATTCAAGGWCCTAACCCTAAACTAGTTCATGGACCCTACAAACATAAAAGTCTAGTTATTTTTAATTAGTGTTCTTTTTAAGGMTTGATTTACTCAAAAGGTGTGGTAGTGCAACTGATGTTKTTAAGACTCTTGCAGAAAAATAAATAATAAGAACACTAGCAAAAAGGATTATCTTTCTTATTTTTCTTTTGAAATTCTTTTAAAATTAGAAGAAAACAKAAAGCTATSCTAATTTATTTTTCTTTTTCAAATAACAATGCAAAGCAAATGCCAAGAAAGAAAGAGATCTAACAAACTAAGGTTTTTTTTTTTATATTTTCTTCCAATCAAAGAAGAAATAACAAAATATTCTAAAAAATACCGATGAATGCAYGATTCATGGCCCCCCCAATCATGATTCAAAATGAAATTCATTTTTCTTAAAATTTCAAGCTAAAAATAATTTTAAAAAGCTAGGAAACACTAGAAATRTTTTTGATGAAAAGAAAACTATGCTACGGTCAAACCTAGGCTATAGACTGTGATCATAGAGACTAGGGMAGAGACCAAAAAGACCRGCTTCTGACAGGTAATAGGATGACTGCCTCTCTCTTTCAAAAKATCTCCCCGACACAGACACRCGATTGTCACCTCCGCAGCAAGCGTATATATGTGGGTTGTCCAAATGCAGAGCATGTATGCACGCATGCAGAGCTACTRCAGGGCACGTATAGCTCTGTAAATGCTCAAAAAAGTGAAAAAGAACACAGTCCARCACAGGCAGGGAGCACTGGTATTGGAAACCAGAGTCYCTTAGAGATAGAGAAAATTACTTTGGCAAAGAAAATGCAAGGAAAATTTGATAGGACAAAGCTAATCTGAGTTTATCCTAGGTTATAKAATGAAACACAAAGACCCTGACCACATCCAGGAAACCCCTAAGAAGGATCACTTCTGACAGGGAAAAAGAGGATGACTKCCTCTCCTAAAAAAAAAAAAWTGGACTTAAGCACGCAACTGACACTTCAGCAACCYAGTGGATATATGCGGGTTGTATAAAGGTAGGGTGCGTGTATACGTGGGTAGGGCTTCTGYAGACAGTGTATACCTCTGTAAATTCCTGGAATGAAAATCAAACAATCAAKWAATCATGCAGGGAGTAYTGGTATGGAAAAACAAAATCCCTACAAGCTCAGACTCTTACAAAAACTCAGAAAAAGGGTAATAAACCAATTCTAAAATACCCAAAAAGTATCCCCAAAAAACCCTAGATATTCTCCTGTATGGTCGCCAATTTTGTTGTGGGTGGGAAATCCCTCCTACGAACTAGCATTAAGGTTTTTATTATGGATGAAAAAATTACCTAAAGTCTCCTACTTTTTACCAACATCCCAATCATAACTCCCATTACTCATATGTAAATACAAGGCTAAAGAGATCCAGTTACTGTACCTTAGTTTCCATGTTTGATGTTGATCCCTTTAATGCTTGGTCGCTCCTTGACTACAACTCTCCTCCCAATGTTGACCTGCATTCATAAAATACAAAAAAATAACTCCACATGCATATAACCTATAAACTAATGTGTTAGAGATTCTATCAAAATATAATCAAATTTAAATATTGACAATCTCATATGGCGGGATGGGAAAAGTACTTCTTTTATTAATCTCACAAAAGTAACCTTACAATGGTGAGATCGGCCACTACTCCTCGAATCTAGTCCTAGGCTCCTCTTCAACTGTGCTCCAACTACTTTTGTATATTATTCTCTTCACACAGTAGCTGCAAAAGGTTGGGGCAAGGGGAATACTAAATCGAGTATAGTTTCTTTGCTATGATTTTTCCTCTTTTTAAATGG
The DNA here is from genome assembly GCA_000966675.3 of Picea glauca. NCBI lineage: Eukaryota > Viridiplantae > Streptophyta > Pinopsida > Pinales > Pinaceae > Picea > Picea glauca. The sequence continues at coordinate 47,851 of JZKD02S1909485.1, forward strand.
GACCTCTACCCCTTCTTTTATAAGCTAGGAAGGGATAGGTATTTGGTCGGGTGACCAACTATGGGTGGTCAGTCAGTTTAGTTAACTTACCCAAAATTGTGTGTTCCGTCTGCAAATTTCCATTTTTCATGCTTTCTAGGTATAAGCGGGTTGTAGTGGGTCATCCAGCGTACACACGCGTGCAGTAGTGGAGCAGGGCATGTATGCCTTCAAAAAGAGTTTCTTTTAAGAATTTGTTCAATAGTGGTTTGGCAAAGAAGTCAAATGAGATGGCCTAATGCTAGGTAAGCATGTCTGGTGCAATTTAGGGTTATAACACCTAGGTTCTACTTTATGTTTCTAGCAAAACCTTACAAACCATTGACCCTTTTGGAGAACAAAAGGAAACACTGCACACAAATTACACAATGAAGTCTCACCCAAGATGGATTTATGGGTGACAAGATAACCTAGATGTTTGCAGCCTTGTAAGAGATGCTACTATGGGGATGTTAGACATGCTTTTTACTTCAACATATACCATATTTATTATTCTAACAAAACCTAACATTCATATATACCATTATGTAACCATTCACATTCATTTCAATTAATTCTACAATAAATATCATAATTTTTCTATTGTGCACTGCATTTTACTACTACAGATTCATTCATTCAGTATAATTAATGGAAATAAAGAAAGCATTCCACACAAAGACACAAGGTTTTACCGTGTTTCACCCCCCCTGGGCTACATCCACAAAGATCTAGCATTGATCACTCGTTTATTCATATTCATCAAGTCATTGCACTGTGTGCATTACATAGGATATGATAATAGGTTTAACATGTCACACTAAGCTCCACAGCTTGTGACCTGACCCTTGGTTACAATTCATAATTTTGTATCCAAAAATGACTCCAAAACTAGCTCTAATATCTCACTGTGAAAAAGTACTAAATCTCCTTAGATATCACAATACATATTTGTACTATAAAAATGGGTTAAAATGCGTTACAACAATGACCAAAACCCTAACTGACTAACCCTAGGTGAGTTAGGTTTGTCCACTTTCTAACTTCCCATGTGCGGTTGATCCGCGTCCTTCTTCCTTTGACTTTCCTACTTATGTGTGTTTCTTTTCCATGTTCTCTAGTGCACACTCATTTTTTGGTCCCTTTTCTAAATATCTTTCTTGATTGCTACATTATTCCCCAAAATTCCCTGTGCCAACAGGCCCCCAACACTCACATCTGGCTCATCCCAAGCTACTCAAGTAGTGTGTGCCTCCTGCACTAGTTCTTCAGTTCCTGGAACCTGCCTGAAATATCTTCAACTTTAGATTTACCCATCCTTTTTTCTCTGTGAAAGTCTCCAAAGTCTCAGTAGTGATATCCTCCTTCATCAATTCTTCATTCTCCAATCCAACCATTTCAACCCGACCACAATCTTCATCAATCTCTTTCATCATTTTCTCTTCTCCTTCTTGCAGTGGATCCAATTGCGCCTACCTTGCCCGCTTTTCTACTTGTATTCTATTCAATTTCTCCTGTAAGTTCTTTAGTTCTTTCACACTCCTCAACATGTATGAGATTTTCATCTTCTTCAATTTTTTATTTAGTTCTTGTATCATTGTGTTTACCCCTTCCTCTTTCTATTCTATCTCCTACATTTTCTCATCCTCCTGTAGATATGTCCACAACTGCGCACTCTTTGTATGACTTCTAACCTCCTACTCCATTTTTGTTTTAACTTATAGTTTTGTTCCAGGTGCTAGGGGTTTGTTCAACTCTATAATGTGGTTATTTTATGCCTCCATAGCTTGTGATTTCTTCTCAATATTCTCCTCTATTGGTATGTTCCCTTCTGGCATGCTATCAGGTATTGTTTTAAACACTTCCTCCACTTTCTGCTCTATTTTTTCAGTGTTCTGATTTACTGTATCTCTCTTGAACTACACATGATTGATATCAACTCCAAATTCCTCTTTACTTTAATGGCTAATTGTAGACTTGTCACATATGATTGTTCCCTTGATTGTATCTCCTGTGTGACACTCATTTGTAGTTTATACAATGCCTTCGTTGGGAACTTGGGCAGTGGCAAGTCCAAATGATCGATGTCCTTCAATGGATTCTGCATTGTCTCCTCATCCACCTCCAACATCTCTTGAGTTATGCAAAAAATTTCACTTCCCATTGATATTATTTGTATTGTCTCTTGTGCTGGAACTGATCTTTCTTGAGAAGGTTGTTGTTACGCATGTTCCTTCTGCTACATTGTAGTTTGTTGTATTTATTTTAGTGCTTCCTTAACCTCTGTTAACTTCTTAAATACCTCTTCCCTTTTCTTCTTTGCATCATACCACACCTCTATTGTGTGGTCCTGTACTTTCTCTTCAACCAACTCCACATCATTTTCTATCAATGTAAGATCACATACACCCTTATGCACCTTCATCTTCTTGAGTTTACCAACTGATTGTAGCATTTTTCTATTCAATGCAAGAGTTTATGTCTACATCGTTGTCATTGATATCTGTAAATATGGGAGGATGCCTCCTCATATTTCCTCTGGAAGAGGAATATTTTTATATTTATGTGCTCCTCCATTTTTTTCTCCTATTCTCTCCTTCTCTCTCACTAAAGGCTTTGGGATTGTACTCTTTTGTCTTGAATTTTTAACTATTGTTCTACAGCCTTTTTCCTTGGCGTTCTCTGCTTCCTTCCTTTTATTCGTTGTTGGAATTTTGGACTATTTTAAAGTGCCATCCTCTTCTTTCTTCTAAAATATGGGTACCTTCCTTGAAATCAAAGGTACCTTCCATTCCTCAGGCCATTCCTTCATGGCCCACTGCACAATATCTCAGTTGTAGCCACTCTTTTTTAGGATCCATTCTGGTTTGGATCCACATGCTGTGTCTGGAATCCTTAAAGTCTGCAATTCCTTGGTTCTCCCTTACCACTTCTGGTGGTATTCTCCATGTAGTAGAAATATTCTCTTGGATCTCTTCAAGCATCATGGAAAAAATGTTGGAATTTTTCTTCCTTTTATTTGCATCTGAGGTGTGCCATAGTGTTGTATACTTTGATGTGCAACACTTTCCTAACCTATGGTAAAATATTCTATACTTCAACTCTCTATACCCAACCAATGCTACTAATATAATCAACCATGAGTAATGGAACGCTATTCCTAAGTCCTGTGCATCCTTTCAGTTTTCTAAGAATAAATTCGGTAAGTATGGGCCCCATTTGAGTAAACTCCCCTTCGCGCACTATGTTGTTGCTTCTATAACTCCTGTAGGTGCTTCTTATTTGTGACACTTCCTCAAATGTTTAAAAGACATCAACTTCATCACAAACCTCATCGTTGGTTCATTGACTTGGTTAATGATTATTCCTCAGTACCCTCTTTCAGTTTCATATTTATTCTTCATCTCCTCTGCTAAATGTTTTTCCTTTGTATTGTCATCCACATAGTGTTATGGTTTTTCCGCATCTGTCGATAAACCTGTGATCTATGAAATTAAACATACATCTATGGGGAAATGCCTCTCCATCCATAAAATACCTCCATGTATCAGTCCCAACAATTGTTTGACATAGGCATTTACATCCTTTCCCCTCCAAAAGTGGGGAATATATAGCAGGTTCATTATCCCTATGTTTTAAAATACCTGCAATCCATTGATTTGGCTCCAAAATAGGAGTCCTCGGTGGTCCCCCTCCTTTTCTCTCCATGTATACTTACGATGAAAACTCTGGGAATTTTTCCATGTCTTTCACATCATCATAATAATACCTTAGTTTATTTACATACCCTGACAGGTCACCAACTATTTTGACTCCATCCGTTATCTTTGGAAATGATAGTGTTAACTCCTTATGCTTGTTTGATGTTCTTTGCATGGAAGGTTTTTCCCTGGTTCTCTTTTATCCTACTGATGGTCCTGTCATTTATTTCATGTTTTCTTCCTCATCTTCATCTGTGTCTGAATATTGTTGGCCTATAACATCTTACACCAATACTTCCTCCAACTGTTGCGTTGGCTCTTCAATAGGGTGTTGCACTTCTTCATCCTATCCTCTAGGCTCATCCAACTTTGTTCTTTCATCATCGTGCTCATCCATCTATTGTGGTTCTCCTAACCAAAGTTGTTGTGTCAAGTTTTACTTTGTGCTAGGTTTTGGGTCTTAGAAATGTCACATTTTCATCCTCTTTTCCTTTCGCCATTCCTCACATTCTATCACCTCATTTAACCTTTCATTATACCATTTTCATAAATACATTTGGGTTTCACCTTATTATTTTCCACTTTATTCATTTTAGTATTAAAAGAGAATTTATGATTAAATATTAAAAAATAAATATGTTTTCATATATACCTCAAAAATGTGTGAGCTTTGTAATGTGTAGGAATATGTGAAGGATTAATTCAAAAAGACTTCTCAAATATTTTCTCCACCATTTCAAGATTTGAGGAGATAATTATTCATGTTTATTTCAAGGAGAATACCATGGGGAATGGATATCACATCTTATCCAAGATTTCTGAGAGATATGTGTGAGGATTTGATAGAATCATGTTTTGTAATAATGGGATATTGGTTGAGAGAAATGTGGATTTGTAACTATTATATGCTTATCTTCTTTTCAAATCTCTCATGTATAAAAGAGAGTGCTCTCTCTTCATGAGAGGGTAGTCATTATGAGGAGAAAGTAATTAGTCATTATGGGATTAGAAGAAGATTAGTTTTAGATTGGAAAATGATTAGAAATCAATTATAGGAGTTAGTCATTTGGTTCATAGTCATTTCTTTGATTAGTTTCATGATTTCATTATTTTTTCATTTGATCATTGTGTTGTAATTGAGATTGCTTTATTTTT
>JZKD02S1909507.1:16389-34012 GCA_000966675.3 Picea glauca
AATTCTAAATAAAAAAAATACTTTTATATGTCGGAAGTTGAATAAATTGTGAAAATACAGTTTTTTTTGTCATAAAACAAGCAAAAGTGTAACCCACCTTCATGATTTCACCCATGTACAAAATACGAATTTTAATCTAAATCCGTGAAAATTGAATGTAAATTGATTTTTTAAACAACAGTAAAGCTATTGTCTAATTTTTTTGATTTGTTTTCTTATAATGTTTATATAAAAGAAATCAAATATCAAACTGTCTAATTAAACAAAAGAAATAACAGATGGTAAAAAGTGTTTTAACTACAGGGAACTTCTATATTTATTATGCTAATGAAATCAAATAAGAGGTTGACCTGTTGTCGCATCCAATATCTGTTCGATGTGTAGCATCCAGTCACCTTATCTGACGAGGTAAACCTGCAACAGATCTTAAGATTGCTCCCAATAAATATGAAGCAATAATGATAGAATTTGAATGATAGAACACATAAGAGATACGATCATAGCAACCTCATAATTTTACAAGCAACCACAATAAGATAAATCTTGCTGTGAGAACTTGCGTATAAACGTTCAATCAAAGATAAAGATAAATCTCTTAATTCAAGTTTGAATGAATGATTACTGTGTGTTAAAACTGGAACATGAAACATGGATAATATATAAACTTTTATTCTACTAGCTTGTAGTAAACCATGACAGTGAAAGCAATCATAATCTATTTACAAATTGAAATAAACATGACTTGAACAAAACCACAATACTGAAAAGCTAAAGCTATGATGAGTATTATATTCCATTCAAGTCTGTAAATGAAAAATCCATAGTCTTGCCCCAGGCTGAGATGATCCAATGTGTACAAAATAACATTCTTATATAGGTTCCAGGAAACAAAACTATTTCTTGTTGATAATATCAAATATGTTTCAAAAATATGGGGGATGCAACCACCCTAATTTCACTGAATAAAATTACCAACAACCTAATCTATTTACTAAAAACACATAGTTGATATGGCTGGGAGATCTCAATAGTGCCTCATATCTCCTTGGAAATCATGGGTTCCTGAAAACAAATGAAAATTGGAAGATTTTAGATATGTTTTCAATTGTCAAATCAAGCAATTCGAATTTTTCTAACTGGCTACAGAATCTTACGATTCTGTAGCTAGTTATAATAACAACTACAATCATATTTTATTCAATAAACAAAACAAACTAATCTTTATAAGAAAGATAATTTATTCAATCAAATCGTATATCCTAACTTGAGAGTGACAAAATCGTGCTAAAATTAAAAAGACAATCATACCTCAAATCATGGTATCAAAACATATCAAGAAATCTTGGAGTTTACGATAGTTGTTGTTGCCTTTACATTCTTGAAAATGACAGATCTTGTAGTTTTTAGGCGTTTCTCCATTGCTTGGGTTATGGATTGGAGACTATTGTTCTCATTTGTCAATATATCCACTTGGTCTTTTAAATATTTAAGTCGTGATTGTAGCAAAGGCACATCAGTATAATACCTATCTATCCAAGATCGACACTCATCACACTATGGTTGTAGGGAATGTGCATTGGCACTGATAGCATTAAGGGTTGGAGAATCATCCACGCGAAAGGTAGGCTTATCACAGAGTTGAATGCCCGAGAATTCTGATTTACCCTTTAGACATGGAGGGAGGTTGTTTACATATTCATAGGGTGTGTCAGGATAGAGCCCATATGACATAGGGGCCTCTTTAGCCAAAAACCTCTCAATTTCTAAATCTAAGTCTTCACTTACTTCAATCATGTTGTTTGTTTCTGAACAGGGTTTGATTTTATTCCGAACACTTCGTGAAATCAAATGAACAGCTCTGTTATTCTTGAAATTAACATCAACACTGCCCTTGTGCTTCTTCCCTGTAGGTTTTATAACAGTTTTAGTGCAACTCTTTGGGTGTGAATCCAGTTGATTGTCATGTTGAGTAACATCAGGGTAGGTCGAGGGTTCATTATTAGGGGCAAGATCATAGGCCTGGAGTGGTGGGGAAGAGGCAGTAGGTTTCACAAGGGTTTCCATAATAACCGGCTTATCAACCTGTCCCAATTCATGGTTTCTGAAACCATTTCTTATGATAAATGAATCCCAACAGTCCTTTTGGGATTGTAACTAGTGTACAAGGATAATTTTAAGAATCCCATGGTGGAATAAACTTGAATCTAACCTCTGTTTCCTAAACTGTTTACCCATCTTATACATACTTCTAAGCTGGAAGTAGGGCATATTCAATGGGAAGCCGATGAAACTCATAAGCAAGCACAGATGATACAAGAAAACTAATCCAAATCTTCCTTCACATGTAATGAATTGCTTCACAATAGCAAGTAGATCATGCCACCTAGGTTTTAAGGATGAGACTGGCATACCTCGATCGCAACTAGTATTTTTTGTGAGGTGAACATCAAAGTCCAGGGGACCTCTTCAACTTTCACATTCTTGAACCATTTTTTCCCAACAGCTAGCAAACCCATGGATTGGCTTAAGAATTTTTCTGTTAGTTCTAACTGCACGTCACCTATCTTTTCCCTGCAGCCATCGAAGGTCAAGGCAAATTCTTGGGCAACTCGCAGATTGAAACCCTTAAATTTTTCGATGAACAAATGCCAATTGTTCCTTTCTAAATCGTCCTTGGAATTATCATATGATAGCAGGGTTTGGATGCCATTCAGCTCGATCCTTACCACTAGAGCCATGGCAAAAGGAAGGGAATCAACACAGAACTCACAAGTAGGGTTTGATAAAAATCCATAGAGCCATGACCCCGAGCCTCATCAAAACAATGCTATGACATTTCAAATGGTGAGCAGAGGCATTAATCACCATGCGTGGTGTTATCACTCCAGGAAACTCTCCTAGGCTGTAAGTTAGAGATGCCTGGTAACTCACTCTTTTTGGGAACTATTTTCTTAATAATTGATGTGGTTTTTTGGATCAAGATGAATATCTAGGGGATAGACTGTGTTTTTAAGACTGTCTAGTAATATCAAATATCACAAGGCCTTCTAAGAATGCAATCAGACAAGGGTTGATCAAATAGAATAGAAGATAGTTGTTGAACCAGATTATACTCATATAAAACAATAAGCACAATGGGTTTAAAAACTAAGGCAATAACTTGTGATTCTTAACTTAATCAATCAATTAGCGAGATGACAGTCACATGTAGATTAAATAAGCGTCAATAAAGAAATCATTCACTCATAAGATATCATAGAACAGAAAAGAAAGGTCTGACAACACAGATGAAGGAAGCTTGCAATGTTTCATATATTAAGAATAAGTCTTGTTTACAGTAGCAGCATATAGAACCCCAAATCGAACCCTTTATTCCTTAAATGTTCCTGGCTTTATATCCTTTACAAACAATTTCCAGATCCTCAAAACCCTGGATCTGTTAATCTGAAAATAGTAAATAAAGCTATAAAAACAATAAAATAGGGATAAACCCCAAAAAGAAGGATATTCTATGTGTTGGTCCTATTTTTGCGTTAACAGTTGATGAAGTAAAAATAAGCCTTCAAAGGCCCCTTGGCTCGATCTTGTGCAGATAGGAATCAAATTTGGTGATGTGGCACTTAGCTCCTAACATTCTGCCCTTGAAAAATAACCAAATCTGGTCAAAATTTCCCTTTTAACTTTCCTTTCCATGAACATCCTTCAGATTTTGAATTCATTTAGCATTCCTTCATGCTGATAGCTTCTTTTGCAAAAGCTTCCAGAATGAGTGCAATATTCTGTTGTTAAAGATATCTAAGGAGTCATGGGGAATAAGGCCTTCTGGGCTAAATATGTATGGGTATGGTCTTTTCTCCATCATGTTTTCCCCACCCATAGTCAAATCAAAAAGAAACCAGAAGTATTTAACCGTTTCAACAAGGAAAATCTTTCCATGTGATCATCTTGTTGGTGGGATTCTACATCTGCTATGTGACTAGTGAACCCATATTCATAACTGGAACATCTGATCCAACGGATGATAAGTGTGGAACAGTGTCATGATTGCTTCCGGTAAAAGTACTTTCTGGTGCAGAATGTATAGGTGTAAACGATGAGAAGGGCACTTTTTCTACATCCACCTTTGCATCTGAACTCTGTACAACTGTTTCTGTAGGAACTGACGAAAAATATAAATCATCAGAATCTGAATCTGAGATAGAACCCTTGCTAGGAGATTTTACTGGAGGAAGATGATCTTTTTCATCTAAAAGAGGCATTTTTGACCCATTGAAAAACTGAGTGGGTCCATCCAGCAAATATTCATGCAGCTTGAATAATTCAGCTTCTGTGTTCGAGGGATCCCACTCTACTTCATGTTGTTCAGCTATCTCTTTATGTAACTTAAATTTCACCTCAGCAAAAGGAGCACGGACTGAAATATTTTCAATGATCTGGTGATTAACACCACAATCAGGCCTAGGTTCTGATGTAGCCACAACGAATTCCTTGCCATACTTGACAGTAAACATACTTTGAATTACATGTAGTTCTGGCAATTCAAAACATCTTGGAGCAGCAAAACATAAACTGGCAATAGCCTCCCGCAAATCCATAGGGCATTCTTTCTGAGATTCAATAATAGGAAGGCGAACAGCCACAAGTTCAGAGAAGAGTTCGACAATTTCATATGCATCCATAATATTTTGCTCCCAGATGATATGCTCCACCCGGATGCGAGCAGTGGCTTCTTGCCCAGTTTGGAGAATTTGTGCAATCTCCCTTCGCATTTGCTTTAGCTGGACCTCCCTCTTATTCCTTAGCAATTTAATACATGGAATAGTCAGCTTCAATGCAGTTTTGCATTTTATTCTTTTGAAGCATTCATTGAAGAATGAATCCAGTATTGACATCTTGGTTCAATATGCCATGAAAATTATAAAACCTGTAATCGAAATTTGAGGCACCAATTTGTTTGAGCTTTATTCATAGAAGCAAAATTTAAGCCATTGATGATGAAACGTACACCTATATTATTTAGTTTACTCTATAAACTAGAATTTCAACCCTCTGTTAGCCTTTGAACGAGACTGAAGTTGGAAATGCGCGCTGGTATGAGAGGTTTATGGGTCATTTTTCATTGATAACCATCAGATAACTTAATGCAAAATTGAATGGAGTTTGAGACACCTCCACATTGCTCCATGATGTAATGTAACTCGTGGCTGATCTGGCTGATCCGCTGACGATTCGCATGTGAAATCCATTCAGTTATGAAGTGTTGTATCATGAGAGTCTGTGCCATATCAACCTGGATGTGAACTGACAACCCGATCATATACATGATGTTTCGTTAGTTATTCACCAACAAATAATAATGATAACCATAAGAATTTGCACCAATAATCTTTCTTTTCGGCAGATTATAATAATGAATAGGCTCGCAGGCTCGCTTGACGTTTGGCGTGTGCAAGAGCATGAAAGTTTAAATTTTGAATGTGATAAGATTTTTGGTGGTTAAGAACTTTATGCCATGTGCCTCTTATCCACCGAAACGGTCAGCTTTCAGTGGTTAACTAGTCAATTTGAAGACTTGCTTAACCACCAAAAACTGTAATTCCAAAATTTGAAAGCCAAGACCCAAAAGAATGATTTTTCCAACTTTACATTTTAGAAATAGACCATTTACTCTACTCTAAAAAATTTAGAAATGAATTTTTGGACCTGATCTTATTTCCTAAAGATTACCAAAATGACAGTGCTATTTTGGGAGATAACATCTGGCTCCAGCTGGGATGGAGACCTCCCTGCGAGGTTTCCAAGAACCTAGTAGTTCCAGTAGCCTTTATCATTGGGCATGGAGTCATCTGGCTGCTTTTGGCATTGAGCATGGGGTCATCTGGCTACTTTTAGCATTGGGCATGGAGTCATTAGCTTGTGAAACCAATCTCTGAAAACTCTCAAGATCTGTGCAACTGGTCCTCTCCAAACCTGTAACTTGCGTGTAGCCTCCTGCTTATTTATGAGATTAAACTGAAAAATATCTAACTACTCGTATGGCGAGCTTATTCTTCAGCCTACTCCTACATCTAACCAGTATAAGTATATTGATCAAGTAAAAGCATACTTCCAATGCAGCCATGTCAGAAACTGATTTATAGTCACCATGATAGATCTTGACCCAAAAAGTAATGAAGGCCATATCATATGGAAAAGAGGATTGAGAAAATGATTAAGACAATCTCCTTCTAACAGAAATATCTTAACATCTATGCTGCTGATAGAATCCAAAAAGTCAGCAATAGGGCCTTCAAAATCATAAAACAATACCTCTTTGAGTTGTTGATCTAACTGTGAATTGAAATGATGTTGAAAGCTGCCTTTGTTGATCTCATTGTTGAATGTAGGCTGCTCAACCCTTGCTGGAGAAACATGTAGGATGGACTGTTGATCTGGACTTTTCAGCTCCTCACCTTCTTCTCCATATTTGTTGCAATTCCTCTGTGTCTGCACATCTGAAAGTTGATGGTTTCCCTTAGCATTTGTCGCAGATCCGAAATTGTCGCCCATGAACATTTGCAAACTAAGGAAATCTGAACTCTTCAGGTTTTCTAAAAAGTATAGATCCATGAAAACTGCTACTGGATCCTTGAAAAGAAAATAAGAAACATGTTGCTTCTCGGGAAAAAGTTGCATGTCCATGGTAACCTCTTGCTCAGCCATTACTGTTCCTCTACAAGAAGAATAATCATCTTCTTTTCCTTTTGAGATCAACTCATGATCATCAAAAACTACAATTTCATTATCAGAATAATGCTGACAAGAGGATAACAAAACAAGATTTCCATCACATGGATTAGGCTCAACTGAGAACATATAATTTATTATGCAATCATCAGTCATCATAGGCTCTTCTTGATTTACAAATTGATCATAAGATTCACAAGCATACCTGTCTCTAGAATATTCTGCCAATGTTGACGAATTCAGATCCGAATCTGAAATAAGCTCGTATGCTTTCTGTTGTTCTAAATCTGCTTCACACTCATTACCTCCTTGCTCAAAATGTGAACCATACTGACATTGTTTTTGCTCATATGCAAACTGACCAAAAAACTCCCCCTTTGGCATTTTAAAGTTTGGCATTAATGACAAAAACCAAGTCCTGTGCAAACTGCCCTACTGTGCAAACTGTGCAAACTGCCCTGTGAAAACTACAAGCCTTGCCAATAGATTGGGGTGGAAGTACTTCAAATAGAAAGATCACTTTAGGATGTTGTTTCAGTTTGGGTTCATCCATGACTTTATGACAAAGCAAGAAGAAATACAGTGTTTATCTCATCATAGAAGAAGCAAAGTACATTACAGTATGTTTCGCCAGTTGTGAAGCCATATGGCTTCGGAAGTTGTTGATAGGTCTGTTTGATCTGGAGATGGAATCCACCGTGATACTATGTGATAACCAGAGTTGTATAATGATGATAGAGAACCTAGTGTTCAATGATAAGACAAAGCACATAGAGATCTGATATCACTACATTAATTATATGGTGCAGAGGGGAGCTGTAAATCTCCAATATGTTGGCACGGGCTGCAGATGTGTTGACCAAGCCTCTATCTCATGTGAAGTTTGAGTACTTCCAAGACAAGCTTGGTGTATTTTGAAAGGACCTCCCTCAAAATGGGGAGCGATGTTGATGATACTATGGTATCCTAACCAACAATGGATAGCTTAGTTAGTATTTTATATCCTAGGTGATTGATCATCCTTGGGCAGATCCTGAAGGTATGGTAAGGATGGTCTGTCAGAGTACCTGTGCATGTATATGCTAGCTATGGTCAATAGTAGTAGATTGGTTAGGATTTTATATCCTAGGGAAACTTATGATTCCTAGGAATATCTCGAAGGTCTGGTAAGGAGGTTCTTTCAAAGTAACACGTGGTATCTTGTAAGAATTTATATCCTAGGGAACCTTACAATTCCTGGGCAAATCCTAAAGGTCCGATAAGGATGGTCTGTCATAGTACCACAAACATTTTTGTTGATGAACCTACCTCATTATGTTGCCACATGTTGATGATGATGTTGTTCCAGCTTCATTTTGTTGATGATGTTGTTTCTCCAACTTCGTGTTGTTGATGGTGTTGTTCCAGATCCGTGTTGTTGATGATGTTGTTGTTACAACTTCATGCTATTTATGTTGATGTTTCAGCTTCATGCTAATGATGATGATGATGTTACTCCAGCTCCATGTTGTAAGTGATGATGAGAAAAACTTCTGATGATTTATAGATGTGTCATTCAATGTTCCAGATGATGATGATGATGTTACCCTCTCCTTCTCTTGATGATGTTGTATTGAGTCATGTCAGTAGAATACCCTTCTCGTTAAGGGGGAGTGTTAAAATATTGTAACTTCAAAGAATATTCTAATTATATTTGAGTTATTATTGTATAGACCAAATCCCCTTTTATGGATTGATCAAGTCGAGTCTTGTATAAGATTAAATCCCCTTTTATGGATTGTTCAAACTATATTTGTATAGTGGTATTAGTAAAGTCATCCCCTAGTAATTATAAAGTGGTTTTATCCACTTCTAGGAGAATTCGGCTCAACCAAGTGAAGAGAAAGAATCGTAGCGCCATATCACACTTGTATTTATATGTGAGGTCGGTGTCTCATTTACACACTCTCACTCGCTCATCTAGTGCACATATATTGAAGGAAGTTGTAGTTGCAAGAGGAAGGAGAAGAGAGGTGCATGCTCAGTCTTGGTATATCTTTGTTGTTTTGGTCTTAGTCTTGGCATTGTATTGGCTATCTATTATTGAGGAAGTTTTTGCTCGGTTTTCTCCCCCATGAGGGTTTCCCAGGATAAAATGTTGCATACCTTATGATTGTGTTTCTTTCAGTGATCCTCTTTATATTGTTGTTTTGGAAATGCATTGAATGTTCATGTAATTTTGAAATAACCTAATAACAACAGTAAAAACTTAACAGTTTCCTATAAATAAAGTATTATTTTGGTGTTGTGGTTTCATATATTGTGTTGTTTTGTTGTTATTCTCTGCAATATTTCTATTTTCGGCTATTATAATAGATCTGGTACCTTACAAGTGGTATCAGAGCACTTTCCTTGGTAGAAAATTGTGGATTATTTTTTTTAAGGGAGGAGATGTATTCTGGCATCTTAAATCTATAGAGATATATCATTTAGCGCATAAATCTGTGGTCAAGGAAGCATACACATAGGAACTACAAGTGGTACTTAAGCGCACATTGTTGGCCACCCTTGTAACCCATGTTGGTACCCCTTCAAGTGGTAGTGTATCAAACAACCCATGTATACAGATCAGCCTAGATATCCTGAAGCCCTCCGTAAATAAACCAATTGTTCACTTGACTGCTATAGTGCCACCAAGAAAATCAGTCGGGCAGATACTCTCTAGTGCATGGGTAGTTGGGTAGTACAGCTAAGGGCATGGTCTATCCTCCTTAGTTGGTGCCCTAAGATATTGGGTTGAGTACTATTGTTGGACCCTGCACGTATATCAAAGAGCTATAGAATAGGGAAAACCCTTGTCTGTAGAAACCCTGCAAAAAAAAAAAAACTAACCTCACGGACTCAAACAACACTGAAAGGGAACAGACAAGATATCTCTTGTTCAGAATTTGGGCATTTCAACACTGTGTTTCTCATATTAATGATTTGGGCATTATAAAACTATAGTATTCTTCATATCAAAGTAAAAATCCATAGGAATAAAAAAAATGGAGTATGGGGCCTACCCGCACCCTTATTTGAGACCTATCCCATTGGAATCCTATTTTCATCCTAATCGCAGTGGTCCCTATAATTTTTTAGCCTTTTTTTTCCTATGGTCCCGACCCCCTTCCGACACCCCTACTTGGGACCTATTCCATTGGACTCCTCTTTTCATCCTGATCATAGTGATACCTATCATTTCTTATCCTTGTCTTTCCATGGACCCACCCATCCTTTTCAACCACCTTTCTTTCCCACTTCTTCCTGTGTTTTTCCCTCACCATGGCCAACACTCGTGACCAAGACCTTGAAAATTGTATAGCTACCCATATTGAGTCCAAAATGGACTACTTGAAAAAGGAACTAAAGAAGGACATCAATTCCCACCTTGCCAACCATCTTGAATCCCACCTTGATTCTCAGCTTGACTCATTTGTTGCCAAGGTCCTGGAAAAAATGCCCATTTTCGGAATCCCTTCCTCATCTAACCAACCTTCTAACCTAGAAGGTACTGATTCCTCCAATTCCCAGTAGTTTCAATCCAACCCTTTTCATCATGATCTGTGTCTTCCATGAGTGGAGGTGAAAAAAATTGATGGCTCAGATCCCACTAGTTGGGTCACTCAAATGGAACACTACTTATCCTTGCATGGAATCATTGATGACTTGGAAAAACTTTGTTACAATGTCCTATATTTGGACCCTGAACGTTGGAAATGGTGGCAATGGCATAAAAAAATCATGCCAAGGATATGTGTCTTGGACTCATTTTGTGGCTGAACTTTATGACCTCTGTGACACTGATGCACACTCCTTGGGCTATCTAACCAAATTGAAACAGTTAGGTACAGTGGAAGATTTTATAGTTGCATTTAAGAAATTATCTTTCAGAATAGAGGGCATGTCTGATACTTTTTTTTGAGAATGCTTTATTAGTGGCCTCAAGGATGACATACGAACCCAAGTCCTCATGACTCGCCCCTAGACTTGGTTGGAAGCTACTCAATGTGCTAAGGAAGCCCAACAAGTTTTTTTTTCCAAACACCACAAACCTTATTTCCCTTTGCACTGTAGTGTCCCCAAGGCCGAGCCCCGTTATAGATCATGATATATATATAATGAATTGTAAATGTGTTCTATAGGCTAGTGAGCCAAGTTTTGTATAAGCTGGAAGGCTTATGTGTTTGTTAGGCCAAGAAGCCTAAGTGTTTGAAGGCTAGGAGCCTGTTGTTGTACTTGTATGTATGCAGAATAATCAATAAAACATAAACACCGCCAGGTGCAAACCGACCACGATGAATGAGTGAAGGGGGACTGAGCGTCCATAGAGTGGGCAAGGAACTAGGGGCTGGAAGGTGGGAAATGGGCTGAGTGTTGAGCCTAGGGGCTTAGGCCTGGAATAATATTTTAATATTATTTCCTAATAAGCCATGTGCATATTATTTTATCCTAAGTTCCTAGCAAAAAGGAAAGGCTTGTACAAGGAGGCAGGCGGATGGAATGCATGCAGTTCCCAGGGTGACAAATGTCCACCCTGATACATGCAAATAAAACATAAAGGAATAGTCATGGGGGAGAGAGCTCTCGCATTCCATTCGACCCGACTTCCCTGAGCAAGAGCGGGAGGAACTAGGGTGTGCATTCCCTTAATGAAATGTCCATGTCAATTTCAGGAAAGAGTCTCTGTTTGCCCAGAAAAAGTTGAGCGAGCTTGTGCGTGGAACCCTGTTCAGAAATCCTGACTGTGAGAATATCTTGTGGCTGTTGAACCAGTTCTTGGGAAGCCTGTGTCTGTTTTCCTTGTGTTTGTTATGGCACGTAGTTCTAGACTACGGGAGGCTTGTTGGCCTATGAGCAACTCTTTCCAGGTGAAAGAGTTTGTTGGGAAGTGGTTTCTTCCAGAGAGTGCCCAGCACCAGCTACGGGCTCTGAGACTTCCTTATCCAGCCTGTTGCCGAGACCCAGAGAGGGAGGTTAGCACCGATGGACTGTGCGTGTGAAGGTGTATACTCCCGGGTGGAACAGGCATGCGGGGAATGAGAGTCTGGCAGTAGTGGGCATAAGATGGCATCTTTGGGAAGAATCCTTCCAGATATTTCTATGTTATCATCCCTGTAACCTCAGCCTAGCCTAGGATTCCTTGCCTTGGGGTGGAGCTCGGTCCCAGCTCAGGGGTGACCCACTGTTGAGTTGATTAATAGTGTGGTCTAAGGCTGGGAGGTTCGTGGAAGGCCTGCACTTGGTTGGTGATTTCTACAGCTATTAAAAGATAAGTGTTTGAATTATGCTTTGATCATGTGGTCCATGACCGTGTTGTTTATGTATCATGTTTTCTGCTGTGTAAATGAATTATTGTTAAAAGATCTGGAATGTTTAATTATAGCAGTAATGAGATATGTTTTACTCTGGAATTTAAATGTGTTTAATTGTGTTAAATGCATGTGGAGTATATACTGGATTGTATGTGTTATGTGACAAGTGTGTACATATTGTTACATAGTGCATTATAAGCTCCAAACTGTCAAAAAAGTACACTACAAATTGGTATCAGAGCCAAGGTTTCGACACTGAGCCTAGATGGGCCAGTGGAGCGGTCTTTGGATCGAGAATGCAAGGGAACATTGGGTCTGGAAGGACAATTTCAGACCCTGGTTTTCTCCGAAGCATCAAGGAGACACTTGACGAGTTTTTATTAAGCTCAGGAGGTATAGCGGTGCTATGAAACCGCAGCTTGTGTGGTTTATGGCCACGGGAAGACAGGTCTCTACACCAATGGTGTTAGAACCATAGGATCTGTTCGGGAGGGAAGGTGAACCCTTGTAACTGTCCGATCTGGAGAATGTGCACAAGGTTTAAAGCCTTTGGATATTGCACAGGGGATTGGAAAATCGCAATACGTGAAATCTCGATTTGGCTAGGAACGGTCTGAGCCGTCAGATCTCAGTCGAAAAACTCGACAGCCGTTGGATCTATTGGGAGATGTCGAAGGTTAAACCTTAGTATTTAGGGGTGAAAGCTCTGAAATAGCGAGAGAGAATCTAATCCGTCCGTCTAAGGAAAGACGTGTGTCGCGTGATCGTCCAATTCAGAGATCCGAACACCCGGACTCACGTAGGTGAGCATTTTTTACCTTGCGTCGGGCGAAGTCCCGAGATTTGATCTGAGCCGTCCAACAGTTGAGACACGTGGCGGAGTTAGAGCGACTTGTTGGTACACAAGCTACCAGGGTTTTGGGTTGACAAAGGGTTTTGTCATCGGGGAATAAAAAGTCTCGAAGTCCCGAGATTGAATCGGGATCGTCCATTCATTGTGGACGCGTGGCAGTAATCTAGGCAATCAAGGAAAGTCCCGATAGAAGAGTCAGCCATCGAAAAATCAGGATTCGGAGAATCGGGAATCATGGGGACAAGAAGTCTATGCATCATGAAACTTTGAACCCCGAAACCTCAACGAGAGCTTTGAGTACAGTCACGGGGTAGAGGTCACATGGACCTGGGCTTAACCACAAAGGGTTAAAGCAAAAGGCACATCGGCAAACTGGAGATTGGGAGTTTGTGAGAATAGGAACTCATGTCGTTGGGGATCATGAAACCCCGACACCCGAAACTTCAGTCAGGGAGAAGTACCCCATAGACACCTGAAGATCACCACGTGCTAGCGAGTGTGAAGACAAGCGAGAAGGTGGGACCCGATGACATCGTTGAAAGCGACGTGGACCCTCATGAACTTTCCATGTGACACTGTGGTAGTGGGCGACAGCTTTGCTGTGGACCCGTAGGTTAGAGGGAGTCGGAATTTCGGAAGTCAAGGTTTGGAGAAAAAAGTGGGTTTGAAAGCCTCGTGGGCCGAAACCCCGAAACTTGAAGTCCTGAAATATCGAAAATTAAAGTTTCGGACACCCGAAAAACACAGAGCTGAACAGAGCTCAGACAATTCATGAAATTGAAACACTTTTTTAAATATCGAGGGTTATCAAATATGACGAATTGTCAAGAGATGAAGGCTCGACAAAATTGAGTCGTCTGCGCATTATATTGCAGAAGACTGACGAGTGCTAGAACTGTTTGGGAATTGAACTCAAACGCAAAGAAATGGGAGAGATACATGATACTTCCAGTTCAAGAGACTTATTTAAAACGAAATGTCTTTTTATTTGTTCGAACTAGCTTATAAATATTGTGGATTGTTTGTGAAGGTTTAATGGCCTGACAAATTTCAAATTTAATTGCACAGAGTGCCTGTGCAGAGTTCAATGAAGGCTAGAACCCCAGTTAATCAACGCCAAGTATGGAGTGGGGAAAAGTGCAGTTTACCCCTAAAATAGAAGATGAACGGGAAGGAAAGGATGTTAACCTGGGAGTCGAAGGATCGAACTCTAATGGGCATGGAAAGGAGATGGATAAGGAAGGACATATAATGAAAACCCTTCAAGGATTGCAAAGAGAAGCCAAAGCTCGCAGAGATGATAGCTGAAAGCTCATGAAATTCAGGGACCGACAGGGTGCATTAAACTTAAAATTTTTAAAGAGTCTGGAAAGAATAGAGAAGAAACTCGAGAAAGGAAGAGACTCAAGTACGACAGGGAGTCGTAGAACCCATGGGAGAAGAAGTAGGTCAAGGAGTGGTATCCAACATCTTATTCTCTCCCAAAGACATTCTGGTAGTAAGACACACAGTAGTTCAAGCCCGTCCCCTACCAGAAAACACCGAAAATCTGGAAAGGAGGAATTGAAAGGAGAGATGAAAAAAATTAAACCTCCAACATTTGATGGAGAGCATAAGACGGAGGAAGATGCTGAGACATGGTTGCTTGGCATGAATAAATACTTCCAGCTACAGAATTATTCTGCCCATGCAGAAGGAAGAATTACAATGTACCGGCTGAAAGGAAAAGCGTCCATGTGGTGGGATCAGTTTGTGCAGGTGCAGCACATCAGAGAGAAAGAGGTCACGTGGAAGGAGTTTAAGAGGTATTTCGAGAAGAAATACCTGACTAAAATATACTATGACAGAAAGATGAAGGAGTTCTTTGAACTCAAGCTAGGCAACATGACCATTGATGAGTATGAACGAAATTTTCTGGAACTACTAAAGTATGTTCCATTCATCAAAGATGAGGCTGTTAAAATTCAGAGGTATCTGAGTGGACTGCCACCTTCCATTGGTGACAAGATTCAATACGATGATCCTAAGACCATGGAAGAAACCTTAAGAAGGGAAAAATGCCTATACGAACAACAAAGATAAAAGCCTACCTTTCAGAAGGCTTGGAATGATTGGAGGAAGTTTAAGAAGGAATAGAGGCAAAAGGGAAGCAAGCCTTCCTTTTTCAGAAACAGTCTTCAGGGACAGCCATCATTTAGAGAGCCAAGAATGACTAAAGAGAGACCACAAAGACAGAGACAAGTGCCCATTCAGTGTTGGGGCTGTCAAGGAAACCACAAGTACAGAGATTGTCCCCATAAAAATGGTAAGGCAGGAACTGTACATACTGTTCAACAAGTTGAAACAGTGGAGGATATGGGCAGCAGAATGTCGAGGATCTACACATCCCTGGACAATAAGCAAGCAGAATTTCAATCGCACATGATTGAAGTGGAAGGTATGATCAACAACCGACCACTTGTTATTTTAATTGATTCAGGGGCTAGCCATAGTTATGTAGATCCTAGAGTGGTGGAAAGTTTGCATCTAGTGAGAAGCAAACATGAGAAGTCTTGGTTAGTGAAGTTGGCCACAGGAACCAAGAGGAAGGTCACTGAATTGGTTAAGTCATGTTCAGTGGACATGAAAGGAATGAGCACTAAGGCTGAATTGAATATTCTGCCTTTAGGCTCATACGATTGCTTAATTGGGATGGACTGGTTGGACCAGCACCATGCCCTTCTAGATTGCCGCAACAAGAGATTTACATGTCTGGACGAAGAAGGAAATCAAGTAACAGTCCAAGGAATTCCCAGAGCCATGGCTGTGAGGGAAATCTCAACTATGCAGCTGAAGAAATGTTATCAGAAAGGCTGTCAATTATTTGCAGCTCGGGTGGAAGAAGTACTCCAAGATGTGGTCTCGATTTTGGAAGACCACAAAGTGCTCAAATAATTTAAGGACGTATTTCAGGAGGTGCCTAGACTACCTCCAAAGAGGGACATCGATTTTTCTATAAATCTGATGCCTGGAGCAGCTCCAATTTCGAAGGCTCCTTATAGAATGAGCACACCAGAGCTGAAAGAGTTGCAACTGCAACTCGAAGAGCTACTAAAGAAAGGTTACATTCACCCCAGTGTGTCACCGTGGGGATCCCCAGTCCTATTTGTGAAGAAGAAAGATGGGATGATGAGGTTGTGCATTGACTTTCGACAGTTGAATAAAGTCACTGTCAAGAACAAATATCCTCTGCCAAGGATTGATGATCTTTTCGATCAGTTAAAGGATGCGAAAACATTTTTGAAAATAGACCTCAGATTTGGATATCACCAAGTGAGGATAAAGGATGAGGACATCAGCAAGACCGCCTTTAGAACAAGGTACGGTCATTATGAGTTTACAGTGGTGCCATTTGGATTGTCCAAAGTGCCTGCTGTTTTCATGTGTTGAATGAATGGAGTGTTCAGAAATTATTTGGACAAGTTTGTTATATTCTTCCTGGATGATATCTTGGTGTATTCCAAGACAGAGGAAGAGCATGAACAACACCTGAGAATGGTGCTGCAGGTGTTGAGAGAACACCAGCTATATGCAAAAATGAGCAAGTGCTCATTTTACCAAAGACAGATCCATTACTTGGGACACATTATATCAGAGGAAGGGATCACAATGGACCCTGAGAATGGCCAGTGCCAAGGAATTTGGAATAAGTTAGATCCTTTATGGGTCTGGCAGGCTATTATAGGATGTTCATAACCGGATCTTCAAGGATAGGTCATGCCATCACTTCCTTGCAAAGGAAGGGGAAGAAGTTCCAGTGGACTAAAGAATGTGAGAGCAGCTTCCAGCACTTGAAGCAGCTACTCACTAGTGCTCCAATCCTGAAGATTGCAGATCCAAACAAGGATTACGTAGTGTGCACAGATGCGTGTAAGGAGGGGTTGGGAGGAGTTCTCATCCAAGAAGGATTTGTAGTTTGCTATGAATCCCGAAAGCTGAAAGAGCATGAAAAGAATTATGCCACTCATGATTTAGAGTTGGCAGTAGTTGTCCACGCATTGAGGAAATGGAGACACTACCTCATGGGCAAGAAATTCGAACTAAGAACAGACCACAACGGTCTGAAATATTTATTTGATCAGCCAACCTTAAATGCCAGGCAAATTAGATGGCTGGAATTTTTGTGTGAATATGAATTTGATATCAGACATATCAAAGGGAAAGAAAATAAGGTGGTTGATGCACTCAGCAGAAAAGTTCACGAATTACATGCTACAGCCATTAGCATGTACCAGACTGAGTTGAAAAATAGAATTATGGAGGCTGCAAGTGTAGATTTGCAGTACAGAAATCTTGTAGCAAAGTTACAGCAGCATGAAAGACCACAGATCAAGAAAGGTTATGCCTTGGGAACTGATGGTTTGCTTTTGTATAAGAGCAAAGTATATGTACCCAATGACCGAGAATTGAAGCTGGAAATTCTAAAGGAGATGCATAACGTGGCTTATGTTGGACATCCTGGATATCAGAAGACTGTGGCAGTAGTCAAAGGCCATTATTTTTGGCCAAGTATGAAGAAAGAAATTGCTGAATACATCACCAGATGTATGGAATGCTAGAAGGTCAAGGCTGAGCACAGACACCCAGCAGGGTTTTTGCAGCCTTTACCTATTCCTGAGTGGAAATGGGATGTGGTAACAATGGATTTTATCACAGGATTGCCCAGAACAAG